>PIJE02000024.1:778743-791243 GCA_002895965.2 Coryphaenoides rupestris
AGAAGGCTGGCTTCAACACAACTATTCAAAAAAACCACAAATAGTTATAATATAAGAATGTTTATTCACGTTGGCGAATGGTATAAAGTAAATATAACTTCAATACAATAAGCAATCCACAACCTGAATTGTTCGTCTGGTGTGTGTGTGTGTGTGTGTGACGAAGAAAAATAAAAGCAAATCCCGGTGGTTGAGGCCGTAAATGTGGGAGGTGGTTCTAACAAAGGGATCTACGTGATCAGTGAGTGACTAGGCGGGAGAGTTTGAATCACTCACTGCTAACATTAATATCATAACACTAAAATTAGATGTATGCACTTTGTAGGGAGAGAAAACCAAAAGAGAGGGGCATGTAGAGATCTAACAATGGATGGGGATCCACTCAGAGTTTAGACACACACACACACAGGTACACACACACACACACACACACACACACACACACACACACACACACACGCACAAACAATACCATAATTATGTGACTAACAGACAATGAAGGCTGCTGTATAAAAGAAAACAGCAAATGGGGAGTCACCCTTTTCAGAGAAATTACCTTTTTTCTGTGGTGTGCTATAATGGCCGTTTGAAAAGCACTAATAGGATTACTTCAACGCTATAACCGTTTCTCCTGGAGGGGGGCGGGGGGTAAATCTGCTCACTTGTTTTAATGCTCTTTTACATTGAAGCACTCAAAGCATTTCTAACATCGATGCACTGTCACATGCAGACTCACACACACACACACACACACACACACACACAACCTGTTTCATTCATCATAACTCCATTAATTGGTAGGTGGTTTAACATCTCTGCCTTGACGCACAGCATATTTGATCCTTTGCTGAAAACGTAATTGCAGAAAGGGGTGGGGGGTACCTGCTGCATATTCAGTACGGATACAGTGTGCTCAATATATATATATATATATATGTGTGTGTGTGTGTGTGTGTGTGTGTGTGTGTGTGTGTGTATGTACATACGTGTATACTCATGTGTGTATATATATTTGTGTATATTTTCAATGTATATATATATATAGAAAACATCTTCTTCTTGCTATTTTATCTCTTTGCCTACTTTTTTGTGTACTGCGGTCTGCCATGAATTTCACTGTTGGCCCACAGAATGGCCCTGTGTGGCATGAATGGCATGTGACAATAAAACATTTTGACTTTGACTTTGACTTTGAACATTTTTATTTTCCTGTGATTCTCTACCAGCATTCATCGCATTACATATGAAGGAGATAAGATATTCTGTGCAACACACAACATAATTGGTCACAGAGGTACATTCCCATTATACACCAATCCAGGTCCATACAGGGAATTTTCGGTGATTTATTTTGCACATGTTGATCAAGTAGCTTTTGCAGGCAGAAGGTCGTTGATATTTATTTTCTGGCTCACTTGTCACATCCTCTTTCGCTCTTTAACCTCAACTATGTATGGTCCTTCATACGCACAACTCAAACATGTCAACTTTAATGCAGACAAGTGTGAAGCCATGCATGCAGGTCATGCAAGGGAATGGGCGGCAGTAATGCAGCCGGTACGCTACGGTGGGCTGCGACAGAGACGGCCTAAAATATGCTGAGCGGGAGAGAGAGAGAGAGAGAGAGAGAGAGAGAGAGAGAGAGAGAGAGCACCACCCATCTGGGAGCAGGCAACAAGGCCTAGCCACTGTTGACAATAAATCCATTTCTATTTAGATCAGAAGGATTAACATGTGGGGTGGGGGGGTCAAGCAGGTAACAGATGTGCTTCAGGCTCACCAATGTCCATATTACCTTTATTTACCAGGTGGTTTCACTAAGATGGGGACAAAGTCTCAAGCAGCACTGAATTGAACTCCCACTGGGAGTGTTCTGTCATCTGGTCATGGTGGAGGAATAAAGGGTTTCGCAAAATGTTACTTGCATGGCATGATGGGCAAGGGTTTTCATTTATTTCATAAATTGCCCCATTTGGTGTCTACAGAATTATTCTAATCTGACTCCAAGCTATATTTTGTAAGGTGTTGCCAGAATCAACTGATAATGATTTTAGAGACAATGTCAGGATAAATTGCCCAGTGCAATAGGATGCAAAATAATTACCTATATGTAGGTTACATTTTAGACAATGTAGATGGATAGATTAGATAATGTAAAGGGACTCTGTTTTACCAGCAAGTGGGAGTGCATCTTCAACACCTCACTGGAGACATGCCATGTACCAGCCTGCTTTAAAACCTCCACCATCATCCCCATCTCCAAAAAGCCAAGGATCACACAACTCTTAATGACTACAGACACGTCGCCCTGACCTCTGTGGTAATTAAGTAATTTGAGCGCCTTGTGCTGTCCCACCTCAAAGCCATAAGTGACCCACTCCTGGACCCCCTGCACTTTGCTTACAGAGCCAACAGGTCTGTAGACAATGTCATCAACATGGCCCTCCACTTCATCCTCCAGCACCTGGACTCCTATACTATGTATGTTTTATTTGAAATCTGCAACGTTCCACTTTAATTGTTCAGACTTGAGACCATTAGAGTATGAAGACTTGTGCC
Source organism: Coryphaenoides rupestris (assembly GCA_002895965.2). NCBI lineage: Eukaryota > Metazoa > Chordata > Actinopteri > Gadiformes > Macrouridae > Coryphaenoides > Coryphaenoides rupestris. The sequence continues at coordinate 781,303 of PIJE02000024.1, forward strand.
CAAAAATACTTGGACTTGCACCCAAACACTTAAACCGCACAGTTAAAACCTGTCTCCCATAGAACACCCCACCCCCACCACCACCACACACACACACACACACACACACACACACACACACACACACACACACACACACACACACACACACACACACACACACACACACACACACACACACTCTATCCCACACTGCCCCGGCTTAGTGATCCTCCCCCAGCAGATATACAGTAGATAACACTTTCAACTGTTAACACGCCACAGAACTCACAGACACAAAAGCTGTCTTGCTGATATCATCTGTTATCTCCGTATCACTAGATCACTCCATAATTGATTTCCCTGGCACCTCTTGTTTCCCCGCGCATGGTAATTGACTAAGCCGTTACTGTAAAAGATTAGCCCATAGCCTTTGAAGTTCTCACACACACACACACACACACACACACACACACACACACACACACACACACATACACACACACACACACACACAGACACACACACACACACACACACACACACACACACACACACAGACACACACACAGATGCATGCATGCCCACACACACACACACACACACACACAGGCATACAAATATGTTTTGCACTTACTTACTTACTTTTGAAACATGTTAAAAGGCCCCTCTTTTACCCCCAGGTGTGAGTATGATTGGTCATTATAAGCATATATATAATATAACTGGTGCTAATGGTCCAGGAGTCAGAGACATGCTTCCCTAGCCTCACATGCTGCTTCCTGTTGGACAGGAAGTCTGTGATCCACCTGCAGTTGGAGTCGTGCTCTCTCTCTCTCTCTCTCTCTCTCTCTCTCCGCCCATTCCCTTGCATGACCTGCATGCATGGCTTCACACTTGTCTGCATTAAAGTTGACATGTTTGAGTTGTGCGTATGAAGGACCATACATAGTTGAGGTTAAAGAGCGAAAGAGGATGTGACAAGTGAGCCAGAAAATAAATATCAACGACCTTCTGCCTGCAAATGCTACTTGATCAACATGTGCAAAATAAATCACCGAAAATTCCCTGTATGGACCTGGATTGGTGTATAATGGGAATGTACCTCTGTGACCAATTATGTTGTGTGTTGCACAGAATATCTTATCTCCTTCATATGTAATGCGATGAATGCTGGTAGAGAATCACAGGAAAATAAAAATGTTCAAAGTCAAAGTCAAAATGTTTTATTGTCACATTCACATACACAGGGCCATTCTGTGGGCCAACAGTGAAATTCATGGCAGACCACAGTACACAAAAAAGTAGGCAAAAAAGATAAAATAGCAAGAAGAAGATGTTTTCTATATATATATATGCATTGAAAATATACACAAATATATATACACACATGAGTATACACGTATGTACATACACACACACACACACACACACACATACATATATATATATATTGAGCACACTGTATCCGTACTGAATATGCAGCAGGTACCCCCCACCCCTTTCTGCAATTACGTTTTCAGCAAAGGATCAAATATGCTGTGTGTCAAGGCAGAGATGTTAAACCACCTACCAATTAATGGAGTTACGATGAATGAAACAGGTTGTGTGTGTGTGTGTGTGTGTGTGTGTGTGAGTCTGCATGTAACAGTGCATCGATGTTAGAAATGCTTTGAGTGCTTCATTGTAAAAGAGCATTAAAACAAGTGAGCAGATTTACCCCCCGCCCCCCTCCAGGAGAAACGGTTATAGCGTTGAAGTAATCCTATTAGTGCTTTTCAAACGGCCATTATAGCACACCACAGAAAAAAGGTAATTTCTCTGAAAAGGGTGACTCCCCATTTGCTGTTTTCTTTTATACAGCAGCCTTCATTGTCTGTTAGTCACATAATTATTGTATTGTTGTGCGTGTGTGTGTGTGTGTGTACCTGTGTGTGTACCTGTGTGTGTGTGTGTGTGTGTGTGTGTGTGTGTGTGTGTGTGTGTGTGTGTGTTGTGACAAGAAATAAAAGCAAACGTGGTTGAGGCCTAGTGGGAGGTGGTTCTAACAAAGGGATCTACTGTGATCAGTGAGTGACTAGGCGGGAGATTTGAATCACTCACTCTAACACAATATCAAACACTAAAAGATGTATGCACTTTGTAGGGAGAGAAAACCAAAAGAGAGGGGCATGTAGAGATCTAACAATGGATGAGAGTTTAGATCAAAATATAAGGGAAGGAGGCAAACATGTTTACAATATCGTCCGACAATATCAATAAACAGTTAAACACACAATAATATAACATAGTTCTATCTAACTATGCCCAGATATCTACCTCGCTGGAGATTGCGTGTGGAGCGATCAGGAGGTGGTTCAGTCTTTCCCAAAGAACTGCATCGAGTTCTGCGGAGTTGCATGTTGATGGTCCCGTGGTTCCCCTTGCTGGAGATTGCATGCGTAGCGATCAGGATGCGGTTCAGTCTTTCCCAAAGAACTGCGTCGAGTTCGCCTGGGTTGTGTGTTGATGGTCCTGAGGTCCGGGGCTCGGCAGCGGGACTGGGAAACGTTGTTTGTGGTATTCCACTCGCAGTGGTGGTCCATCATTGTCTGGAATTAAAGGGGAATCGATCGCCCTTTATCCTCTCAAAACAAAAGCTGCGTGGTTTGCAGGGAGTCGACCGATGTTCTAGTGATAGATTCTAGGCTGACACTTAGCTAAGAAAGTGTCTCTCATCTCCACCTTGGGCACAGAGTTCTTGACGTTCCACTGCCTCCTGTGGGGACAAGCCTTCATGGGGTGTCTTTTCATCTCAGTGTAGGACAGTCTCTGGTGGAGCATCTTTATCTCCTCTGGGGGGCAGGCGGGATTGGGTTCTTTTGATCTCAGTGGAGATCAGACCTTGCAGTGCCTCCTTACCCTTAGAGAATTAAATATGACCATAAGAAGCATTATGGTCCCAACCACCAACTTGGATGGATTGCAGAGGAGCAGTTCTCATACCAGACTGTGATGCAGCCCATCAGCAAGCTCTCAATGGTACACCTGTAGAAGTTTGTGAGGATGCTGATATTCATGCCAAACTTCCTCAGTCTTCTTCTGAGTCTGAGTGGACAAGCTCCGTATCACCTGCCAAACAGGTAACAATAAGGAGAACATGCTGTAATGCTGGGTGGCTGTTCTTTTGATCTCAGTGAGATCATTTGAGTATATGACCATAAGAAGCATTATGGTCCCAACCACCAACTTGGATGGATTGCAGCTGTGGGAGGAGCAGTTCTCATACCAGACTGTGATGCAGCCCATCAGCAAGCTCTCAATGGTACACCTGTAGAAGTTTGTGAGGATGCTGATATTCATGCCAAACTTCCTCAGTCTTCTTTGGTTTTGCTGAGAGAGAGGTTGTTGTCCTGGCACCAGCTGGGAAGTGCCTTCACTGCCTCTCTGTTGGCCTTCTCGTCGTTGTTTGTGATGAGGCCCTGAATGGGCGTGTTATCAGCAAACTTTATGATGATGTTGGAGCTGTGTTTGGCAACACATTCGTGGGTGAACAGGGAGTTCAGGAGGGGGCTGTGGTGCACCTGTGTTGAGGATCTGTGAGGAGGAGGTGCGGCTTCTGATTCTCACCGTCTGGGGCCTACCCGTCAGGAAGTTGAATATCCAGTAGCAGACGGAGGGCTGCAGTGCGAGATTGACGAGCTTCAAGGCGAGTTTGGAAGGAATGTTGGTGTTGAATGCCGAGCTGTAATCAATGAAGAGCATTCGTACATGTATTCCCTCTGTCCAGGTGGGTCTGTGGCTCTGTTCAGTCTGTATGCTAACTGAAGAGGGTCCAAGGTGTCAGGGAGGAAGGAGCAGAAGTGGATTGTGACTAGCTCCTCAAAGAACTTGAAGTGTCAGTGCAACAGGGCGGTAGTTGTTTCGGCAAGAGATCACAGGTTTCTTGGGGACAGGAACGATGTTAAAGGGCGAGTCCATTCCACATCTGCCATTCGGTAGTCACAAAGCAGTCGTGCAAAACCCCCTCAACCTCTACTTTCCATTTGTGGATGGCCTGCTTTAATTTCTGCCTGTATGGCAACAGCAGCAGAATGGAGCAATGCTCCAATTTGTATAACAGTTTTTGAACGGGGCGTACCAAAAGTCTATGGTCTGGTCTCCACTGGTGGGAAAAGTGATATGTTGGAAATATTTTGGGAGGACTTGCTTCATGTTGGCTATATTGAAGTCTCCAAGAACAATGAACACAGCCTCTAGAGGACAACTTTATTTCAGCACACGTTGCACAACGCGATTTTGAACATTTGGAGGAATAAAATGCAGTCATCACTGCTAATAATGTGGAAGGAAAATATGCATTATTTGTCGACATTTTAATGTCTTTAAAGTTTTCTAACAAAAGCCTAAAAATGAAAAAACTGCTGATAAATGCATTCAAAATAGTGGAATGTTCCAGCCAAACGCAAAACTCTGGCCTATCAGCTTTTCAGTTTTTGTTTGAGCTACAATATATTTTACAATGGCTGCAACACGTTCGTTTCGCTACATTTCCTGCCACAATATTTTGTCTCACACCTAATGGACATGCTTCACTCTTACACCTTAAATCAGAATTGCATTGAGCCAACATATTGATTACCAATTAATTGATTGGTCAGAAATGAGTAGGCCTATAAGTAACATTTTAGAAAGGTCCGGTCATAGGCCTACTCTATTCCCTTTTACCTGAGCCCTGAGGTTCAACCAACATGCTTCTGTTTGACAACTCATATACATGCGCAAGGTTAAGGTGCAGCATTAGAGTGAAGTCAATTAGTTAGAGATGACAGGATATTGAACCTGGAAAGGAAGTGTCCCATTAATTCCAAGCTTAATATGCATCTTGCAAATCAGTCATGGCACATTTAATTGACCAATCACTTGTGGGTAAAAGACTTTTCAGAATGGCATACAAAATACGTGATATACTCCAAAAACCGGTGATGTGATCTTCAATTGTATTGTCCAAGTGATGGGTCTACAACAACTTTCATGGAAACGTTTATCCGACCTTACCAATGCTTGTGTGGGCATGAGTACATCATAAGACAGTGGGGCAACATCGGTTTAGGCATCAAACACCAAGCGTTTAGTCGCGAGAGGCATGGATGTCCAAACTGCACTTATCTCGCGCTCAAACGCATTTTGCAGCCACGCACACAATAACCTCATAAGACGCTATTGCCCAATGATCCCTCTGTATGTATCTTGTGCTGGTGCACCTCTACTTGCTTCCCTACCGTTTTGGAGTTGGGGGGTTATTGCATTCGAGAGTAGTTCACAATTCATTTTCACAATAGGCGCTTGTGTGTTTCTAAGCGGTTAAACAGTAAAAGGTGATGGGTCTTCACAACTTTCATGGAAACGTTTATCCGACCTTACCAATGCTTGTGTGGGCATGAGTACATCATAAGACAGTGGGGCAACATCGGTTTAGGCATCAAACACCAAGCGTTTAGTCGCGAGAGGCATGGATGTCCAAACTGCACTTATCTCGCGCTCAAACGCATTTTGCAGCCACGCACACAATAACCTCATAAGACGCTATTGCCCAATGATCCCTCTGTATGTATCTTGTGCTGGTGCACCTCTACTTGCTTCCCTACCGTTTTGGAGTTGGGGGGTTATTGCATTCGAGAGTAGTTCACAATTCATTTTCACAATAGGCGCTTGTGTGTTTCTAAGCGGTTAAACAGTAAAAGGTGATGGGTCTTCACAACTTTCATGGAAACGTTTATCCGACCTTACCAATGCTTGTGTGGGCATGAGTACATCATAAGACAGTGGGGCAACATCGGTTTAGGCATCAAACACCAAGCGTTTAGTCGCGAGAGGCATGGATGTCCAAACTGCACTTATCTCGCGCTCAAACGCATTTTGCAGCCACGCACACAATAACCTCATAAGACGCTATTGCCCAATGATCCCTCTGTATGTATCTTGTGCTGGTGCACCTCTACTTGCTTCCCTACCGTTTTGGAGTTGGGGGGTTATTGCATTCGAGAGTAGTTCACAATTCATTTTCACAATAGGCGCTTGTGTGTTTCTAAGCGGTTAAACAGTAAAAGGTGATGGGTCTTCACAACTTTCATGGAAACGTTTATCCGACCTTACCAATGCTTGTGTGGGCATGAGTACATCATAAGACAGTGGGGCAACATCGGTTTAGGCATCAAACACCAAGCGTTTAGTCGCGAGAGGCATGAGATCGGAATGATGTCCAAACTGCACTTATCTCCGCTTCAAACGCATTTGCAGCCACACACATAACCTCATAAGACGCTATGCCCAATGATCCCTTGTGTATCTGTGAGGTGTAGCCCATACCTTCGAAGCTCTCGAAAATCAACTCAAACGTAGGGAAGCAAGTAGAGGTGCACCAGCACAAGATACATACAGAGGGATCATTGGGCAATAGCGTCTTATGAGGTTATTGTGTGCGTGGCTGCAAAATGCGTTTGAGCGCGAGATAAGTGCAGTTTGGACATCCATGCCTCTCGCGACTAAACGCTTGGTGTTTGATGCCTAAACCGATGTTGCCCCACTGTCTTATGATGTACTCATGCCCACACAAGCATTGGTAAGGTCGGATAAACGTTTCCATGAAAGTTGTGAAGACCCATCACCTTTTACTGTTTAACCGCTTAGAAACACACAAGCGCCTATTGTGAAAATGAATTGTGAACTACTCTCGAATGCAATAACCCCCCAACTCCAAAACGGTAGGGAAGCAAGTAGAGGTGCACCAGCACAAGATACATACAGAGGGATCATTGGGCAATAGCGTCTTATGAGGTTATTGTGTGCGTGGCTGCAAAATGCGTTTGAGCGCGAGATAAGTGCAGTTTGGACATCCATGCCTCTCGCGACTAAACGCTTGGTGTTTGATGCCTAAACCGATGTTGCCCCACTGTCTTATGATGTACTCATGCCCACACAAGCATTGGTAAGGTCGGATAAACGTTTCCATGAAAGTTGTGAAGACCCATCACCTTTTACTGTTTAACCGCTTAGAAACACACAAGCGCCTATTGTGAAAATGAATTGTGAACTACTCTCGAATGCAATAACCCCCCAACTCCAAAACGGTAGGGAAGCAAGTAGAGGTGCACCAGCACAAGATACATACAGAGGGATCATTGGGCAATAGCGTCTTATGAGGTTATTGTGTGCGTGGCTGCAAAATGCGTTTGAGCGCGAGATAAGTGCAGTTTGGACATCCATGCCTCTCGCGACTAAACGCTTGGTGTTTGATGCCTAAACCGATGTTGCCCCACTGTCTTATGATGTACTCATGCCCACACAAGCATTGGTAAGGTCGGATAAACGTTTCCATGAAAGTTGTGAAGACCCATCACTTTCTTAGAAAGATCACATCACCGGTTTTTGGAGTATATCACGTATTTTGTATGCCATTCTGAAAAGTCTTTTACCCACAAGTGATTGGTCAATTAAATGTGCCATGACTGATTTGCAAGATGCATATTAAGCTTGGAATTAATGGGACACTTCCTTTCCAGGTTCAATATCCTGTCATCTCTAACTAATTGACTTCACTCTAATGCTGCACCTTAACCTTGCGCATGTATATGAGTTGTCAAACAGAAGCATGTTGGTTGAACCTCAGGGCTCAGGTAAAAGGGAATAGAGTAGGCCTATGACCGGACCTTTCTAAAATGTTACTTATAGGCCTACTCATTTCTGACCAATCAATTAATTGGTAATCAATATGTTGGCTCAATGCAATTCTGATTTAAGGTGTAAGAGTGAAGCATGTCCATTAGGTGTGAGACAAAATATTGTGGCAGGAAATGTAGCGAAACGAACGTGTTGCAGCCATTGTAAAATATATTGTAGCTCAAACAAAAACTGAAAAGCTGATAGGCCAGAGTTTTGCGTTTGGCTGGAACATTCCACTATTTTGAATGCATTTATCAGCAGTTTTTTCATTTTTAGGCTTTTGTTAGAAAACTTTAAAGACATTAAAATGTCGACAAATAATGCATATTTTCCTTCCACATTATTAGCAGTGATGACTGCATTTTATTCCTCCAAATGTTCAAAATCGCGTTGTGCAACGTGTGCTGGAATAAAGTTGTCCTCTAGAGGCTGTGTTCATTGTTCTTGGAGACTTCAATATAGCCAACATGAAGCAAGTCCTCCCAAAATATTTCCAACATATTTCCACTTTTCCCACCAGTGGAGACCAGACCATAGACTTTTGGTACGCCCCGTTCAAAAACTGTTATACAAATTGGAGCATTGCTCCATTCTGCTGCTGTTGCCATACAGGCAGAAATTAAAGCAGGAGAAGCCGGTTCTCAAGGCCATCCACAAATGGAAAGTAGAGGTTGAGGGGGTTTTGCACGACTGCTTTGTGACTACCGAATGGCAGATGTGGAATGGACTCGCCCTTTAACATCGTTCCTGTCCCCAAGAAACCTGTGATCTCTTGCCGAAACAACTACCGCCCTGTTGCACTGACACTTCAAGTTCTTTGAGGAGCTAGTCACAATCCACTTCTGCTCCTTCCTCCCTGACACCTTGGACCCTCTTCAGTTAGCATACAGGCTGAACAGAGCCACAGACCCACCTGGACAGAGGGAATACATATGTACGAATGGTCTTCATTGATTACAGCTCGGCATTCAACACCAACATTCCTTCCAAACTCGCCTTGAAGCTCGTCAATCTCGCACTGCAGCCCTCCGTCTGCTACTGGATATTCAACTTCCTGACGGGTAGGCCCCAGACGGTGAAGAATCAGAAGCCGCACCTCCTCCTCACAGATCCTCAACACAGGTGCACCACAGCCCCTCCTGAACTCCCTGTTCACCCGAATGAATGTTGCCAAACACAGCTTCCACATCATCATAAAGTTTTGCTGATGACACGCCCATTCAGGGGCCTCATCACAAACAAACGACGAGAAGGCCAACAGAGAGAGCAGTGAAGGCACTTGCCAGCTGGTGCCAGGACAACAACCTCTCTCTCAGCAAAACCAAAGAAGACGGAGGAAGTTTGGCATGAATATCAGCATCCTCACAAACTTCTACAGGTGTACCATTGAGAGCTTGCTGATGGGCTGCATCACAGTCTGGTATGAGAACTGCTCCTCCCACAGCCCAATCACTCAGAGAGTGGTGGAGAAACAACACAGACACTCCCTTATTCAGGATACCTACCACCACCGACGAGCCTGCGGAAGGCACACAGTATCCTGAAGGACCACAGCCACCCAGCACGCGTCTGTTCGTCCTGTTACCGTCTGGCAGGCGATACAGGAGCTTGGCTGCACCTCCGGACTCAGAGACAGCTACTACCATCAGACTCCTCAATAAGGGCTCGAGTGACAATGCCCACTGCACTATAACTTACAATGCCCACTGTGACAATGCCCTACTGCACTATATACGCCTGTCTCATTCCGCTAAATGACAAGTTGTTGGTTGGGACCATATGCTTCTTTACTCTAAGGGTAAGGAGGCACTGAAAGGTCTGATCTCCACTGAGATCAAAAGAACCCAATCCCTGCCTTGCCCCGCAGAGGAGATAAGTGCTCTCACCTGAGACTAGTCCTAACACTGAGAATGAAAAGACGACCCGCATGAAGGCTTGTCCCCACAGGAGGCAGTGGAACGTCCAGCAACTCTGTGGCCCAAGGTGGAGATGAGAGACATCTTTCCTTAGCTAAGTGGTCAGTCTCAGAATCTATCACTAGAATCATGGAGGGACGGTCGACTCTGCATACTCACCAGCTTTGTTTGAATAGGACAGAAGGGAGATCGATTCCCCTATAATTCCAGACATCGGCCCGGACCTGCCACTGCGTTGTTGTGAAATACCACAAACAACGTTTCCCAGTCCCGCTGGCCGAGCCCCGGACCGTCAGGACCATCAACACACAACCCAGGCGAACTCGACGCAGTTCTTTGGGAAAG
>PIJE02000024.1:793743-936243 GCA_002895965.2 Coryphaenoides rupestris
ATACTCTAATGGTCTCAAGTCTGAACAATTAAAGTGGAACGTTGCAGATTTCAAATAAAACATACATAGAAATATTGGTTGATGAAGCATCTAAAGTTTGTTGATGAATATGACAATTAATTAGGGTGGGATTGTTTGTTTAATTAGAACAATTAAAACACAATCCCTCATTATAATTTTGGGAGAGAATGGTCAGATGAATCCAGAAGATGTCGGTAATGCAGAAGCCAGGGGGCCTGAAGTAAATTTTTTGGTCACCACTGTGGTTAAAAAACTCACAAGCAACGAAAGCCTCTCACCAGCCAATGTTTTGTGGAAAAAAATTTCAAATTGAAAGACAGTGGAAAAGCACAAGCATGGTTGTTGTTTAAGATATACTGTATATAGGCCTACAGTTAAAAAAAACAACCACAAAAAAAAACATTTGAACGAAAGTTTGAATCATGATAATTATGTCAGTCCAAAATAAGACATTTCATTTAAAAAAATAGCAATCGGATGGCGAGGGTTCCATTTCACAGAACGGTGTATTTGCCTTCATTCAATCCATTCAGCATCGTTCAGTTAGGTTCCCTCTTTTAATAACAAATCAGGCAAAAGCAATATGTATTGGAACAGAGAGAATCTCTTATCACTGATGTTTAAATGACAGCAGAGTTTCTTAAAAAAAAGTATGAGGTTCAGTCAGCACTACCATTCTAGTGGCGCATGGAGGTTTTTCTTTCTCTATCAAACAGAAATACACAATCGTCCAATACAAATCATGATGGAGTTGACCAATTAGGGGCCACGTGGAAACTGGCTCTTTGTCTATATTATCTTGAAGAGCAGAGCTCAGATAATTCTATCAGTATCTGGGCGAAAGGGAAACTTCCGTCTGCTTTCTAAATATTGCTGTTTTTCGAACTACCTAATATTGTTATCTATATGTGTGACCAACAAGCAGGCAGGCACTGAAAAGACAGCGGAAGCTTGCTCACAATTGGCTCAAGAAAACAAGCATAGACACACATTTTGCATTCACTGTTTGTTCTGGCGCCGTGTCTGACTCCATTTGGTGGCACAACCAAAAGATTGCATGTGCTTTTTCAAATGGTGGAACCTGTGAAAAGCAGTGATTTTAAATAGATTGCAAATAGATAAAACATTTCAACTATGAATACACCGTAACACTGCGCATCAAATTGGTATTAGGTTAAAAAATGGTTATGTCATAATGGAAATCATGTTTAAGCCTGTCTGTAGAGCAGCAGCATAGCTTAGCCTGAATTGTTTCAGCCCACCCAGTGAATGGAGAGTGTGGGCATCACCGGTAGCAGTGCTGCTTTGTTGGCCAGGTGTGAGAAAAGTGGTTAGAAATCTAAAACACAATACATTCTAGGGCTGAACAACAGTGGCAATTTTCACCAACCCTATTTAGGGTTGGTGAAGCAGCCCTAAACATCATGTTGCCACCCCTTTGTTTAATATTTATATATTTAAATATATATATATATATATATATATATATATATATATATAGAGAGAGAGAGAGAGAGAGAAAATAAGGGCTGAGCTCCCTTGAATGTCTGATCCTAGAACTGCCCCTGCTGAATGATGTTATTGGTTATTGTTTTTGGGACCATTTTTTTCAGATATTGCAATTGCAATATGATTCACTATTAGTGGCAATGATCATTTTTTATCACAATTTTCATTTTCACTGAATAAACTATTATGATCATGATGACATATATGGTCAACAGCTTTAAATATTGAAATGTATTGTAATTAGCCATAAGACATTTGTGATGGAAAGAATTACAACTAAACAGTATGGCGTGTGCATACAGACGCTCTGGTGTGTAGAGGATTCATTAGGAATCATTCATTTTCCATCTGGAACAGTTGCGCTCTTATGTCCCACTCTACCAGGGGCCTGCATTTCCCAAGGGCCGAGTTTTTCTCTGGAACGCGAATGAAGCTCTCATTACAGCACTGATATGTATGTCAAGAATGAGAGACTGACACGTTTAGAGAGGCTGACACGTGATATATGAGGAAAGATCTCAGACAAATCCAAGCTATTTCTGCAGTGTAGCGGTGGGTTGGGGAGGGGGGGGGGAACTTATACTGATGGAATTCAGTGAGGATCATCATTTATGTTGTGTGCCATGTTGAATATTGATAGGCTCACGTTGGGCTTATTACATTTTTATGTGCGATAAATTGCTCAGTTGGCTTTGTTTGGAAGTGGAATCGAATGAAGTACTTTGAGCACAAATATCATTTTTTTGGGGTATGGATTAAAAAAGATGTACATTAATTATTTCCCATCTTTATGGCATGTCAAACAAACTTGCTAATACATTAGCAAGTTTGTGTGACATGCCATACAGAAAATAAGTCATAAATAATAATCACAATGAAGAAATAAACATATAAAGTGTGTGTGTCTGTGTGTGTGTGTGTGTGTATATATATATACTGTATATATATATACACACACATAAAATAGTAACTATTAATCATATATAAATAGTATTGTTTTATATAATGTTTATAGGGCTATAAAGTGAGTTTCTCAGCCATGTACACCGTAGATAAACCAACCAACCCTGTTGACCCCACCATCTCAATCTGAAATATTCTGCACCACTAATAAGTGACCAGTGGAATTATTGACTCTAATTGTCATCGCTTAGAACTGCATTGATTGGCTGCACCTTCTCTGTCTGTGGTCATTATTGGACCCAAATGGTTGAATGGGACACAATAAATAACATAACATTTAACTACAGAGGTGTCTCCTTACTTTGCGTTCTTATAAGTCACAAATGTTAACTGGAAGCACAAGGTGATGATGGCTTTTCTCACCTTCTTTGATTTCATTCTTGTAGACCACAAGTAGTAATAATTGTAATATGGACTGGTAAAGATATGTGATTGTTACATTTATAGTGAACCTATAATGAAAACATTAAAATTCACATATTGTATATGCCTGATGTACTAGGTCTTTAGTTGAGGACCTTCAAACTGGTGCATTCATGTCCTTCACACGTAGTTTAAAACTGAAACTGAATATTGAGACCATGAAGGACCCCAAAAAAATATCTCTGTCATGATCTGAACAATAGTTTGAAGAAAAATGTTATTCAAGTTTCAAATACAGCAAAAATGTGGTTGCTTTTCTTCAATATATGACCCCAGGTTGGTTTGTTCAGCACAAATTCCTCCCATAAAGAATTTAAGACCAATAGCTTAGTATTTCCAGTTTTTTGATGGAGAATGAAGAGAATGGATTTGTCACTGTCTGTCTGTAAACATTTTAGCTTTAAAAGTATTTCACACTGCGAGAATAGCATAAGTTTGAGGCACTGACACCTTGATTGTCAGTTAGCATTAGGTCTGTTAGAAGCTTATGCTATATTTGCCAATTGTCAATTCCAGTGAGCCTGAAACACATCACAACACGTGTGTTTTAAGTTCTCACAAGCTCTCAAAGCAAAACCTCCACATCCTTGAGCACTCTCAAGAGACTGATGCAACCCTTGCATAAAAAGGAAATGTTTTACTGTGTCTGTGATATGTCTTGATGTTCACAAGATCCCCACACCAACAATTGTCTGAACATGGCTTGAACAGACAGCTGTTAAACGACATGAGAGGTGACATATTCTCTGAATATGGTACATCTACGTTCCAGTGCATGTTAAAAGGGAAAAAGGTCCATTATTTTCTGTAAATGGCAAGAGATAATTTTCTCACCGGATGATAAGACTTCGGTTTATATCATGGCAATAATTGTTATGATAGCATTTGAGATGTCAAGGGTCCAGTTTTTCATTTTCCTTTGTGTTTGCCCAATATGTGCGTTGTTACCGATTGTACAGAGGAAGCTGGAACCATGACATATCCAAGTAGACATAATGGCTGATGGATGGCAAAACTATTTTTCAGACAGGCCCATAGAAGAGCAAAAGGCTACAGCAGAAATGCAAATGATTGATTCACACATTTTTTTTGGCACACTGGCAATCATTCCATGTTTTATTCAAATTTGAGGATGATTTCTCAGTCACTTACATGTTTATGATTGGGCTCCATAAATCACCTTCATTATTCACCATTCCCCTAATCAAAATATATTTTATATATTTTCCCTTGCCACTATAGCAGGGAACCCTTTAACAGGGTGTTGCCCGAATCCAAACGTGTTCAATGAAGCAAATGCGTCTGGGCTTAATGGAACTGAAAAATTGCCATTTTGATAAATGAGCACCTTTCGGGGTCTGGTGGGTTGTTTTCAAGATACTTAACCTACACAGATATTGGTTTTCAACCCTTTTTATAGACGCCATTTTTCTTGCCTTGCCGCCACACCCTCAATTACACGAGGTACTACATGCATTATAGTTATTGTTGTAAGTTAATGCCAAAAGACATGTTGGCCTACTGTGTAATTCTTGTAACCATATTAGAACTAATAACTAGCCTTTTCCTTCTGTCTTCTGTCTCGATTTAATGTTCATCATTACCTTTTTAATAGATTTTTAAGTGTTAGTGTCTAGATGTGCATTAAGCTTGTTAACTTTGGTAATTTTTCCTATTTTGGGAGGGCACCGAGACATGCTGTGTTGTCTGCAGACAGCATGCTATTTGTCTAATGTGATACTGCTACTGGGACAGAGTTGAGAACGTGTATTGTAAAGTTACGGAGTACATTTGAATCGAAAGAAAAACCTCCAACAACAACAAAAAAATCACAATGGCATGAGAAGGAGGGAAGGGGGTCTTTTGCGTTTATCCATCCAAGAGATGGTCAAAGTGAAATGTGAGACTTTGGATCCCCACTATCATGAAGTAAACAAGAGATATCTGCAGATTTCAGTTATTTTTTTACTCGCCCTACGGTTTGTAAAACATCTTTCTTCTGTTGAGAAGAAACGTAAAGGTACCAAAGGGCTTACCAGCTGTTGAAACTAATTCCAGGTCACATTCTGGGAAAGTATCACTATCACTACTATAATAATAATATGTATTACTATCATAATAACAACAACAACAATAATATAAAAAAATACTTCTGTATCATATCCATTACCAAATGAGTCTCATACCAAATCCACCATAGTCATGAAGGTTCCGTAGAGAGAAACAGGGAGAGCATGTTTGATATATCAAATATGTAGAAAATATAGAGATCTTATAAAGATATAATTCATTCACATTAAGTCAATATTGCACTCTGAACGGATAATTTTTGTAATTAATTACTTAAATGTATGCATTCTAAATTGATATTGGGTGTGGAAAAAATGACATTGATACAGTATATCCCTAGAATGAGCCATTATGAATGCCATCTAGTATACTGTTGTGTCCGACTCAATTATCGATCAGATGAGATGAAGGGACACAGCTCTACAATATGCTTTTTAGTACCTTTGATGGATTTCGTTTGATTCTTTTCATCTTCAAAATGCGGATGATATTAAATTATGTAGGTGGCTGACATGTTATAGTCAAACACATTTTCAAGGAGCAAAAAATAAAAACCCTGTAAGATCTGAATTGAATGAGGTCTTTGTGAAGAGCCTTTTCCTGACCAAGACTCACTGTCACATCGGCTATGCAGCACAACGGTCACAAATGGTTTCTCAAAATAGCTCCCGAATCACTGTGCTAATTTGATTCCGCGAGCCATGTCCTATTACTAGCACGAGTGTTCGTGTCTAGGTTGTGCGTTAAGCTTGTTAGCTTTGGTAATTTTTCCTATTTTGGGAGGACACCGAGACATGCTGTGTTGTCCGCAGACAGCACGCTATTTGTCTAATGTGATGTCAGCAGAGAAGAGCTGAGGAGAATGAAAAGATCCTATTTGGATCAATGTTCCCGTGCTTTTGGTTTGGGTTTTATGCTGCAGAGTTGAACATATGGATAGTTTACTCTTTCTTTAGTTTAAGTCCCTGTCTGCCTAAGTTGTGAGTTCCACATTTTAAGTATTTTCTTTTCTGAATTGGAATGATATAATTCTTTCTTTCTTTGTCTCTTTCTTACTCCCCCATTGAAGAGACTCTTGTTTACATTTACTCTCAACTGGGATTTGCATGAAGTGGCCCATTTGTATTTTTCCACGCACCTTAACACACACAGACACACACACACACACAGACACACACACACACACCACACACACACCACACACACACACCGACACACAAACACACACACACAGACACAGACTCACAGACACAGACACACAGACACAGACACACACACACACAGACAGAGACACACACACACACACACACACACACACACACACACACACACACACAGACACACACACACACACACCACACACACACACACACTTGCGGGACACTAATACCCCTCCTATGCCATTGCCAATGTCTCTACCTGAGCCACATCTACACACCTCTCGCTCCCCTCCTCTCACGCTCTCATTCTCGCTCGCTCCCACTTACTGCCTGAGCAACTCCCTCTCACTGCCTCTCCTCCCCATCTCTCTCACTCGCTCTCTACTTGCTGCGAGAGAGCGAGAGGGAGGGGAGGGAGCGAGAGAGCGAGAGGGAGGGAGGGAGCGAGAGAGTGAGAGGGAGGGAAGGAGAGCCATATTGTCACTCTTGTGTGTTCAGGTGTGTGAGCCGGAGCTTGCCCGGGACGGTGGGTGAACGCCACAACCAGAAATGCTCCTTAAAACATTGAGAAGAGACAAACAAAAGCTGAAGTGCTTCATTTTTTGCATTGGATTTCAATTCGTATGACTTGTCCATGCAGTTACGACAGTTGTCCCAACTCCTGGACGCGTTGAAATACCACAGGAGATGAAGCAAAAACGTTGGGGAGGACACTGGACAGATCGATGGATATTTTTTTGCCTTTTCTTTTCATTTTATCAATTTTTAAGAGGATCCCCCAGCAAAGGTCTATCTTCGTGGCTTTCAGACGTTTGTTTTTCCAAGTGTTGTCTGTGAGGGGTTTTTCTTAATGAGGAAAAGATACAGAAAAAGGCAAGAAAGAAGGAGAGGAGGAGAAGCGATACTCTCTCCACGGGACTGTTTGCCAGTGGGCTTGAGAGACGTTGAGGATGCTGAGCTGCAAGCTCCGTGCCGGGGCATAGGGTCTGTGGGAGAGAAGAGTGTCTGTATTGCTTGGTCCAGCCAGTGATGTGCACTGCTACTAGGACAGAGTGTGGACGCGTGTTGTAAAGCTACGGAATACATTTAAATCGCCAAAGAAGAACCTCCAACAACAAAGAAATCACAATGGCAAGAGAAGGAGGGATGGGGAAGGTCTTTTGCGTGTGTCCTCCCCGAGATTAGCAGATGGTCAAAGTGAAATGTGAGACTTTGGATCCCCGCTACCATGAAGTAAAGAAGAGATAGCTGCATGTTTCAGTAATTCTTTTACTTGCCCTACGAGTTTGGAAAACAAATAGAAATAGTTTGCAAGAGCGGAGGTGGGATTGGGCAGCGGTTGACAGTTCTTATTATTATGGGGTGTCCTCCAGCATGAGACTGGCGCTCTTTGGAACGACACCCCGTGCTGTGCACCTTTGTGATCCTTCGCCTGGGCAAAGACCATGTGCCCCGCCGGTGCCTTGCCTTCGCGGGCTTCCGGGAGCCGGCGCCCGCACGCCCCTGTCCTCCCACGTATGTTGGCCTGGACACCGTGGCTGTTGATTCTGGGATGTATTGCCGGGTCGTCTGGGAACTTGTCCCAGACCAGGAGGCAGGCAGGCAGCTCTGACCTGGCGGCGGCGTCCCACCCCCAACTTGACCAGCGGCAACTCCATGCAGGGAGACGCCGCTCCTCAGCACCCGTGTCAATCTACAGGACCCCCGCGCTGCTGAGGGGTGGCCACAGTAAGTCACTTTTCGGTGTGGTCGGGCCGACTTTTCACAGCTTGAATTATACCTGACACTTGTGCACGCAATTACAGTAATTCACCTCCCTTATTGGTTACAAATTCAAATGGCTGCTGGCAAATGGGTCACATTGAGAATGTCTAATAATGGATGGGATTTGAGAATGAGAGGTGTTGGGGGGCTGGCTGCTCTAGCCCTCGGTGATGAGCCCTGTCTCTGTGTTAATTGCTTCTGATTGTGCTGCCTTTTGCTCAATGCTATCAGGTGCGTTCCCTGGCAGTAATAGTAAAGTGCAGTGAATGGGTCTGCTGGGGAGACAGGGCAGTGGAGAAATTCAGAACGTGGGGCCAGCAGATCTTCTGTCAGAAAACTCTCAATGTCACTTTTATTATCTGAATATAGAATCTGAGGCTCTCTGTTTAATTACAGGGGATGGAGTTTACATTTCATTGGATGCATTATGCTTGTGAGGGGGACAACATTATGCTAATATTCAACGTTTCTTTTATTTCTGGAAATCTAATTTGCGCTAAGCAGTTTGGCAATTGTAGCGTGTGTTTAGCTACACTTCTCTGAGAACACTTGGACCATACACCTTAACACTTTAGGTTAGAGAGTGGAAATACTATTAATATTATTTTGCGAATTGTAATAATTTACAACTAATAAAGAATATAAAAACAAACAAAAAGCAGAAATAGCATGTTCTCTGTACCATATTCTCAGCAAAGTTGCTTTTTAAAAATGTTTAAATATAATTAAATGTGGACAATGTGGATATAAAACAATGTAGTAGTCCCATGTACGATTTACTGTCTGGCTGGTACAAAGACTTACCCACCTATTGCATTGTCTTGAACTTTGACCTCGATGGGTGCCTCTCTGGTTATAAGTGAGATATAAGTGCTGAACACACAAACAGGCAAAGCAAATGTCTGCAGGTGATTACTATGTGAGGGAAAACGAAGACCAGATAAATGCAGACCATGGGGTAGCACGGAGCAAAAAGCAAACAAAATGTTTGTTTGCAGTAAAGTTGCTGAGTCAAGACCGTAGCTGTGTTCAATTCAGCACAACACTTTTAATTACAAATTCAGCAAAGACCTTGGGTGAGATGGGGATGCTCGTTCAAGCTTAACAGCGTGTCAGCCTCGCAGCCTTCGGGGAGGGAGGTTTTAGTTTAGCCGAGCTTCATGCTCCCTACTTTATGATGCCGCTTATTACACTCCTGCCGTGGATGTTTGTTTCCATTCCACTTTGCAGTTAGACAACACTAAAGAAAGCTGAATAAAAAGGCTTCTAACTTAGAAAAAAGTATATTTTCTTTTTTTAGCTTAAAAGAAGATCACAGCTCTTTTTGAACTAACGTCAGTGTTCAGAAATATGCTGATGATGTAATAATCTAAGTTTTGAACTCGGCCGGGCTGTGCATGGCTGACGACAATTTGATATACCACAAAATTGACATGTAATGTATGTACTGATGTATTGACATACATTATCAAATCCCTCAGAGTAACACATCTCCCTTTCCTTCTCCGCCCCAGCACTTGTACATCTCTATCATGTACAAATCTGAAACAGACTACATAATTATGTCTATAAATAGAGATTACAATTGTCATATCTATTCACTCTCCACCAAGTTTGTTCACCTTTTAAGAAATAAATAGCCACACACACTCTCTTGTTAAGAGTGCAGCTCAGTTTGTTGTAGCTGGCAGGGTGTGAGCAAAAGAGGAACCACCAAGAAGCAATTCCACTGGGGCCAGGGTTTGGTTTCAGTCGTGCTGTGGTTTGACTGAAACCTCTTGTGTCCTTGTGAATCACGAGCCATGTTAATGAGTAATAGAACTGAGTGCATGTGCAGCGTCGTAAAATCCTAGCTCCAGAGGCTTTGAGAGAAGTGTATTTTCGAGCTGAACATGTATCCACTCCCTCACCATTCGCTGCAAGGTAAAGCACAAGTACCATGGCACGTGCACTATGAGGACATTTCGTGACAACTCATCCATAGATTATTGCCAGGTTTTTTTTTTGCAATGGAGGTATTGGTCATTTTACTTGTTATTAGTTTTTGGAGACAGCAGTGTAGATCCATAAACAACTGGTTAGATGTTTGGGTTTTTGTTACATCACGTTATGAACTTAAGCGTAGGACCTTAGGGTAAGAAGAGATACGCCAGACAGTCTGGATGACCCCATCCCATTTTAACATCATGACCTCTGGCTTTGCTGTTTGTCCAGTGTTACCGGTACAAGCCAAACCACCAGACAAACAGAAACAGCTCGGGTATGCAGACAGGAAGGTAATTGATCTGATCTGGAGGGGGGGGGGAGAAGGGATAAAGAAAGAATGATAGAAACATCAAACACTTGCTTGAGAAGGTTTTCAAGGTAGACGGTCTCCTGGGAGGCCAGATAGCCACCCCAACCTGGTCATGCTCAATCAATACAATTTTAAATAACTAGAGGAAAGATTTTTATGTATTTATGTATAACTAAATGTTTTCTTATCAATGTATTTAAATGGAGATTGACAAAACGTAACTGATCAGTACTTACAATCTCGTAAAATAGTTGCATTTTTTAATACGCACATGCACATTTACTGCACTCAGCTGTCCAATTACAGGAAATGTATAATCAGCTGTGATTATATTAATGACACTAATGTCAATAATGGGATTCCCGTCATGTATTACGATGATGGAAGGTCTTTAAATCAGTTTAGTGTATCCGTAATGTAGTCACTTTGATTACATATGACACATGCACACTGGAAAGAGAACTGACTGTGAGAGTCAACCTAATTAGCTTGGTGTGAACGTAGCCTTGTTAAGGAAACCATTCCCAGTACGTGGGCATATGTAACAATGAAAAACAAGGCTAATATCAAGGCTGTGGAAGAAGTCAGATTTCTGGAGGAAGGAGAAGAACAGAAGAAGACTGAGCAAGATGAAAGACAAAGTCAAATATTCTCGCAATGGAAATTTACAAATGACTCTCCGTGCCCTGATCGTCATGGGCAACGCAGCTCTCCTTTACAGCAGTGTGATGTCTTGCAACATGAATGAGAGTAGAAGCTGCTTCTCTAAGCATTGGACAAAGCGGAAACGAGGTTGAGAGAAAGGCCAAGTTAAAGGCTAGTGGCCGCTGGAAGAACACCATTCAGCCTGTGAGCCTGTTCCTGTTAAAAGGGATTTTTTTAAGTGCTAGAGAGAAGGCTCCTTCCACACATACTCACCATCAACTGGAATCATGCTGAGTCGAGTACAATCGGCCTTTTTCTTGGATCATTCTTCAGGACAGATCCTGATATTAAACTTACCAGTGAAGCAGTGATTTAGCTCATCCTCAGAATCCTAAAAGGGTACTTTGGGCATTTTCTAAGTGCTGAACCCTGGTGGGACTGCCACACTATATGTGCAGCAATGTGTGCCCTCCAAGGTGGTGGATCCATGAGTATTAAGGGATGCCCTGTGCTGCAGCCTTCACCAGAACCACAACCTTTGTCCTCCTCCTCCACCTTTGAGGTGTTGGCATGGGTCATGCATGATTTGGAGCCTACCTACCTACCCTGGACCTGGACCTTCTCTCACTGGATCTCAGTTGATTTCCTGGATTCTGAGAGAGCAATGCCAAGATCTTAAGAACAGTCTTCTCAATTTCACAAGACACACACACACACAATTATATAATTAACACCAGAAGTAAAATTGGTGAGTACAAAGGGTTGATTAGTTCGCACTCAAAACATTCATAATTTTTGTTCACTTACACACTAATGACTTTCACAAACATAACCTAAGCTGTACTTGCGTCACTTAAGAGCTCCAGCACGGTGCTAAACAAACAAATGTAATTAACAATTAGACACCATATAAGGGCAGACAACACAAATGGCACAGGATGCTACGACATAGTGGGTTTGACAAACAACCTGCTGGGGCTAGACGAGGACGATAAGGCAGGATAAGGCGCCACACCAGATGTGTGTATGTGTGTGTGTGTGTGTGTGTGTGTTGTGTGTGTGTGTGTGTGTGTGTGTGTGTGTGTGTGTGTGCATTTTCCTGTGTTTTTTTTGTCAGAATAGCTACATCCCCTCTGAATCAGGACGAAGAAGCTGACGCCACTGTCTCCCCCCTCCACTCCCGCGCTCCACTAGGCTGATAAGAACATGCAATGGTTTGCGCGTGCACACATTTTGTAGTTGTCATTGTCCCAGTGACTCAGAATCTATACTCACACTCACACACACACACACACACACAGACACAAACACACACACACAGACCAACAAACACAAACAAACATACAAACACACACACACACACAGACAGACACACACACAGACATACACATTTCTGACATAACGAATATAGAAAATTAGTTTTAGAAGTGACCTTGCTTTGTGGAGGAACAGTTCCATCCTCCCAACAGGTGCAGGTGGGTATTGGCCCCGCTGCACCAACTCTAGAAAAACTGGAGGGGAGGGAGACCTCTTTGTATTAATAATTCAGAGAGGTACCCGATGGATGGAGTATTGACCGAGATAAAGATCTCCACAGTTTAAAGCAGTCACTTGCATTTGCCGATATACAGTACGGCAAGCATTCTGTGCTCCTAATAACAATGAAAAGTAATCCAACAATACACAATAGGAATGTAACATGAATGCAACATGAATAAGTGTCAAACAGAAACAATAGGCACCCTGAGTGAATCCATCATTGCAATCAAACGCATAGCTCATGCCTTACATTCCATACAACGTCTGTCGATGAATCACCAAATCCACACAGTTGAACCCACGTCGTCATTACATTTACTTGCTGGTAAACACCAAGATAGCGAGGGTAAGATGCTACACAATGCTAAGTACTATTTTAGGTGCAGGGATGTATGAACATGCAAGTAAGTGTTAGAGATCCAAGAGGGGATGGGATTCGAACCCTGGTTGGGATGAGTGGACGTGGGTTAGGGAGGAGAGGTGGTGGGTGTGGGGAGGGAAGCTATGAAGAGTCCAGGTGAACTCTGAGCAGGTGAGTCTTGAGTCTCTTGCAGAAGCTGGTGAGTGACTCTCTGAGGTGGTACAGCTGAAGTAGTTGAGCAGAGGATGCATGTTGGGTCATCGTGGGGTTAGAAGTACTCAACCAGGGGGAATACAAAACCTTTTGCTGTTTGCCTTTGGTGTTTGATAAGTTTGTTGAGTCTACACGTTTCCAGTAAAACAAAATCTATTTGAGTGTCAGCTAGTTAGTTTTCTTTGAATTATGAGCGTCCGTTTGACAGCACCAAGCTGTTGTTCAACAGTTTCCACTCCCACGTGTTTACAACACTGCTTTGTTAAAAGGTTGGCCCATTCAACAAGTTGTTTGCTCGCTTGTTTTCCAGAGCGATAAGTGTTCACTTGCTGTCACAAGTCACTCTATTATTTCACTGGCTGTGTGTAAATGGGAGCTTCGCTGATTGTAATGGAACACCTTTTGATCCTCATTGTGATGTAATTGCAGCAATTATGCTTGTTTGCTGCTGCAGCACCAGAGTGCCAGGTGTGTGTGTGTGTGTGGTGTGTGTGTGTGTGTGTGTGTGCGCGCGCGCATGCACGTGCACATGTGCGTGTGTGCCTGCAGTGGCTGTTTACATGTGACAGTGTGTGTATACAGTATTAATGTGCAAGCAGCACGTAAAGTATCCAACATATGTATCTTACGTTGACTAAGGACATTAGTGAAAATTGATTTCATTAAAATGCTGCTGCGTCCGTAAAAATAGAATATTGTTAATCAAGTGTGCAAGCGCACACACACACACACACACACACTTTTTCTTCTTCTCCATTTGGGCAAAGCAAGTCGGTCACCCATTTGTTGTTGATATATTCAGCTTTCATTCCCCTGGTCTTCTTCTCTGCCCAGCACCTGTGAGAGCCTGCAAGTAGACATCTATAACATGCATGATGTCTAAGTCTTGCTTTACTATAAAATACAATCACTGCTAAACATTCCCCACAGACAATGCTATATTGTGTTCCATAACCAAGGAGATAAATGCGTTTGCTAGTTTGCATATATATGTTTGTGTGTGTGTGTGTGTGTGTGTGTGTGTGTGTGTGTGTGTGTGTGTGTGTGTGTGTGTGTGTGTGTGTGTGGTGGAGTGAATTGTGTGGGAGTGATTTCCCAAATGTGCTTCACGAATTGCTACGCCCACACAATATTAACATATTGTATTACACAATGAATAAACACCGTGCTCTCAAACACAGAGGTGGCGGGAAGGGTGGCCTCCATTTTGTTTTTATAATGGCCCTAATGCGTACAGCCTAGTACAGTCTGCTCCAGTCGTCTGTGTGTGTGTTTTTGTGTGTGTGTGTGTGTTGGTGCGTGTGTGCGTGAGTGTGTATGTGAGCACAGTGGTAGTTATTGTGTTCTGTGTTATCTGCCTTCGCAAAGACACTGTTCATCACCCGCTCTCGCTCATTAGCATTAGCCAGAGGTTTGTGTGTGTGTGTGTGTGTCTCTGTATCCACCAGACAGAAGGGAAATTATTAAAAAAAACTTCCACCAATTTTGGTGTGCCACTGCAGGTTTTGATATGAGGGGAAGCTGAAAACACAGCGATATTATTTTCCCCAGGCAACTTGTAAGAGTGGTGCTGTGGACTAGTATATTATCTCCATCATGGTTATGAATTGTTAAATAGCTGAATGTTACAAACTGTGGACAGGCTGTGCTTTAAGCTGTGCTTTGCCACATTCAATCACAGCAATTTGGGGATTTTGTATATTATTGGATTTAGTTTTCTTATATTACCCTTCGAGTATACTTATCTTAATATCTTTTTAAATTTTAGTCTAGCCAATTTGTTAGTCTTATCTCTAGTATATAATGCCCTAAATAGGCAGTTGCCGGTGACTGCCCAGTCTGTGTTGTCTGTGCATCTGACATTGATTATATATTATTTATATATAAACTATAACAACTATATATGCTATTTATATATTTAGTGCATATATTTGTATTTTCACGTGTCTTTTAGATTTAGCTTATTTTTTACTTTTCCAGGATTGATCTAACAATGTTGCATTTCGATTTTAACATATTGTTGGATTATTATGTCACCACAATGTTGTGTCATAATGTAGTCACAATATTGCATTATGTCACAACAATTTTCCCAACAATTTCAAAGTTGACCTTAACAAAAGGTTTGACACGACAATGTCTGAGATACTTACGTCATATTACTAAGTATTTTTTAATGTTTTTTTATGCTAAATGAAGTACCTGGCTGTTTTCTGGACAATATTTGTTTTATGTTCATTAATTTCCAATAATAAAGATACATGCATTTGCATAAAGCATATTCTGGCCACTCTTGTGTTGATAAGAGTATTAAATAAGTGAAAATGTCCCTTTACGGTACAATTTAGACCAATGAAAAAATGCGATTTAAAATGCACAATTATGCGATTAATCACAATTAAATATTGTAAACCTTTGTCACAACACAACAATGTCATGTATTATGTCAATGGGATTATGTCTCTAATGTGCTGCTAACGGAATCAAACGTAGGGTTTGGTGTGGCCATCTCGTATAGCCTACACTGCACCACAGCACCACAAAGACACACGAACGCTGTACTCAGGAAAATGATGATGACTCTCTGATGTACCGATAATGACGTTGAGCTGGTGGCTGCTCTTCTGGAGAAGTGTTAGTCTGGCGACTACCGTCGAGGACAGAGGCCCAGCCGCGGCACAGCCCCTGACCATGTAGCTAGCCAGACACTGGATTAATGAGCTCCGTCCCAAGTCAGCGTGTTCTCACCCTCTCACCCGCTCAGTCAATTTACACGCCCCCCCGCTCCCTCACTGCAGCATCTCTCCATCCGTCTTACTCTCTCTTTGTTTCTCACTCCTTCTCCTCACTCTTTTTTTGTCACATGTCTCACTCACTGTCGTTGTTTATTTCTAGGTTATATATTTATTTATTTTGTTATTATTTATTATATTGATTTACTGATATTTGATATTTATTTTTGTTGTGAAACACCACACTTCTCCTGCTGATGATGTCATGGCACATGCTACTTTCTGTGCCGTGTGCCACCACAACTGCCACTGTCACAGTCGATTGCTTGCATCTGCAGCAAAACACCTCACACACACGCGAACGGCGAGAGCAATCAGAACCATTAACATGCTGGATCATCATTATGAAGAACAGCTTCATCAACCTTGGGGCGGGTCTGTTGAATGACACACGCAAGCTATATTCCCTTTTCGTATAAACACTGCTCTTAATTACACAATTCTGTGAAGGCAACGCTGCATAAAATGAGTAAAGAATTTGAAATTACAACTGAAGCTGGTTGTCGTTGATGGTATTATAATATAAAGCTGCCGTCAGAGGCATCGTACGAAGCATTTCCCTTCTCTCGAGTCAATATCGATTCCGGAGTAGAGAAGAGACCCAAAGTGGCTGGTCCCTTTACCGTCTTTCATTTATCTTTGTTGTTGTTGTTGTAGAACCAGGATGGAGCATAGAGGACAAAGCCTGTTGTTTGGTGAACTTCTCGAATCCAAACCACAGCATATGCGCTCCTTCTGCTGTGTTTTGTGGCCCTGGTATTGTCACACACTTCTCTTTGCAGAGTGTGGGTCACTTCGCCAACCTGGAACACCTTGCCTCCAGATGGCGGCTCCCAACACAACAGAGAAATGCTTGAGTGTGGGTGAGGAAAGACAAAAGCATGTAGGGTTGCCTGTCTGTGTGTTTGTAGATTAGCCCATGCTTATGTTGGATTATATATCAAGGCCTCAGTTCAAGGCATCAGTCTTTGTCATGGCCATATATAAAATACAGCCCAAATGAACATTGTGTACGCCGCGTCTTTCAAAAGCGTGTCACAAATTGTCCCACAGAACACTTTGGAGCCATTGTCCCTTTAATTTTAATTATAGATGTTTATTAACTTTGTTAGCTGTAATATGTTGCTCTCCTCATACGAAAATGTCAGCAAAATACACTATACAGTGTAATGTTCATTAATTTGTCTGATTTAGCAATTTCAGAAGAAGTCTACTAAGCAAGAAGCATAATGTTCCCCCAGTTTCTAGTACATACAGCAACATACTCATAACTATAACAACAATAGCAACGTATGTCACATGTCACAAATGGTTGGAAAGTCATTGTCATTGCCTCATACGTCATATAAGCAGCCTGAGGAGATGGTAGAGGTGCAAGAAGAGAACATAACATTGGTAGGTGGCTGTCGTCTCGGAAGATTTGTTCCTTAAAATGTGAATAGTAGTCGATGCTACTACAATACAGTGAGAAAGTTGAAGTCTGCTGCCCTGCTGTGCCACCAAAACAGTGCTACATTTGGACCATTTACAGACAGTTGAGTGAGCTGCAAACTAGGTTACGCACGGGGCTGGCACACAAAGAAAAGTTCAAAATGCTCCTTTCAAAAACCTTTTCAAATGTTATGTTTTGCTGCTACGCCCGCGCCCAAACCTCACGGTTCTGCCTGATACAGTTTGGTGGTGCCAGGGTTCCATACAAAACAAAACAATACACTCCGTATACATTTTTTTACATTTTGTTGTCATTTGCATTGGCCTGTGTTGTGCTTAGGATGACAACCACAGTGGTTCCAATTTAGATTATTTTACATTATGTGGTAAAATGAATTAAAGTACCATCTTACCATGAACGATTGAGACAAAACCCAATGTCTTCATGTCTGCTGAGACAGGCAACAGTTTGGTTTCAGAATCATAGTCTGTTTCAACAAAATCCCATGTGAACGCTGACGTCACTTGTGTGAAGGAGAACCGTGTATATTTTCAGAGCCTCTCTGGCGTGTATACAGTGTTTTACATGCATATTCATGCCATTTCTGAGTGGCCACTGAACCGTGGCGCGTGCTGCGCCGCATGGTTCAATACTTACACATGTATTGCTAAATCCCTACAAAAAGGACATGGCTCCATGCTTTCCAGACGCAGTGTCATCATTAATACAACGGAGCGGGAGCGGCTACACTTGCTAGCCCCCACCGGCGCTTATCACAAGCTACTACAAGACGTATAGCCTAATGATGGACAAAAGATGGTTGTCGGCAGTGTTTTAAAAGGTGTGTGTGTGTGTGTGTGTGTGTGTGTGTGTGTGTGTGTGTGTGTGTGTGTGTGTGTGTATGTGTGTGTGTGTGTGCATATATGCCTCCTCATAACACATGTACAGGTGTGTGTGTGTGTGTGTGTATGTGTGTGTGTGTATACATATTATGCATATACGGGTGTGTGTGCATATGTGAGCCCGTCCACTGCACTTTCCCTCTCTCTTTCTTTTATGTCCAAACACACCCCTCCTTCTCATGGTGACAACATTTTTAATGGAACACTCTTGTCAGGGTGATGCTAATTATTTCACTCTTTTACTAACCAAGGCACATCTTTCTCACAATCTCTCTCTCTCTCTCTCGCTCTCTCTCTCTCTCTCTCTCTCTCTCTCTCTCTCTCTCTCTCTTTTTTTCCATTTTTGGTGGAAGCCATGCACGGATGTCCTCCAGACTACTGTTCAGATGCTCAGTCCGGTCAATTCAGTCCATTTGTGTCCATATAATCGAAAATAACGAATAGAGGGATATATGAAGACAAATATGGAGAGAAAAATGACATTAAAGTGAGCTGATGTATTCAGGGATTAAACTTTAATGGAGTTGGGTAGCCTCATTACTACCTTGCTATTACTACCTTGTATTTTGTGAAATGAGGCTCATGGGGAAATTGTCACACTAAAGAGAAAAGCACTGAGAAAATCAAGATCACAGACCATCACTGATCAAAATGCACATGGGACACTTGAGCCTAACAGGTGTGAGAGACATGCCTGCAATACAATCTTTTGTGGAAGTCAATAGGTATTTGTTGAGTGTTGTCCCATGCTCCCAAGATCTTTACCCTCCACCAATCATTGCATCAAACCTTCCATTGATCGGTGCCTCGGGTCTGAGCGTCTGCAACTGCGTCCATAACATCCGACCCATGTTTGGCAGAGCATGTGTGCCCGTGCTGTATGCCCCATCTTCACTGGTCTCAAGGTGGAGTTGTCCTTCAGGATGCTTGAGGCTCCAGCAGTTCAGAAGTCCACCATGCATCGTGTCTGCTTATTACTGGGAGCCAGCCGGGAATCATCAAGACAAAGCGCCTGGCGGTCTGCCTCGATTTTGGCTCTTTGATCCTGAAATAGAGTGTGAAATTGAGCCAGACTTCACCTTCTCCGCCTCCTTTATTCCCTCTCTAATGGCTTCCTTCTCACTTAGATGTTGTCAGAAGTGATGTTGACACTTGTCTGGTGCGTTTAGCCATACTGCGGACGTGTCCAATTACCAGGACGTCTCCCCTCTCTGTTTCTGTTGAGTTCTCTTTTTTTAGCAGGGCTTTAAATTTTGCAAGCCCTCTTTGACACGATTCATCCACCTTTGTTTATTTCAGTGTGCTTCCAAGCTCAACATGACGACTCTCCAGTTGGAGCTAGTGTCTCACCTTTCCCATTTTCCAGACTTCCTGTACTGAGCTGCGTTTACCGTGGAAGGGCTGTGAAATGATGACGGGGGGACGGATACTCTGAAAAGAATCTCCCTCTAATGCACCCCACAACGAGGGGTGGGACTGGCAGTTGGACGTGCTTAGTGTCAGCAGTGCATAGTCAGGGCTGCTTCATCTTGACAGGCCTAACCCTGCCCACCTGTCAGTGCTTTGGGTACCATAGGGGTGTCACTAAACTGCTAGAAATCACCTTTTTTTTAAGGAGGGTGGCATGTCTCGCTCATCTAGTGCTGCATTCTGGTACTTTTGCTCCATGCAGTTGTTCCATGCTTAACTGCATGGAATCCACTGCATATACTGCATTTACTTTGTATAACATTGCCACAAGGCTCTGTTAATGCAGTCCACTTGTTTCTCAAGTTAGGTTTTTTTGTTGCCTGTCAGGTTTTGCATTATGAAACACCTTTTACTTCTTTGGGTCCCAGCTTACAAGATTGTGTTTATCATTGTTAAAAGCCAGAGAGGTTGGTATGCTATCGGCCGTTGGCTGAGGGGAAGCATTTATTGTTGTAGGGACTGAGCGTAGCAAAAGAGGAAGACAGCTGCTTAGATTTAGCTGAGGCGCTTGCCGCTCACAAGGTATGAGGCGAGAGGGATAATGGCCGTCCTTTGCCATCAAAGAAGGAGTTGAGCTTTGTTTTTCCCCCGCTGACACTGCGCCGCATGGCATCTTCTGGATGAGAGAGCCGCATTGCTGATATAGGAACAAAAATTAGCATTCTGCAGAGCAAAGCTTTCCCTGTCAAATTGACACATAACAGGTGTGTGTTTTTGTGTGGTTATATTAATTTACGTTGCACCAAGATCATTTATTAAACACAAGTATGATGTGATAGATTTACGGGCATTTAATTTCCAGAAAAAAAGTAAACACTGGACCATATTTGAGGTCAAACAACCTCATGCTTTGATTCAGAAAACAATGTTTCTCTACGTTAGCAAACAATAGAGCTGTGACTGGATAGAATATGAAGAGGAAATTAAATATGGAAAACATTATTCGATGAAAATGTAGTCAAATTACATGTTGACATTTCTTTAATATCATCTGCACATTTTTCCCTTGCTGTTCTCATTGTGTCTAAATTAAGTTTGCTTTAAAGGAAATAAGGTATTCTATTTCATGATTTTGGCATGAACCTTTGAGCATTTTTCCAACAAGCTAAACCTGTGCTGCACCAGCCAATTCCATTTCCTTCCAGCCAAACCAGCTGTTGTCAAGCTGGCCATGCGCTCAGGTGGAAAATCACTGTATAATTACGATGCCTCGGAATGAAAATCACGGCGCAATTTGATAACGGTGCATGCGTCAGTGACACCTTCTGGGCCCCTATTGATTTCCGCTAATCTGCCAAGAGGAAAAACGAAGCAAAACTTGACAGTGGGAGGGAAATGGGGTCTGTCTGTTGGCAAAATATTAGCACCCATGGCAATGTTGATTAGCTCAATAAAGTTAATTCAAAGGGAGAGCCTACGATCTACAAAACATCCATCCGATTGCCCGCACCCCCGTCTGACTTTCTCCCAGGGTCAACAGTTTAGTTTCCATTGCCATCCTCATTAATACTCCATCTGCTCTTTCCCCTTTCGACTTAGTGCCAGGGAATATGCACTTTATATCATGTCCTCTGTACGTTACCACGTTTGAACCTACGGTCTTTACGGTGAATTGAGTGCCATGTGAAGCGGCACCGGGGGCGCGGGGGGCTCTTGCCTGGAGCCAAGCCAATCAGATCATCATATTGGCAGCTGGATGACTCACGGCCAGGCGAGCGACTGTCCACTTGGGCGTCGTGGGGGCCATTGTTCTGGTGAATATGAGTTTATGTTCAGCATGTCTGCATACACTGCTGTTGTCATTGGTGTTGTTGTTGTGCATCAAATGTGAGTGTTTGTGTGTGTGTGTGTGTGTGTGTGTGTGTGTGTGTGTGTGTATGTGTTTGTATGTGTGTGTGTCTGTGTGTGTGTGGAGGGTCGGGTCGAGATGCTGCTCTAGATCCATTTTAAGTACCAACAACTCTTTTGGTGTTTAATCTTGTGGTGTTGGTGTTAGTGTGTGTCTGTGTGTGTGTGTGTGTGTGTGTGTGTGTGTGTGTGTGTGTGTGTGTGTGTGTGTGTGTGTGTGTGTGTGTCAGTGAGTCCTTCACCTCTCTATTCCCACCATGTTTCATCCTCGTCTCTCCCTCGCTCTTCCTCTACTTCCCTGTCCGGGCGCTCAGTGCAGCCCATCATTCAGTCAAGAATGTATTGCCTTTTCAGCAAAATGTACACACATATACATGCATGCACACACACACACAACACACACACACACACACACATACATACAGTACATGCACATGCACACACTCACACATACAAGGATGTACACACACACACACACACACACATATACATGCACAGCACAGAAGCACTGAAACACACATACAGGAATGTGTACACACACACACACACACACACACACACACACAGACACATACATGCACATACACACACTCACACATACAGGGATGTACGAACCCACAAACACACACACGCATACATGCACAGAAACACTGAAACACACATACAGGAATCCACACACACACACACATTCATATATATACATGCACAGACGCACTGAAACACGCAGAGACACACTCACACAAACAGGAATGTGCACACACACACACACACACACACACACGCACACACACACACACACATGCTCACACTTGCTCACACAGCCAGGAGATGGATGGGGAGGCACACCAATAACTGACTTATTCAGTTCAGGTGGGCTAGATGACTGATGATGTCATAAATTCTGGTGAGTTGTATAAATGTGAGTTCTCACTGGACACAAACTTGACATTGTTGGTTCCTTTCAACGCCATTTTGCTTTTCCTCTTCCTTCCATGCTGTCTCACTCTTTCATTATTTTTGTCGTATTTTGTATGGTCTTTTCTGCTTTAACCTAGCTTCATGTATAAAAATATATAATAATAATAATAATAAGAAGAAGAAGAAGAAGAAGAAGATGAAGAAGAAAAATACTATGTGGTCATGTTGGAGGTCATTGGAAAGTTATCTATTGTTTACGTCTTAAAAGTATGGACTTACAGACTTCACAAGTATCACTTGTATGGGGATAAACTAACTTGGATAAGCAGTCCCAGTATTAAACTGTTTAATTAAGATAAGGTCTATCCTGTACATGGATCTATTCGGTGATTTGGTCACTTATAGAAATGTGCTTTCTATATGTTGTGGTAAAATGCAAGATAAAAAAACAAACATTCACAAACTGTTTGTCCCATATCGCAAACGAGATGATTGTCAGATTTGGTGGTGTGAACCAACCCAACTATAAGCTGGGTGCGAACTGCATTTGGTCAGGATCTGGGATGAGTGACTTGACTTTGAGAAATGACAGATTCTGCTAAGCTTCCCCTTCCCCTGCTCTCTCTCTCGATGCCAGTTATAGCCAGCTAATGGAAAGATTCAGGGATAGGATGCCATGCTCCCCGTTATCGACACCGACACTCACAACATAAATGCATTAAACCACCAAGGTGTAATGTGGCCTAAGAACGCATACACACAATCTATCTCTCTCTCTTTCTCTATCTCTCTCTCTCTCCCTCTCTCTCTCTCTCTCTCTCGCTCTCTCAAACCCCCCACACACACACGCAATTTGCAGTTCAATGTTGGTCATGAGAGAGAATTAAGGGGCAGTGCAGCATGAATGTGGTTCCTACAATAAGTAGGTATATCTCCCGTCGCCCTGGAGTGACTCTGATGATGTGCTCAACAATCGCCGCTGGTCAGAACTTGCCGACACGATCTGATCTGAAATATCAAACCCATTCTGAGCGGAGGGGAGCTTGAGCAGTAAGGGAGGTGCCCAGCCCCCCCTCCCCTTCCCTTAACGTACTACAGTAAGAGGAAAGAGAATTTAAGAGATGAATGTGTGTGTGTATGCCGACAATGACAACGCATAGAACAGAAAGTCACAAAGACAGACAGACACAAAGACAGACAGACACATACAGACAGACAGACAGACACATACAGACAGACAGACAGACGAGAGAAGGCTCCCAAACCCAGAAAATAGTAGTAGAGTATTGAACCAAAAAGAGAGTGTGCCACTTGGAACAGGAGCGAGACTATCACAGTCAACAACCACATTCAACAGAGCAAGAGAGAGGGGGAGAGGGAGGGGGGGGGAGAGAGGGAGGAGGGGATTCAATGAAAAGCAATAACATATAAAAGTGCACAAACTCAGAAAGGCAGGGGGAGGGAAAACAATCGGGAAGACAAACACAGAAGGGGCAAGATAGAGAGACAGAGAGAGAAAGTAGAGTGGAATAGAAGAGAAGAGGAAGCGAGATCAGGAGAGACAAACAGCTCCTGGTGCCAGGCGTGGTATGAATGGGACGGGAGGCGACAGATGTAAGAAAGGCAGGAAAAGGTAAATAGAGTAGAAGACTGGGACAAAGACAAAGAGAGCGAGAGGGGAAAACTGCCGCAGTCTTTATGACTCACGCCCAGAGGATTACCCACTCCCCATTGTCCTCTCTCTCTCTCTCTCTCTCTCTCTCTCTCTCTCTCTCTCTCGCTCTCTCTCTCTATCGTTCCCTTAGCCATCTTTTTCTCTTTCAGCCTCTGTGGATACCGCCTGCCCCCCGACTGTCTCTTTTGCTGTGCCATTGAGCCTTCCAATGCACACACAGTCCGAGTTACTTCCACTGCATTCCAGCGTTTTGGAAAAACTCCTGATTTTGCGTCTGAAACAGCCAAAAAAGCCGCTCGTCCGGAAAATTATCAAAATAGTGTCCAGGTGCAGATGCCTGCTAGACTGGAAAATGCTGTCCCTCTGAACACTCCCATGTTCCACCACGACAAAGTAGTGCTTAGTCTGACTAATGCCTCCTTGACCGAGCCGACTGGAACAGACTGTGCAATATTATTTTTCAATTGTTTCTCTCGGACAGCTCCTACGTCAGACCTGAGAGTCATTTTCACCGTTTTCCAGCAGGGGAGTTCCGTCGCAGCTTTCCCTCTATCACCCGCTCAGCAGTGTTTGCCAGACTGCATGGCGCTGGCCTCGGTGTTCAGATACGCACTGTGGGATAACTCAGACCCACAGAAAGGCACACCCGGCGCTCCTGCTTCTGTGCTTCTGAGTCTATATAAAAAGAACAAAAAAAAACAATAAAAACATCTTAAACAAATTAAGAGTTGTAAAACACAGACTCACTAACAAATTATGATTTTCTGAGAAAATCCTGTGGTGTTGTTGTTAGTGTACCCCATTACGGGCGTTCTCCCTTAGCCACTTCAGATGACATAATCACACCTCAGCTTACGCCGGAGAATATTGTGTTTACTGTAGTTATAGGACTGCTGATGGTGTCACTCGTTCTAAGTGAACCGGCTTTCCAAGCACAGCGCTTTTGAAGCTACCTATTGTTGATTAGGTATGAGAAACTGTCAGGGCAGCGTTTTTCAGACAGTGTCCAGAGGCAACCCTTGGCCACAGCAAATGCCTCAAAATGAAATGTCTCGAAAAGGCTTCGTCTCTGTCAAAAAATGGTGCCAACTTGGCTCATCTGGTGCTTGTACAGATGGCAAGGCAAGCTGCTGTATTCTATGACTTGTAAACAATAGCAACGGCGTCCAGCTGTGCGTGGAAAACTGCACTCCCAGGCTCGCTCTATCATCACTCAGCTCCAGTAATTGTTTCATGACTCTTTTATACCCGAGATTAAGCTAAAGATCAAGATTAACGATCAATTTAAATGTAACCACCTCATTGCCAGAATGAATAAGAAACAATACTAAGAAACAATACTATCTCATGATGCATGCATCATGAGATAGAAAGGTTCACCTTTTTGCATGGCGAAATTGTCAACCCTTGGCTTTGCAATATTCAGGTAGACCAGACCTCTATCAAAACACAATAGATTTCTCGCCAGCGCTCCACTTTTTTATGCCAAATTGAGCACACCATAACCCCTGCTGAGAGAGGTGTGAAAGATATACCTTCTGAGAAATAGGTAGTTGTGTCTTTGGAAAATGATTTTCTTTAAAGGGTCCAGGGGTGGCGCCTACAGAAGCAGCTCCTATCAAAATCCCATCACTTTACAGTGCATTTCACAGGGCTTTTTTCCGACCATTTTCTATGCTGCCAGCATGGACTTGTTTGTTTGGGTGACAAACGTTGTATTTTGCAGAATAACTTTGCCTTCACTCAGTCCCTAAAATGTGCTTTTCTATTTATTTGTCTTTTTGTGTCTTTCTGTCATCTATACTCGCCGTTATTAGTTGCAAGTCCATCCAACCATCATTGTGGTACTCTGAAAGGTACAAACAAATATCTAAATCTTGCTGAAAATGGATGTTTGTATGTCTTAAAAATAAGATTTTGCATTGTGTAGCATCTTGTAAGCTCTTGTATCTTTGTACATCCCGGCACTTAAAATAGTACTTAGCATTGTGTAGCATCTTACCTTGGCTGTCTTGCTGTTCAACAAGGGGTTAACCTAGCAATTATGAGTGCTTGAAACTTGTTCTATTAACCGAGCAGTTATGTGTGTCTTTAAACTTTTTCAATTCAAATTGTACTGTCAGTGATATATTGTTGTTTCACTCGCTTTGGACAATTATACAGCTAAATGCCCTAAATGTAAATGAAAAAAATAAATAATCAAAGTTGTAGCTAAGTTTGACCTGCATTTTCAGGGTCAAGTGATCTGAAAATCTTTGGAAGGATGAATGCACACTTTTCATAAAACACATTGCCAGAGCTCGTAAAAACAAATCTATTATGAAGGAAGTGAGCAGCCTGCTACAGATTTTGAGGTAATTGGAGCAATAAAAGTAACATCATTATTACGCAATTATGTCATGTGTCTCAGTCAATCTGTTATTGCACTGACTATTATGGGCTTTATTGTGCTGGGATTAAACACCTAGCATGTAAAAGATGTGTCATGGTACTATATGCAGAATCCTCTCTTGGCTCTTCTCTGGCTCCCGTGACACAAACAGAAACTGTGACACACAGGTTTTGAGGCAGGAAGATTGATAATCTAAGGTGGTAATTGTAATACATCAGCTGAGAAACTGAATTAAGATTTTTTTGCTCTAAGCATTACTGCTTTGGCACTATTCAAGTGTGTGTGTGTATGTGTGTGTATGTGTGTGTGTGTCTGTGCGTGTGTGTGTGTGTGTGTGTGTGTGTGTGTGTGTGTGTGTGTGTCTGTGCGTGTGTGTGTGTGTGTGTGTGTGTGTGTGTGTGTGTGTGTGTGTGTCTGTGCATGTGTGTGTGTGTGTGTGTCTGTGCGTGTGTGGGTTTATGTGTTTTAACACACAAAGAGCTCATATGTTTACGTTGCCAATCAATATGAAATAATGGCATATTTGTGAAATCATATGCAAACCCACTCTCAGTTTCATGCAGCTGGAATCCAACGTCAACAAAATGATCACAGGAACATGAATTAGTTTTTTTATGTTTATACTGTGAAGATGTGATATACACAATGGAGAGAAGAGAAAGTTTTGCTACCGTTATTTAATAACAAGTTAGGAAGATTCATTTTTCTCGAGAATGTTCTCTTGAGGTAGGATAATGAGTTGACTGATAGAGTAACAAATGGAATAATTTAGACTGTTAGACTAATCGTCGTGTCTTGATGTACTTTCTGGTATATTACACAACCAATTACAAGTTTAACATTTTCTTGATGCAAGTCGTTGCATGCTGCATTGAGAGCAGTTGTTTGAAAATCTAAAACATCTCCAACTTGTATAGCTGTGAATGTTGAATGGTTTAGGGTCGGACATTCATGAATTGGTCTTAAAAAGTTGTTGAGGGGAAAATGAGATTATCAAAATGTGTTACAGGTGTCATCTCCATGACACCAAGTGTTCTTAATGGATTCTTAGTTTTGTCTTATTTTAAGATAATCAGTATGATAAATCTTAATTGCACTGATGCCACATCTGAATGTTTTGAACCCCATTAGTAGCTTTATTGCCAAATATTACTTCATGCATTTGTCAGAGATGCCCAAAATCCCCTTGTAAGTGGAGCAGTTAGCGCTGTTAGCCTTTTAGCTGCATAAATTGCCTGTCATCTTGTGAATTTACATCTACCTTTTAAAAGCTAAATGCTTCACGGAAATGTATTCAAAAGTGCACTAATGTACCTCCTCTACACATCTAAAGTTCTCAAGGTTTGACTCTTTTGTGTGGCATCAAAGGAGACAGCTTAGCGGCAATAGACTAAATACACTGACGCAACAACTTCAGAATAAAGGCAATGCTGAATAAAGAACAACCACACACTGGACACTATTTGTGAGTTTTGCTGCAATCTAAAGGTTGAAACTCTTCAGTGGATAATCTATATATTCAATCGGTTCAATCAGTCAATTAGTTATTTGAGAGAAAATGTAATTTTGCCCAAACATTGGGGTGGTTTTCTGTCTAATGCTCACAGCTGCATTACATAGTACAGAGAACAACCATGCCATGTCTCAGTCATCCAGCACTGGATACCATATTAGTCTGTAATATTTTTCCATAAACCCTTTAAAGTGTAATTGAACCCCTGGTTTCAGCTGGAATGAAGACAGCTGGAGTGAACACTGAGAAAATTCCAAACACACTGAGAGTTCTATATTTGCGAGGAGGAGGGAGGGGGGCATCAAGACTGAGCTGTTGTCCCCATGGTGTTTGCTTACTGTATATTACCGGTGCTTCCTATACATTGATTTATTTGTGGCAGCTCACAATATCAAAATTGACCACCACAGTCAGTTGAGGCATAAAGGAAAAAATAGATCTGTCGCCAACGTTTAGTATCTGATAGACATTTCCCCAAGTTTCACAAAAACAATCGCCCACCAGGAACATCCTTGCATCAAAACTGAAAGTGAATGTGGCACGGTGAACGAAAGGCGTTCGCTGGTATGAGTTTCATGTCTCTTGCGGTGTATTCTTGTCTAGGAGACGATATGAGTCCTGTATGTCTCGCTGTGTATTCCTGCCCAAGAGACGCATTTCCAAGTTAGGCTGTCGGGCAGCAGCACTCCTGTCTATAGAGCTATAATTTCAATATTGTTCAAAAGTATTTCTTCACAATCGGCGAATTACAAGTAAATGTCCCCTAACTAGGGCGGCAGTAGCTCAGGAGGTAAAAGTGGTTGTCTGGCAACCTGAAGGCTGCTGGTTTGACTCCTGGGCTCTGCCTAGCAAAGTGTGGAGGTGTCCCTGAGCAAGACTGAGCTAATCCTGCTGACGTGTTGCTTGTTACCTTGCATGGTTGGCACCGCCGTCGGTGTATGAATGGGTGAATGTGAGGCAACTGTAAAGCGCTTTGGATAAAAGCGTGATATAAATGCAATCCATTTACCATTTAACTAAAACATCATTGAAATAGACACGTCACGTTATGGAAATGTCCCCAATGGATATAACATAAATTGCTGTTTAGAATTGTATATAAGGTCCAATCAGGTGGTGTTATGTTGGTGATGTCGTAAAGTATAGTTTTTAGCTGAAAATAACACATTTTGGAACGTTGTCACCATGGAACCTTCACAAACTGGTTGGCGGGAAATGGCAAAAAACGTAGGATATTACACATATTTCCTTTAAATTCAGGTCTTATTTTAGTACCAGTGACATAATGACTGGAGCAATGCTGGTGCTACAATGCCACATAATAGTGGCTTTTGAGGGGCTCCTCCACCTCTTCCTTTAAAACAAACAAAAAAAGATTTGGGTTCACTGCTGCTTTAACGTTGGCACTACATGTTCCCTCATGGCGCCTTCTCTGGGCCTATCACCTGTCTAGCCCCTTGTGGGTAGCAACAGCCCGACTGTGTCTTCACTAATTAATTGAGTAATGATTGCATACATTATTCAGCAATGTCGCGCAACTCAATGCCTCCCTGGAGGAGATACAAACTGAGAATGATGCCCCAGCAATTGTGTTAGCAACTCAGTTCAGCTCAAGAGTTTGAACACAGTTCAATGATGAGACGCTGGGAATTAAACCACCCAGACGACTGACGACTGTCCTACTCAACCGTGTAAATAAGGATGGGCTTGTCCAAATTCAAACACAAAGTGAGACCTACTTCATGCCAAATTCGGAATTCTCTGAAAATCATTGTGTTTGTTACATTTAGATGCTGAAATGTATCGTATTAACAGAAATGAGGTACACATCTAAATGTAGCCGAAGTGGCCATACAGTATGTGTGAGTGTGTTGATAAGTAGGTTGTTATTCATTGTTATTCATTGTTACACATGCACACACACACATGCATTCACCACACACACACACACACCCAGTATGCCACTGTGTTGTCAGGTTTTTATGGCTGACGATGCGATATTGTCTCTCTTTCTAACTTTCACACTCCGTATTACTCTATCGTTCTATCTCAATTTCTCACTATCACGCTATTACTCTATACCTCTATTTCTCTACATCTATCTATCTATCTCTCTTTCATACTATTACTCTCTATCTATCTTATACGTTCTTTCTCTGTTATGCGGATCTGTGTCGGTCTGTAAAGGTCTGTAAACCAACATATATAAAGGCAGCCGATATATAATGTCAGCACATTTTGTGTGTGTGTGTGTGTGTTCAAAATGTGTGTGTGCGTGTGTGTGTATGGGGGGGGCTCATATTTAACTCATAAGTCATTCTACCTCCAGTTTCTAGACAGGAAAGGAAATCTGGACGGATGTTGACTTATGACTTTCATGACCTAGATGTGAATATATTATTCATACTTAACCTGTTTGTGAGACCTGTGTAACCTGGGATGGACTAGTTTGCTGCATCCTGTCCTACTCTAACTTTACTTTGACTTTGTCTCTTCTTTATCCTAAAGGTGCGTTCACTTGAGATGTTGCGACCCACTCCATTGTTTTCCTTATTTCCATTTGACCCGGCGCAAACCACATGACGTAATGCACCAAACAATGGAGTTGCAGTACAGTCCAAAAAACTGGAATGTTTTAGGTTGAGGGTGATTATTTGTGTCTTTTAAACTTGAAACTTATACTCAAGACCCAAACTCAAGTGAACGCACCTTAAGGAATCGGCAACAGCAGTTTCATCCATGGTGTCCAATACAAACATTCAACAGCAACACTTGTCTTCCCTCTCGCCGTCTCCTCCAGCTGGGACAACGTACATCTTCGGGAAGGGCGGAGGCCTCATCACATTCAGGTGGCCGGCCAACGAGAGGCCCAGCACCCGCACGGACAGGCTGACTGTGGGCTTCAGCACCTCCCTGAAGGAGGGCATCCTGGTCCGCATCGACAGTGCTCCCGGCCTGGGGGACTACCTCATGCTGCACATAGTAAGGACTCCTGCCACATTCTCAGACGTTACAGCATGCTCTGTTGTGTCTCTGTTTTGTTCTCTTGTTTCGTATGCTTTCCTTTCCTGACTTCCCCTTCCTGTCTGCCCACCCACATCAGACTTTCAGCTTGCAGCCTTTTTTTAAAAGGACACTGCCAATGAAAGGTAATCAAATAGGCCCAACGAGAAATGGAAAAACATAACATAATAAAGGATACACAGTATATACTTAAACACAAGGGAAATCTCCCAGTAATGCCGAGAAGCATAACACCAACAAGGTCCTTTTTAATAACTCAGCTAATCTTATCAACCTACTTTTACTGTTCGCCGCAACAGTCACAACATTCAAATGAATTGGATTGGAGTTGAACATCTCATTTCATTACGCCTGCCTCGGAGGGCTGTTTTGACGTCCGTGGGGCAGACTCCCTCCTATACCAAACAGTTGCATCTCGATAACACTGGACACCGAATCGCAGGGCTTTATGAGCCAACAAAGTAATGTTAGCAGCGGTAATCATTTCCATGAGGCTAAATACTCCACACCCATGCAGGATAACACCCAGGTCATTGTTGTAGTGTGAATAGGATGCATATTTGTGTGTAGTGCGCGGTTGTGTGTGTGCGTGTGCGCTGCATGGTGTGTGTGTGTGTGTGCGCGCGTGTGTGCGTGTGTGTGTGTGTGTGTGTGTGTGTGTGTGTGTGTGTGTGTGTGTCCAACTCAAATTCAAATGTCACAAATCCAGCTGTGGTTCTTGTATGGAAAAGCGGTGCACAGATATACACACTCAACAGAGGTTGGACAATTAATGATGGTGATGATGACCCTGTGATCCAGTTTTCCCCTTTATCATCACCATTTACTACCCCCCCCCCCCCCCCCCCTCTCTCTCTATCCTCTTTTTCTTTCTTTCTTCCTTTCTCTCTCACTTTCGATATGTATCCCTCCCTCTCTCCCTCTCTGTCCCTCTGTCTATCTGTATCTATCTATCTATCTCTCCCTCCATCTGTCCATTGGTTTTCTGTGATCTCTGCGCCAGCTGTGCTGAATCCCGGTCTTTTTTTGTATTCCCCAAAGCCAAAGTAATGATCTTCCAACTGGCCCCGGTCGCCAGCCTTCCGTAGAAGACTACAGTTGTAGGACATCTTTACCGGGACCCGGGGAATGATATCCAAGCTAATCGCAAAGATAGCTTGTTTTATTAAAAGCATACACACAGATGATCGAGGTATCGGAGCATTATCTAATACAACAAAATTTAACATCAGAGTCAGAGTAGTTCAAACATATACATATCCGACGAATTGAAAAATATGTTGCACGGGTGATGAGTGCAATGCGTCAAATCTAATAAGACGCATGGTAGTCTAATAAGTCTATCTGAAACCTGCTGCAAAGACATTCTGTATCGATGTGCAAAACATTTAGAAATCCAGTTTGCAAAGCAAGCGTTTTGTAAAAGATTTAATGGATGTTTAATGACTTAAGATAAATGTTGGATAATCTTTACTTTTACATTTCATAATTGAAATTATGCAATTTTAACAGATGATTTTAATCAAGCAAAGGTGTCATTATGTGGGAAATGAAAGTCACTACTTGAATTAATTTTCAGTGCATGAGTAAAAAAGTGCGTGTTTAAAAAAAAAAAAAATCCAAAGTCGTCTTTGGTTGACGGATGAAAAAAGACAAAGTTTAAACACAAATTACCTAAACATCGTTGCTGCATATGAGAGCCACACTTGAGCTAGCTGCATAAACCTGAGACAACCAATGCTGCATTTGGTTATTAATCGTCTATCACGATTCGCCTCATGCGGCCTGCTAAATCTCCAGATGTTTTTCATAATCTCCATTGTGCCAACTGTTCCAATTGTCGAATACGCAAGAAGCTCAATGTAGTGTTTTAGCAAATTCTTCAACTACGTCTTCAGACATTGCGATCGTTCTCACTTCCATCATCACACTCCTTTATCACAAAAATACATTGATTATGCTGATATATTATGTTACGATTCTCAATGATAGTGCTGATGCCCAGGTGATCAAAAGCTTGAGAATTAGGAAAAAGTATTGAAACTTGTTTGCGGATAATCCATGAATCAGTAATGTATTTGATTGTATCTGCTTGTGGGGGGCACAACTAGCTCATGCAAGGTCAATTAGAATATACAAGGTACAGTATGTCAATCGCTGTCATTGGTTGGAAGCTTTAAAGTATTTCCCTCCCAGTTCTGCTCTTCCTTTTTTGTCACTTTTGCCCAAAGTGTGTCACCGGATGTCAGTTGATGGTAAACCAATTGAGGGGAACTTTAAAAGGATAGAGTATGATATGCATTGTTCAATGTGCCATTCTCAAGATATATATACAGTATATATATATATATATATTGTTATATATTTCTTTCTGTTCTTGTTATTTCTTGCCTACTTCCTACGTCACCTGCCATGTCACAAACAGTGACATGGCATTCTGTGTTGTGATGTACAATAAAATCCCTTTCACAACATTTCCTGCATCGGGTAAAGGTTATCCCAATAATTTACTGGCAACTTTGTGCGAAAGGGGCTTACAAAATATCGAACTAAATACATCTACAATTAAAGTTTTCATAAATTTTTTTGGGAAGGTATAAGACACTTTAACCGATTAAGATAACTTTTGGCTAAACTTTTCTGTGTTTTGTTGTGTAAGCTAAATGTTTACTGCAGAGCGGAGGGACTGGGATACCCATGTCACTGACCAAACACCCTATATCAGTGATTGCTGTTGGAATATAGAGATTTAACACTTTTAGCAGATAAATATTGCTTACAGCGCTCTAAGGCTCTAGGAAAAAATACATGTTTCCTTTTGAATATCACGATAGTGATGAACTGCATGTGTACATTGACTGCACTTAGTCCCAAATGTACTGTAGGTAAGGTTTAAGAGGCCTACTATTTGAGTGTAATTTGTTTCCATAGTTATCCTTCGGCAAT
Organism: Coryphaenoides rupestris; assembly: GCA_002895965.2. NCBI lineage: Eukaryota > Metazoa > Chordata > Actinopteri > Gadiformes > Macrouridae > Coryphaenoides > Coryphaenoides rupestris. Next base: position 827,620 of record PIJE02000024.1, read on the forward strand.
TAATGATGCTCTGTGAAAACATTGTATGAGCATGGACATTGTATGAGCCAATTTAGATTTTAGATGGCTCCCAGCTCATTTCTGACTCCTTGATTCAGGGAATCCATCTTGAATCAATCCATTGTGTGAAACCTGATCTCTCAGATCTCGCTCTTTACTACTCATGAATTTTCCTAGGGATGGGCATTTCAAGCTATTTGAATAGAATATTAAATAAAGAATGCAAAATTATATTCACAGTGTGGTCAATTGATGTTTAATGGTGATTACACATTCATTTTAATGCAAAAAATGAAACTTAGTGACAAGCCACTGAAACAAACTATCCATCTCTCAGTAAAATAAGGCGGAGCAAATATATCGATGTACTCACATTGTTTGTAATAAAACATGGCATGTCACTGCCAGTTTTCCCCCGTAACTATTTTTAATGAGTCTGTGGCAATAACAAAACATGTTCTTTGTGACACAAAAACATGTTAGAAGGCTAATTTAGTTGTGATTTCAAAGTCATGCTCATTTTGGTAATTCAGGTGGAGTTTGGCCTTTTTGGACCCCTTCTATTTTACTCCCACTTTTATGTGGAAGCTCCTTGATCTGTTTTCTCTTTCCTCATATAATCAACACATTGTGGAGATCAGGCATTTATACCCTCACCCACTCTCCTCACATCGCTAGATACTAATGCTCTTAAAAGCCCTGTTATATTGTCGCCTGAGACATTGTGGTGAAATCGTAAAAGCAGTCTTTTTTGGTCCTTTTTTAAAAACGTTCTCATCAAGCACAGCTATGTATATATAAACCCAAACGTGAGGCTGATGACTGATTATCTCCTAGCCCCTTCCCGCTCTACAATTACCCCCAATAAATAAACACGGACACTCTTAGGCTCCACGCCGCCGGGTTCTCGCGTGGCTCCCACACCACTCCTGAAAGGCGGCCAGTAAGTGGAAGAAGGAGCAGCAGTGTAACACAATCTTCCCCAAGGTACATTTTCTGATCTCGGGACGACGCTTTGTAAATGGGCTCGCTCATGGGCTCATGAGAACGCAATGAATCGGAGCCGGCTCTTGGCAGTCAAGAGAGACCAAATTCGCCCTATCTTATATCTTTATCATCTTTCTCATGGTGTATTCATTTTGTTACGTGATCTTAGTTTTTCTCTATTTCTTTCTCTTTGATATTGCGGTCTGTTTATTTTTTGCTTACTATACTCTTTCACTATATTGTATCTTCGCTGCTTTGTCATGTTCGGTCTACTGTTTTTTTGATCTCTTTCTTTCTCTCGTCAGTGAAATCCCCGATGCAGAACCCTCGAGCCAGGATCTTCACGAGGGATTCAAACGTATAGATGGCAGTGAACGTGTACCTGTGTGGTGGGGTGAGTAATGCACGTATTAGACTTCCCTCTCTTGCCGTGGTCATGACAATGAGTAATGGTCATGATGTCATGGACACTCACTCCATGTTCTTGGCCCAGTCGGGAGGCTGGCTCATGGTCATGAACCCACAGTTGGTGAAGATGGTGCACATTATCATTATGTTGAATAATGTGGAGGCGGTCGTCAAGGAAACCAAAGCCTTATCACACCTCTGGCCATACAAAAAACATCAGAAGCCATGATCCCATGCGTCAAATTTTTGAAGTACACAATGCACCTCATAGTACTATTATTATTATTGTTATAATAATAGTAATTATTATTACTATAATCATTATTATTATTACTATCATTATTTAATATTATTATTTTCATAAGACATGGACAGGCTTGACACTGAGAGAGACATTAGAAGTGTCGTAAGTATTGTAAGATCCATGAAATTACATTTATTACAGAGGATGGGTGAGATAGAGATGGTTTAATGTGATCAGCAGTCCTTCTGGTTTGGTCTCAGCATTAATAAAGGATATGAGTGGGCCAGAATCTTGATTGATATTCTTCTGAGAGGGTTGAAGGGGCTCAGGAAGTAAGGGATGGAGCAGCGTTGAAACGGAAGATTACCTTCCCTTTGTTCAGTACTATGAAGGTCTGCGGAGAGGGGTGAGAGACCCAGGCAGAGACAGAAGAGAGAGAGACAGAGAGGGGGGGGAGGGAGAGAGAGAGAGACAGAGAGAGAGAACCATTCACACACAATACACACACTTACACACACTTACACACACACACACACACACACACACACACACACACACACACACACACACACACACACACACCACACACCACACACCACACACACACACACACACACACACACACACGACACATACTGTATATATTGTTAAAACAGAATGTATGAATCCACTCATACCAACACTAAGGTCCAGTCCCACCTCCGCAGAGCAGAGACCTACTTTCTTGTTACGGTAGAAGGGGTCCGTGTCCTCCAGGGGCGTGGACACCATTCCCGGGGGAATGTCCCCGTATATGAAGGGCAGTGCGTTGCCCGCCTCCAGGTCTCTGTCGGGTTTGGGCCCGTCATCCTCAGCACGCTTCCTCTTTTCTCCCTTCGGCTTCTTCTCGTTGGCTTCGGTGATCTGCCGATCGATGGCCTGAAGCGACTCGCGACAAAATGGACGAAAACTGTCCGGTCCTGGTGCTACAAGCAGCTGTTCCATCTTTTCATCCTGCAACTTCAGAGTCAACTGCCGGCATGACTACAGACTGTGGGGGAAACGCGATAAAGACACATGAGAAGCTTTTGTTTGGTGTCATAGGTTTCAGGGTTCAGGGTTGGTTGGTGCAGGCAAATGAGGGTTAGTAGAAGCATGTCTCCTTTAAGACCTCGAGTAACCTTCGCCTTCATATACCTCAGAGTAGTAATGCCCTTGACCCTTTTACTGTTTCAGGATTTCAATTACGGGTTATATGTCTTTGTATTTCTTCTCCTGTTTTGTTTATTCTTTATGCCCTACCTCGTCGTTTCTTTATCAGTCAACGTCGCCTCACTTTTATATTCAAGTGCAGTCGTCTCACGTCTCCTGATTTTACATTACTATAGTAATTCCTCTTTCTTCATAGTATTATTCTTCTCATGTTTAATCATGCTCTAGTGCATCCCCATCTTTTCATTGGACTTTGCAGTGTAACACAATCTTCCCCAAGGTACATTTTCTGATCTCGGGACGAGCTTTGTAAATGGGCTCGCTATGGCTATGCAAGAACGCAATGAATAGGAGCCGCCTTGGCAGATTGCGTTCAAAGCTTGGACCGAGATAAAATGGAGGACGGACGGAAAAAGAGCCCTTGCCACAAAGGTCAGCGGCACGGTGGCCGATCGATCCAGCAGGTTCCTAATCGGGGAGATGAGAGGGGGGGCGGGAGGTGGTGGATGGTCAGATAGAAAAACTCAGGATGATGTTCTCGGAAAACCCCGCGGTTGTGGCCGATGGAGGGTGGAGAGCAAAGGAGATCTTCCGGACGCCTCTCTTTGAAACTGGTTCCGATTTCATTGGGCAATCAATGTCCGTTCAGTGTCATTCAGGGCACTGGTATGTTCTGTTTTATCTCATTGTATCGCACTCGCCACAGTGTTGGGCGGTGCATATAAGCTGTGAATGCAGCGTGTGCTCACAGGTGTTTGAAATATGAAATTGATTGAAATTAATTTTCAATCTTTTTTTATGAACATTAATTAACATAATTTGTGTTGATGTTCTCCTTCTTTGTTTAATTTTCTAACAACAATGACGACAGTTGTTTCAATCTCTATATGAATGTACACTGAATCTACACTGTCAAAATCTTGTTATTGCATAATACGCCATAGCAGACGTATGATATACTGTATGCCCCAAGACAAACATGTCAGACCACGAGTCATGTTTGACTACAAATGCTTGAGATATTTTCTTTTTCTCTTTTTTGTATTTACCTAGTCGGAAAAAACCCTGAACATTGCAATTGGGAACACACTGAATGAAATGAAATATTCATGTTAGTTACATATTATTAGAATCAGAATCAGAATCAGAATCAGAATCGCTTTATTCGCCAAGTAGTTTTCACATACGAGGAATTTGCTGTGGTTGTTGGTGCATACAGACAACATAAGAATAATAATAATAATAAGAATGAAAAAGCATTAAAAAGCAAGTAGTGCAAAAACGACGCATAAATAGAGGCATAAATATAAAATAAAGTAGAATAGTATGAATGGTATATACAATACAGAATGATTTCTGAATGATGGGATATTTACAATACAGAATGATGAGATATTTACAATACAAAATGATTTTTTCAGAATATGGGACGAATAGAAATAGAATAGAAATAGAACGAATAGAAACAGCATTAGTAGGTCTAATGCTGTGTTCAAACAGATGCAATTGTCCAGACAACTCGAGCCTCAGCTTACATTTCTTGGCAGATAAGTTACCGATGCGGCAGACATGCTTGGGAAAACACACTCTCTGCAAGAATGTCCATGAACAATTGCGTAATTGCTGTGAAAATCACAAAAAAATGTCTATTTCTGGCTTGCTTTTACAAGATATTATTCATGGACTGTGTGCTGCATTCATTCAGTGTAATTATTGAGAATTTCAATGTAAATATACAATTCTGATGTCCATGGGCCTTTGACTGTTTCCATTCCTACTGTTATCTGTACACACATGAAGGGACTCCTTAAGCAAGACTATAATGAGCTGTGGCCAAGCGGCTATAATATAATCCAGTGCCATACAGCAAAACTGCCAATCATGAAGATAATTTGCCACAATATTTGGCCTGAGCTGTAATCTAAATAGATTGGCTATGTAAGTGCAAGTCATTAAATGGATTACTTTGATACATCTACTGCCTGCTCTGCATGTCGCAGTTACGTCACTGTGTAACGGGTTGACTTACCATTTAATTACACTGTGTTTGCCTCCTAGTAGCTTGCGTGGACGTATACATAGCATTATGATTTTCTCAATGAAAGGCTTTCTGCTATAGGCTTACTAGAAACATATCTCCATCATCAATCCATGCTCACGGCAGTGTCAAGGATTATATGCATGTGTAATTTTTTGTTCTATTGCTCCAAGGTTCCAAGGATCATTATAGTTTAGTTTATTTGCATTACATTTTTGTAGATGCTATCAGGTTTAGTTTGAGGTGTGCACTATAATATTATTGGTGATGGAGTTGGTGATGGTTTACAATTGGAATTCTGTTATGCCCTTCAAAAGCCATTTTGTAACAAATACAAATTCAGAATATAGCGAATATTTGAAATGAGGAAAAAGACATCATGTAATCTTTTCCCTGAACAAATTAGAGGGTGATGCTTTCGGCGTGGTGTTTTATTTTTCCTGGTAAACTTAAAGACCCAGAGCCCAGTACTCCCACGCAGGGGCCAACCAATTACCGAGTGACTGTGTGAAGCCGACCAATACAGCTGCTAGGGCCATACATAACAGCTACATTATTGTTTCAAGCAATAACAAGGCAAGCCAGGGGAACATTATATTATGAGGCAGGGAGACCGAGAGACAGACAACATAAAATATCTTCACATTTAAAAAGGCACTCGCTATGCGTTATGGACATACAGCTACAATTGCTGTCCTTAGATTCCAATGTTGTAAAATGGCCAAGTGTAATTCACCGGCTCCAGGGTTAAAATGATAGCATGTTCAAGACTACATAGAGAGGAGAGTCATTCTGTAATCACTACAACTCTCACAGCAAGATTTGTATTAAAACCATTGGCCTATTTGGATGGAAATAGACTCACTGGCCTCTGCCCAGTGCTCAAAGGGTTATGTCGGCACTTCAAACAACTGGTCTCAGCAGAATAACGTTGGAACGACAAGCTACAACTAGCTAGAACTACAGACAATCACATCTTGGCAGGACTTTCTGTCAAACAACATTTTTTTGTGCTTTTTGTTTATTACTTCGCTTCTTGATGGATTATTGCACCTTTAATGATTGATTTCCTCAGTAGGTATATCAGCACCTGTGTTTATTTGTGTGGATGCAAAAGGAAGAAATTTACTCACAAGTTAAGTTTGTTATGATAGTTTGGTAATTTCTTGTGCATACCAAATTTGTCATGTTAAAAAAAAGAAAATCGCAACTTGCTAATACCACACTAAGTACTGATTGTGGCTGGGGAGGCACCATTAGTAATAAATTATCTATTTATGAATTAGTTTTCTTCAGAGATGGGCATCTGACCACTCCTCTTAATTAACTTGCCCTCTCTCTCTCTCGCTCTATCTCTCTCTCTCTCTCTCTCTCTCTCTCTCGTGCTCTCACTCTTGCTCTCGCCCCCCCCCTCTCTCTCTCTTCATCGCCATCACCATCGGGTAACAGAACATAAACGCTGTTACTGCTACTGCGTTATCAGCTATTTAGCAGCATTCTCTGGGGGATACTGCTCCCACCTATGAACACTTTATCATTTTTGGCAGGTGATTGTATTGTGAAATAACCTCTTCTTTTATGTTCTTTCATGTTTGCGTGAAAGCATTTTAAACAAAGCAAGGCAATGTTTAGTTACTGTCTCCACCGTGACGTGCACAGAGAGGTTTGTCATTGGACTCTGATGAGATGGTGATTGTGTACCTTTATATTGAAAAATTCAAGATTCAAGATTCAAGATTTCTTTATTGCCATATGTAACAGGTACAATGGATGCTTCCTCCCCATTCACTCCTGCAGTATTCAGTATACGTTTTCCTCTGAACAGCATTCTTATGAACACAAATAATAAAACAACTCTGAACAATTAGTAATATAATACCCAATAAGTACGGTAAAAGTAAAAAGTGACAAGTAAAGTAGTAATGGCTGTTGGTGCAAACATGTACTAAAAGTGTCTGTGTGCAGTACAGTAATATTCTTATCCTAGCATAAAAATGGTAACCAGTAGATAGTAGCAGCAACATGTGATGATAAAGTATAACGATAAATGATAAGTGACCAGTGCAGTACAGTATAGTGAGAGTGCCTGCCCGCTATGTAACCGGGTTCCTAGTGTAATTGAAGGTCTACCCCTGTAAGTCTAATGTAATTGTAAGTCTAATAATAGTCCAATAATACAATAGTCCAATCGTCATTGTGTGCTTACGCCGCATTTCCTGAGGCACCGTAGGTTCTTGAGCATGGCCCCCGTGTTGTTGGTCCATGCTAGGTCGTCGAAGGTCTGTAGTCCCAGGAAACGAAAGCAGCTGACGATTTCCACCGGTGTCCCATCTAAACTGACGTGGGATTGGGGCCCTCGATTGTTCCTGAAGTCAATGATGAGCTCCTTGGTCTTGCTGACGTTCAGTGCAAGGATGTTGTACCATCGCGTCAGCTGGGCTACCTCGTCTCTGTACTCTGTTTCGTTGTGGTTGTTTATCAGGCCAATAACTGTGGTGTCATCTATGAACTTGATGATCCAGTTGCTGCCATCTATAGCTGAACAGTCATGTGTGAAAAGAGAGTACAGCCGCGGGTTGTGGCAGCAGCCTTGTGGCACTCCGGTGTTGAGGACCAGAGTGGATGAGGTGTTGCTGCCAATCCTCACCACTTGAGGCCTGCCGCTTAGGAAGTCCATAATCCAGTTGCAGATGGGGGTACCCAGGCCTAGGTCCCTCAGTTTCGGATCAGCTTGGAGGGAATGATGATGTCGAACCCAGAGCTGAAGTCAATAAGCAACAGTCTGACGTAGGTGTCCCTCCTGTGTTCCAGGGCAGTGTGTAGTGTCAGTCATATGGCGTCGTCCACAGACCTGTTTGGTCTGTATGCAAACTGGAGTGGGTCTGAGGAGTCGGGAATAATGCTGTTTATGTGTGTCATGACCAACTTCTCCAGGCACTTCATGGCTATAGGTGTTAAAGCCACTGGACGATAGTCATTGAGACTTCTTAGGTAACGGCACAATGGTTGTGTTTTTAAGCTGGTTTTTTTTTTACTTGGTCTTTGAATTAATTCCAAACCTGGATAGCTTAGTGATTTCCTGCAAAGGTAATACCTTGAGTATTTTCTTGCTTCAATTTATGTGGATGTAGTTTCATGTTTCTTTTTTTATTCGTAAATGGTTATAAGCAAATCTTCCAGCAAATCATCACTAAGATAAGATAAGGTGGTACTTTATACATTCTGGTGTGTAGGCCCACTAGATGCTAAATGCTCTGTTTTTGTATGGGCAAATTCTCATTATATTTCTACCTGAATAGCCAATTGTGGGATAGACAAGTGTAGATTTCGATAGATTTATTTTATTTGAGTGTCCTACATCCTATATGTGACACTGTTACAACATAGAGATCATACAGTACAAAAGTACATACATTATTATATAGGTTGACATACTGACATACATAATCACAAATTCACACGCCACATATAAACTTTGTCTTCTCACCCAAGCTCTATCCAAACATTCAGCCAAAGCAAAAGGCAATTAAAAGCCATTTCATTGTATCTCCTTCAGTGAAAGACCAAAATAATTGGAATGTGGAAGCAAGCCTATAGATGCATGTTTATTTTGTGGTATAGCCTTAACATTTATAATTGTGTGATAAAATCAAATGGGAACTTGCCTGCTTATCAAGAAACTTAAATTTGGCCTAAAGGGATCCATGCTACTTGTTGCACTTTCATGGCTATCTTTGAGACTGCAGTGGCCTAGATTCTCATGGTTCTCAAAGTAGCAGCGATAAAGAATAGGCTGATACACATCTTCCTACAGGCCTCATTCATTTCCCCTGGTCACTGATCACAGCGTACTCCCATTTTAATGGAAATGCAAATATCATGAATATGAATAAATTGCACATGTAAAGTATGCAAGAAGCACATTATAGAAAATGAATGTATGTATATTTTCACATGCAATTCCTATTCTTAAATATTTACCAGATATGTTAAACCTACCCATTGCATTGCATATTAGAATATTACTTCAAAGCAACATTTTCTTTTTTTCAGCAACAAGGCAAAATCGGGGTGACGTTCAACATCGGCACCGTGGACATCGTTGTCCAGGAGACGAGCACGCCTGTAAATGACGGGAAGTACCATGTGGTCCGCTTCACCAGGAACGGGGGCAACGCCACCCTGCAGGTGGACAACTGGTCGATTAACGAACACTTTCCCACAGGTAATGACACATGCATATCGACGGTATTTAAACCCAACATTACTAGCATGCAATGTAAACTTTTCCAATCTAACTTGTCAGATGGAACATAATCTAATTTAATTCAATGAAAAGAAGAATTGGATGTTAAATAAATATGGAGGATGGTGTAAAAGTGATGCTAATATTGGATTAATAGATCTTCAATACGAATGCCTTTTTTGTGTGAAAAAAAGTATAGCTTGATAACTCCGTAGTTAACTGACCTTCTACTATTTTATACATTTCTTCAATTTCAAGATCATTCATTTCCTAATTTTTACTCACTGGACAACGTCTGCACAAAACGTCTCATATTATATCAATATACCGGTAGTATATCACATAATGTTGATCTGGCACACAACACCATCCGTTTTCTCACACTCATTTTTACACGCTAAAGTATCATTCAAGCCAAGGTTATGTATATTTAGCCATGTACCAAAGATGCAGTCTGAAAGGGCTTTACAAATTGAATTTCAAATAATTTAGTGGAGGCGGGGGTAGCTTTTGAAGAGCCACTAGGAGTGGAGATCTGAAAGACATAAGTGAAGAATGTACAGTGCAAAGTACAGGATAAAGTACAGTTGGCATGGAGCAGTACAGTGAGCGTGGGCCACCAGCGTACCACCACTCTCAAGATATAGTCACAAATTCAAAGGCCAATTAAAAGACGCGAACAATGGTGAGTGGATGTACTTTGGTTTCCGTCTATTACTCAACTTTTCCCGCTACACAGCATAAGCAACGCGGGCTACAGAACAGGGACTTACATGAGCTTGAAGACATTTAAACAGTGAAGTTCCTCGCACATTTGAATGCCAGAAAATAGATATGCATCCATCTCATGACATGACCCCATCCACGAATAAGCGGTATGCATTATCATTTATCAAGCGGGTCCCACAGTGTCTCCAATCAATGTTTTTCTCAAATAGAGAATAAGCAGAGGCCACTGTGCACCAATTATATAACTATTTGCTGTAATTTATTTGCTGCCCACAGTCATATATGTTCACCAGCAACCTGACATGGAAAGTACACTTCTGAATAGTACTGTTCAGGTTAAGGAGAGTCAATCGTGTGTTAAAGATTATTATACCACGGTCTGGGTATACTCTGGGAATACTCTTTTCTGAATGGCCAGCAGGTGTGCGTCGTTGATTATCCCTAACTTATTGTGCATAATTATTTGAGTAGCAGCAGAAATGACGTCGACAACGGTTGTGTAGGAAATAAAGGTGAGCATAGAACACTGAGGAGTAGCGTAAATTGGCTCTGGCTGCCCACCACCAACGATGGGATTTACTATGAAGCTACTGCTTTGGAAGCAGACGGAGTGTCCTGTAGGTGCGCGGGCCATCAATCCTGGTGTGTAGCGCTCCATGACCCACTGCAGCACAGGTACAGACCACACAACACCAAGGGAAAGCAGCATTGGCGCAGAATGGCACCTGCTGCCACTTGTTCTGGGGTCGGACAGAGTCGACTGTCAACTGCCTCAGTGTGTTTCACAAATATTATGTCACAGTGTGCAATTTACATTGTTCATTGTTCTCTTCAGTCATTAGAATCACTTCAGTCATTAGAGTCCTTGTGTCCAACCCTGTGGCTCGCTACCTGATTTTCAAGTGGCGTGTTGTTGGGGTAATAGAGCCTGCACAGGAATGCCCTCAACTGTTGGCGGGTACATTTGGGTATATACTAAAGTACTCATTTCAAGAACAGATAAAAGCTTTGGCCATGTGTAACCTATTATACCACCAAGTGTGATCATTATTATCCATTACAAGCCATTTCAAAATTGTCATGTGACTACATCTGACTGGACCAACTGGCTGGTTGTCTGGTCTAGTCAGTGTACATCTAGGTAGACACTCCCACTTGTGATGTCACTTCATCACAATGACAATTTTTTAGTCACATGGAAATTTTGAAACAGCCTTTAATGTCTAAACATAGGGCCCCGAAAGAAACGATGAGAAAGTATTTTTTTCATGTTGTCTGTTGGTTTCTCTTGTTGTTGTTGGTCCATGGAGTCCATGGTTTTATTTTATGATTGTGGGGCGTCACAGAAGGGGGATTTTGATTGACTGTAGAAGAAGCACGTTCATCCCGGGATTTTGCAGGTTCCAATATGGAACATATTGTCCAATCGCCTGCCAGTTGACGATCGGCTTTACCCTTCAGTTTAGGAATGTACTTAAAAACTCTGTGTGCAGCTTTACTACGACCTCTGATGACTCCTCTGACTAGCAGCCCCCCAACCACCACCCACCATCTTCCCTTCCCATTCCCTTCTCGTCTTATTCACACATTATTTCTGGGCCATTTAGTACAAAGTTATTCCCTGTTATTTCTATGCCCATTTTCTCAAATGGCCTCGGTAAATAATGGAGCACTTTAACCTTCATTTGCTCCCTGCTTTCCGTGGTGCACGCCCCCCCACCACGGAGTTGGTGAATAGCCGATCCCCGGTACACTGCCTTCTCAGAAGCAACCACAAGAGGAGGCTTCCCGGCGTGCTAACACCTCGACACATTTAAAATAATTACAATGAAAAAAGAATTAAATATATGCAAGCCAGCAGGTTCTAAGTTCACATGACGCAGAGCTGCCAAAATCCAGCACAATATCATGCCATAAGGCTCATAGCTGGGTGTACGATCCATGCTTTTGGCTACCGACTTTTCTCATAATTTGTACCACGCCCTGACTAGGGCTGAACCATATGGTAACGAAAAGAAAAAAGATCTATTTGTGGGAATGGTCATCAACATTTTTTTTTCACTGAAAAAACTATCATGATGTGACATTTTTTGGGGTCTGTAGCAAACAAGCATGTTTTCTTACATCTGCAGCAATACAGTACTTCAGTTATAATGGTGTTATGAAACATTTACATTTACAGATATTCCCCGTATCAAAAATTGCTGCTCCTGCAATTTGGATCTTGCACTTATATTGCGATATAAGTTATATTTGCGATTATTTCGATGAATTGTTCTGCCCTAGCCTCGACCCATTTACACTATGTTCGTTGAGATTTTAGCAGACTGCCTTTAACAAACGAACATAGGCTATGCTTCATAATGTCTGCCGGGAATTCAACTAAAGCAGGGTGTTTTTTTTCCTGGCTTGACATTCAGATGATAATTGGCAACCAAGCGACTGCAGTTCGTTTGTCACGCTTTGTTTAAATTCAGCTTTTTGCAGAACAGAAGGGGCGCTGCCATGTTCCTTCATGATGAGGTGCTTTCACCTGTCTCGTTTTTTCTCTTTGAGCGTCTGAGCCACAGCCCGGCACAGTATGGCTGGCAGAACGCCTCTCACTCTCTGTCCTCGCGTTATTGTTTTCCTCGACTAAGCGGACACCTTCAAAACGCTCTCTCTGGCTTTTCTACTCTCACACGGCCGGCGTTGGAGCACAACTGTAATTTAGAATAATAGAGAAGTGCAATAATACATTCCCAAACAATATGTATGCATGCCAGTATGCATCAGAAAGTGACGGGGAAGGGGTCTGGTGTCTGTTGGCGGGTTATGGGAAGTTTTGTGTATGTGTGTGTGTGTGTGTGTGTGTGTGTGTGTGTGTGTGTGTGTGTGTGTGTGTGTGTGTGTGTGTGCACGTGTGCACATTTTCACCAATCAACAAGCACTCTTCTTGATGACCTGGCCAGAACAGCGTGGTCGTCTTATCAGCGGGATAAGTTGTTTGGTGTTTGCCAAAGTCTTCTCATGCTCCCTGATGCCACACAATGGGGGCATAGTGGAGAGGATCAGCTGTCACCTTCACGCTGCCAGACAGAGAGAGAGAGAGAGAGACAGAGAGCAAAAAAAAGGATCTATGTATACAGTAAATGGTAAATGGATTGCATTTATAAAGCGCTTTTATCCAAAGCGCTTTAGACCCTAACCCTAACCCTCACATTCACCCATTCATACACCGACGGCGGTGTCAACCATGCAAGGTAACAACCAACACGTCAGGAGCAGGTAGGGTTAGATGGTGTCTTGCTCAGGGACACCTCGGCACTTAGCTAGGAGGAGCCCTGGGATCGAACAGCCGCTCTTACCTCTTGATCTACTGTCATACATACCGTGTGTGTGTATATATATACAGTATATATATATATATAGATATATATATATATTGTGTTTGTCCTTGGGCAAAGAGACCTCAAAGCAGTGTTCCCTGACAAGCCAAACGCAATTAGCCCTATCGGAGACAGAATCTTACACCCTCATAAACGTGTATTGTGGGGGTAAGCGGGAGGCAGCGCCAGGTGGATATCTATTAACTGGGACATGGCCGTTGTAATCCGAAGAAACAATTAAATTAAAATCTGTACAAACTGCCTCTTGCCATCAAGTGGAAAGGAAATTTCCAACCAAATGTCCCCACATATATAATTCAATCTTTTATTTTTGACATACGGTATATACATAGTCACGCATACAGATGCATAATAATCCCTTCCAGTGTTGTAGTCTTGCATATTGCATTTAATCGTGTATTGGATCTTACATTTTACACACTGATGTACAGAAATGTCACTGAACGATGAATTATGTTTTCAATACAGATAATTCTCTATTTTGTGGTTATCAAAAATGATTTCATATTTGCACACGCTGTCCAGTGACTATTCCAAATATTTGTCTTTCATTTCACACAATTCCAGGAGTAAAGCCCTTAATGTGCACTGAGTGGCCGGGTTGTATTGGTAATAGGTTGGGCTTTCAGGTTGCCCGCATGATGAAATTTCAAATGTAAAATGTAATTACAAATAAAAAGGTTATAACTTGACAAAAAAAACTAATGATAACTGTCTAAATTCTACCAGATGTCATGATGATGATGATGATGATGATGATGATATATGCTCTATAAATGTGTTTCATAAATGTTTTCTGAAATTTGTAAAGGGAACAGCGACATTGAACGCTATCAAATGGCCAATAAGAAAATTCCTTTCAAATACGCCAGACCGGTAGAGGAGTGGCTACAAGAAAAAGGTAATCCCAGACAGACTCACTTTGTCACCTTTTCCCATTTCTTGGGTCTAATTTATGTATTATTTTAGTTTTTTCGAACGGAGGACATTTAGTTAAGTTATATTTTGCTTTATTTGTGCATGGCTGTTAAAGAAAGCTGTTAAGTAAAGTCCCAATTTAGATCACGGTGATCGATCAAGGGTTGAAGGGACTGGGACTTTTGAAAAAGGTAAATTATGTATGGTAATAATGCTTTTGTAATCTAAGTCATTCAATATGAAATTTATTTTAAACGTTATTAAGTTTCTGCATTTTTAAGGGTCCCTTTAACAACTTGAATTATCATGAACTAGTGCAGTGCGTGTACAAAACGTTCAAAACGTGCCTGTTCGGAATGGGACGATTGCTTGGTCTCTGGTATTGCTGCTTGCAGCTTTCTCGAGAACTGCTCACCCAAACAACTTCACACATGAGACTAGACTTACTTGGGTCCTCAGCAATACACCTGCCAAATGTTAAGTCAATCGGATGAACGGTTGTCAGGAAAATCAAAGAACAGTCAGAGAATGAAAGCTTTATGTATTGCAGACATGCTATAACAGCTGTGCTATATTTTATAATATAATTTTGACTGAATGTATTTGCTTAAAAATGAAAGCTAATCCAATTTAATTCAAACATAAATCCTTATCTCCCTGAAATGGGTTAATCGTACCCAAAATGATGAACGCTTTCCATTTTACCTGGTGGCGTCAACATAATCTATGCGGAATTAGCAATTTAGCTTTGGGTATCGGTGGACTAGGTCAGTTATTACATACATAGCATCGATAACACAAGCTCCATCTGACACTTAATGATGACATAGGTATAGAAAAATGCCATGTTATGTAGACGGATCACTGTGTGTAAAGGAACATATAGATGTAACCCACAGACGCCCAAAGCTAAATATCCACCAACTGTGTAAAATATGGATGAAAAATACTGAAGATGCTAACAAAATGATATATTGCCCTGATCTCCAGTTAATGGCATAAAAATACAATTATTCTCATCTGCAAAGTGAAGAATGTTGTAAAAATGTCAATACTATCTGTGGTAACGCAAAACTATTTTCTAACAAGTTTCCGGGGGTGCATGCGGCATATTTATCTCACGCAGGCCGCCAGCTAACAATATTCAACACCCAAGCCACGGTGGCCATCGGCGGCAGTGACCGAGGCCGGCCGTTCCAGGGTCAGCTGTCGGGCCTGTACTACAATGGCCTCAAGGTGCTCAACATGGCCGCCGAGGGCAACGTCAATGTCAAGATCAACGGCAGCGTGCGGCTGGTGGGCGACGGGTCTGGGGGCTCAGGGCGCTCCACCGCCATGCCCCCCGAGATGTCCACGACCTTCATCGAAACCACCACCACCATGTCCACCACCACCACCCGGAAACACCGCTCCTCACCCACGGTGCAGGTATGTACCCTGTACCTGTACCATTCAGACCTACGCTAATAGGATGGAATATACAGAACTATAACAAGTGTTGCTGCTTGCAGCTTGAGAGCATCCAAACAACTTCACACTCTATGCTCCACTTCCTTGGGTCCTCGGCAACACAGCCGCCAGTGCAGTTGCCGTTCCGGGCACAGAACAGGTCAACTGCTTCCACCTTTGCTCGAGAACCGTGCTACCAAACAACTTCAAACTCGACACTGCTCTTCCTTGGGTCGTTGGCAATAAACCTGCCAAAGTAGATGTGAAGTCAATCAGATGAATGGTTGTCAGGAAAATTTAATTATAGACATGCATACATAGACACACACATACATACATACATACATACATACATACATACATACATACAGAGACTCCTTCCATTATAGTTAGATGTCACAATTAAGTGGGTGTCAGTTTTCATTCGTCGACTGCAGATTCTGTGGTCTGATGGCACACATGTATCTGGTGCTCATATCAACAGGCATGAACAGCACAGGTTTGAACAGTCAACTATTTTTTGTATGTTATTTCCAATGGCATAGTCTTTAGCTCAAAGTGTTTCGTTATCTCTGCCCTGACTTCTCCACTAAAAGTATCGTTCTGTTACTCAAGTTTGAAAGAAAGCACGACATGAATGTCCCCTTCGGGCCGCTCACTCGGACGTGTTGTGGTTTAACGGCAAAAGACGACGCACACTTGACTGATTTCCATATGCAAACTCCCACGTGTTTTCGTGAAAGGACCATCTGACACTGTTGCAGGTGTGTCCCCCGCCCCCCCCCCCCCCCCCCTTCAAAAAACTGATTTGGTTACGGTTCGTGTTCCATTAAAAACATCATCAACAGATGAATATTCATTTTTTTGGTACACCTTGTCTCGCTGAGCCGCATCCCTGCTCACCCGTGATCGAACGTACTCTTCGATGAGCCAATTTACCCTTTTCTACATTTGCAAGTCAAAATAAAAAGCCAACCAGCCGACTCTAAAATACTGCGCCTGCTGTGTGATTTTGTGAGTGCCGAGCCTCGGGTTCCTCTCAACATCTGGTCACATGGCGCGGGTTGGAATACGCGGCGGTGGGAGGATTCTACATTTCAACCAGAGTACAACCATCAACACTTTAGGTTTCGATCACATGGAAGCGGCGCCATGCTATATCGCCGCTGTTGCACGGGATGTAATCGTTCGTAGAAAAATAAACGGTGGTCAGTATGCCTCAGCTGGGCCGTGCATCATCAGATTCCCCCAAGAGTTATGGCTTTAATATGTTGACCGGTGGCCAGGTCAATTTGTCCTGCGGCGTGTGGGGAAGCAGTCAGTGTGATTATGTTTTACCCTCGCCAAAGCAATTTTTATAGGCCTGCCCCGTTCAAATGCATTTACAACCTGCTTTGGTTCCTCGGCCAGAGAGTGTATGGGGCTGACAAGTGAGTGGTGCTAAGGGGTGTGTGGTGTGCGTCGCATGCGTGTGAGAGAGAGTGTGTGTGTGTGTGTGTGTGTGTGAAATGAGCCTTGGCCTCCCCATAAATTGTCGGCCATTGCTAAAATTGCCCAAGATCCAGATGTCCTCATTGTTTCACTTCATTGGCCTGCTGCTGGCACGCTGGCTCTGGCTGGCCTTCCCTTCCGCTCTGGAGCTTAGTTAGGCCCCCACCGTAGCGACCACAATAGCCACTCTCTGCCCCACCGCCACCCGCTCCACGCGCTGTGCGCATGATGTTATTAATTAGCATTGTTTAAGGATTATCACGGTGGTTCTCAAACTAGTTTTACTAATGTGTAGACCCTCTAAGATATTTTTTCAGCCTAGTACCCCTTTAAAGTTAAAGTGATGTACCCTTACTGGAAAGATTGACCAAACGTGTTACTACGTTACTATTCAGATGTACTAAATTGTATTAAGGGGGTATTCATTCATTTTCTTAAGGTGAAATTATTTTACAATTATTCATAAGAAATATTGGAAAAAAAATATGTGTTAATAATTTGAGTACCTCCTGCAATTCTTCAAAATTCCCCTAGGGGCACACAAAGCTCCCATTTGAGAAACACAGGTTATCATATGTGGCCAGGGGTTAGCGGTGAAAGGATTCCACACACATGCATCCCATTTGATTACAAAGCTGCAATGCAACCAAATTCAGCACCCAAATGAGCAAGCTATCTTGACAACTTGATGCGTGTACACATTTCATATTGTGCAGCCATGCAGTCATGCATGTTGCTAAATGCCATGCTTTAAGCTAGGGGCAGCAGGTCAAGCATGTCAGATAACACTCTCTGCTCTTGCCTGGATAGCAGTCAAATCATATGCAAAACCTATACACAACCCATAGACCTGTGTGTGTGTGTGTGCGTGTGTGCGTGTGCGGTGTGTGGTGTGTGTGTGTGTGTGTGTGTGTGTGTGTGTGTGCGTGTGCATGTGTGTGCGTGCACTACAATTGGACAATACATGATGGTCTTGACCGCTGTGATTTTTATTCCTTCATGTTGAGTTGCTCATTGTTTTTGAATGTACCCCAGAGGTTTTGGATTGGCAGATGGTATTCTGCTGCAAATCAAATGGTGTCATGGATAGACTTCCATACCATGTATTGCACACGTATTTCATCTCAAGTGTACATTACATTTACATTTACATTTACATTTACATTTAGGGCATTTGGCAGACGCTTTTATCCAAAGCGACTTACAAAGAGTACATTTGTTGAAGGAGAGGCAGCAATATATCACTGTGGTACCTGAAGATAAGAATAGAGCTGTTTTCCAGCATTCCTATTTACGAGACGAATAGAACGAGTTTCATAATTGTCATAAGTGTAATCACTTCTAAATTCATCCACTACTTAACTTGTAACCAAAGCAACAAACAAGGCTGAAAGCTTACTCGTTATCAACTTGATAAACTAACGAAAAGCAACAATATCTTTTCATCTATGACGGTCGAGTCATAAGCTCATAAGCGTGACTGACCAGCTTGGTTGTAAAGGGACTAGAATTATTCTTTGTCATATACTTTGTTAAGCTCTAGCTTCATGACCTTTCCATGTTGAGTTCAAAACTTTCACCACAATTTGCAAATGATTATTATTATTTTTTTGATTTTATATTGTTGGCAAATGACCACTTTCCCTAGCACTGGGTGTTTCTTTGCCTCCATGTCATACCTTAAAACTATTCAACAATCAGCGACTCGTTGATTATCCTGTATATAATGTTGTACAAGTGACCTGATGGATGAATGGGTTTTATTTTTTCCCCATTTCAAATGGAGCACATTTCAGATGTATGGCATTCATAATCAATGTCATTTAGAGTTCAGTTCCTGCCTTGCACAACTGGTAGAACATTTCAATGGCACTGCCAGGGTGAGGCTAGGTTTGATTCCCACTGAACATATACACACAATTGTTACAACCAGGCTCAGTCATTGTAACAAAGAAGATGATTGAAGGATAAAATAAGATATGTATTAGAAATAAAGGAGAAAGGAATATTATAGTAAGATAATATGTGAATATGTAATCTGTATCGTGATAAGTGTAGTCTAGGGTAGTGGAACAAGAGCTGTGGGAGAGAGAGAGAGAGAGAGAGAGAGAGAGAGAGAGAGAGAGAGAGAGAGAGAGAGAGAGAGAGAGAGAGAGAGAGAGAGAGAGAGAGAGAGAGAGAGAGAGGTTTAAACGGTTCGCTCATTGCATGGATGCTTTGTAAATAGCGTGTGATGTGGACATGGATACTCTCTTTTTCCTTTACTGTAATCTCACTTTTACGTTGTGGAAGCATCAGCGTGATGTCACAACGTCGCCAAGATGCCAGGTCATGTGGTGGCAGACATTATTTTACGAATACAATGCACAATGGTCACACATTAGCAATGGATATCGGTACTAAACTGTGATGTGTTGTGATGGCTTGTATGCACTTCACATGGTCAACCTGAGAGAGAGATGGTCAACCTGAGGGAGAGATGGTCAACCTGAGAGAGAGATGGTCAACCTGAGGGAGAGATGGTCAACCTGAGGGAGAGATGGTCAACCTGAGAGAGAGATGGTCAACCTGAGGGAGAGATGGTCAACCTGAGAGAGAGATGGTCAACCTGAGGGAGAGATGGTCAACCTGAGAGAGAGATGGTCAACCTGAGGGAGAGATGGTCAACCTGAGGGAGAGATGGTCAACCTGATGGAGCCTGCAGGGTCAACCTGCACAGGTGCACCACATCAGTTGATGACCCTCTCAGCTCCGCCCACCGGCTCCCAGCACAGACAACAGGAGAACCAGCAGACAAAGAGAGGTGGTTGTCACAGATAGGCCATGTCTTTTCTATGGGCTTTTATTCAGGGGCAGTAATTCAGTCCTCTAGAGGGAATTTCATGTAGACTTCAATCGCTATCTCTCTCTCAACTCTCTCTCCCTCTCCCACTTTGTCTCTCTCATCTCTCCCCCTCATTTGTTGGTGCCAATCGATGGTAAGAGGGGTATTAGTTTACTTCATATGTGTTTTGGCCCCCGGCCTCCAGTGTTACATAATGCAGGGCTCAGAAGAGAGTGTTGTCTTTCATGTTACCATGCTCATAGAAACACACACACACACACACACACACACACACACACACACACACGCATTGAGGAGCACTCACACCCGGCACCACTCAGTGCCTTCACAGGTTTGTGCTTTCAAACATATGTCGATGAGCCGTAATCAAAACTAGCTCCTGTGAAGCTACCCCTGTTGACGTCGGGCCGGTTACACTTGATGTAAAGGTTTGCAATTGGTTAATGCCGTACGAGAATATGAATACATTCACCTGTATTCATTCACTGCTGCAGATGCTATGCAGATCATCTGATGTGTCTGCTCGTCTATTACTTGCCTACCTCGCTGTCACATTGTTGCTTTAAGGAAGTGTCCCTCAGAGGGTAGGTGTGAAGTGCATACAAGCCATCACAACACATCACAGTTTAGTACCAATATCCATTGCTAATGTGTGACCATTGTGCATTGTATTCGTAAAATAATGTCTGCCACCACATGGCCTGGCATCTTGGCGACGTTGTGACATCACGCTGATGCTTCCACAACGTAAAAGTGAGATTACAGTAAAGGAAAAAGAGAGTATCCATGTCCACATCACACGCTATTTACAAAGCATCCTATGCAATGAGCGAACCGTTTAAAACCCCCCCCCCCCCCCCCCACCCTCTTCTCTCTCTCTCTCTCTCTCTCTCTCTCTCTCTCTCTCTCTCTCTCTCTCTCTCCCCTCTTTTCCATAGAAATAAGCGCCTAAAGCCACAGAGCTCTGTATGTATTGTTCAAATGAAAAGGGTATTTTCTGGTCCACATGGTGTTTTTTGGCCTTTTTAATGTATTAGATAAGGTCTTTTGTCATGCTTAAGCTATGGAAAATCCCCCCCAAAATGTCCAATGAACCACAAAAGCCATGCTCTCTGTCACTGCGCTGTTCCATTTCCAGGTGTATCCAAAAAAAAGGTGGACCATCACCCGTCAGAATTAGAATGCAGCCTTGGCGGAGGTGAGCCGAGGGGGAAACTCAACACTACTTAGAGAACTCGCTGTCTCGCGACAGTAGTCGACAATTTCAAATCATGTTTTGTTTTATTATCTTTCTTTCTCTGTCGCGTCGCCATCATGTTTCTTTTATCTGTGCTACAAAAGCAAACCCTCCTGTTATACGACTCCCTGAGAGACAGTAACCTTTCCTCGATCGGTTGCCCCAAGGCCTCATCTCTCCATGCCGCCCGGCTGTCTCCTCCAAGCCGCATGCACCGTTGAGCTCTGGTTTCCGGCGAATGGTTCGATTTCACCGCTTTCTTCTTATCAGTTGGAAGGGATGTAAATGGACGTTGTTGACAGCTATATAGCTGTGTGGTAGACCAGATCTGCCCCTTTCTATTGCATGCCTCAAATTACATTATAGAGCCGTGTGTTTCTGGGTGCATGCATGGAGACGATGATGGCTGAGGTCATCACCATCTCAGTCCAGACGTCCGTCTTGGCAAAGTGGTCTACTAGTGGAAATATCAGTTGACCAATTAGCCTTCTAAGAGAAATGGTTAGAGAAAACAGCTGAGACATTGGTCACAATAGTGGTAAACCATGTGGTGGCCATGTGTGTTTCAAATGTTGTGCTCAAAACGTGGGTAGGAACGAGCTGAGAAAATCCTATTGTTGAATGCAGTATCAGAACATCAGTATAGCTTCCATATGACTATATTAACACAGTATCTGAGCATCAGCTTCCATATCCCTATATTAACACAGTATCAGAAACTCTGTATAGCTTATATATATATATTAACAATCTGTATAGGTGGTATGCCGATTTCAACTTGCCTGACATTTACATTCATCAGACAACTGTCTTGATGTCTTATGTTCTACAAATGGGGGTACGTGTGCCCCTAGGGGTACTTTAAGGGATTGAAGGGCGTACTCTCAACATGAATTTTTTTTAAAATATTTTTTATATTATTATTATTATGAACAATTGGAAAACAATTCCACCTTAGTAAAATGAATGAATACCCCCTTAATACAATTTAGTACATCTGAATAATAAGACACATGTTTGGTAAATCTTTCCAATAAGAGCATATCATTTTAACATTGAAGGGGTACTTGGCACGAGAAGTTCTTCCGGAGGTGGGAGTTAAAGACCTTACGGACAGGGGCTTCCACCAGACGTTCCCAGTTCACCCTCACTACACGTTTGGGTTTACCAGGTCTGTCTGGCAGCCTCCCGTGCCATCTGATCCCGCCACCCCCCCCTCCATGTAACTCCACCCACGGCTTGGAAACTAACTTCGCCAAATGTTTTGTCCTACCCATCTGGTCCTCGACCATAAGACCCTTCTGGGTTCACGAAATACCACCAGAATAATCAATAACCCATCACTATCGACAGCACTGACGGAGGACCTGCTTAGCCTTGAGCTACTATCATTCCATGGTTATAGGAATCCTGGGACCTCCGGTAAGCCCCGTGGTGGTGGTAATAATAGTATATTATATCCCCCTCATTCATGAACTGTCATTCACAATATTTTACACATGATTAACAAGTAATTAGAATTGAATCGACGGAGCATTACCTGATGCTGTATGAGGTTGTGGGTTGAATCTTAAATTTTTTTCACCGTCATTTTCTTATCGAAAATGCTGTATATTTGCCTCATAAATTGTATTAACTTTGTAAATAGTTGAGGCGATTTTATGTCATTTTGTCTCCTTGCTGTGACAAACAGCCAGCTAATATAGTGGCTTCGCTGTAACGTCATGCCACACAGAGGGGGATGGGGATCGTGTACAAAGTTAGTTGAGTCGAGGCAAGGCCACTTGAGCCGGTACTATGCTGTGGAAGAGAGGCATAGTGCTGAACTTTACACCCCGATGAAGAGGGGGGTGGGGTTAGCAGTGGCTCATTTGCATAAGCAATAAGAAAGCGACCGCTGAAGAACAGGGCTGTCTTGATAGGGTGCAAAGGGTGCTGTGGTGCTTGATCCTTGTGGTGTTTTGACCAAAGCATGTCACAGACATTTCATTAAGACCTAAGTTTGGAATTCACGCAAAGGAAAATGTAATGTAATCGAGGCCTGAGAGCAGGTTTGATAGGCTCCTACATTAAGGTCTAATTGTGCAATAATGTACAATGGTCATTTCCATCCATCCATCCATTCTCGTCCGCTTATCCGGGGTCGGGTCGCGGTGGCAGCCGGCTAAGCAGGGCCCCCCAGGCTTCCTTCTCCCCAGCCACACTCTCTAGTTCCTCCTGGGGGGTCCCGAGGCGTTCCCAGGCCAGACGAGATATGTAATCCCTCCAGCGAGTTCTGGGTCTGCCCCGGGGTCTCCTCCCAGTTGGACGTGCCCGGAAAACCTCCAAAGGGAGGCGCCCGGGGGACATCCTAATCAGATGCCCGAACCACCTCAGCTGACTCCTTTCGATGCGGAGGAGCAGCGGCTCTACTCCGAGCTCCCTCCGGATGTCTGAGCTCCTCACCCTATCTCTAAGGCTGAGCCCAGCCACCCTACAGAGGAAACTCATTTTGGCCGCTTGTATCCGCGATCTCATTCTTTCGGTCACTACCCAAAGCTCGTGACCATAGGTGAGGGTTGGAACGTAGATGGACCAGTAAATCGAAAGCTTCGCCTTCCGGCTCAGCTCCCTCTTCACCACAACGGACCGGTACAGCGCCCGCATCACTGCAGACGCTGCACCAATCCGTCTGTCCATCTCCCGCTCCATTTTGCCCTCACTCGTGAACAAGACCCCGAGATACTTGAACTCCTTCGCTTGAGGCGAAGGAGTTCAATTGGAATGGTCATTTGTTTAATAAAAAGATACCATACCATCTAGTCTCACAAAGAGAGAGAGCCAGGAGACTTTTTCAAAAATGACAGGATCCACTGACTCAAAGACAATATGGATGTGTTTGGCCCTAAGGTATTGATTGTTAGTGTTAAAAGCCTATCACATTTACATCTTGGTTTACAGCCAATATGAGGCCCTGCCAACAGAGACAGAATGAACCTGACACTTTCTTACCTTCTGCAAACCATTTTTCTGTCTGGTAAGGTTCCTTTCTAAACCTCTGCAGATTGATTTTCCCAGTAAAGTATGAACCCTACTACTGTCACATCCAACGTCACCGACCTGCTCTACAACACACAGCATGTAGCAACATGAGGCAAGGCTGCTAACCATCACTAACGATTTTATAGCTGCAAATTAGTGGCAATACTTGGGGGGGGGGGGGGGGGGGTGAGGGTGGTGGGTGAGGGTGGTGGGGTGAGGGGGGGGGGGGGGCTGGCAGGTGTCAACTTGTGCAAACATGTGCTTTTTTTGTCATAGTCAGCACTTTGTCTGAGTTTTCCACTTAATCGATTAACACCAGAGGGGTGGGGTGTCCACCAGGTGCCCAGGATGAATGAAGGACCCTCTTACTTACTCCCACAGTAAATCAGACCCCTGGCTCCGGGGCAACAGCAGTACATCTACATGATGTATGCCCCAGAGGCGTCCGTATGCTGTAGCAACGACAAGGTGATGCATGGGCCATCTGCATCCCAGTTGTTGAGCTACGCCTCCAATAGGGCTCTGCAGCCAGAGTAAAGTGTGTGTGTGTGTGTGTGTGTGTGTGTGTGTGTGTGTGTGTGTGTGTGTGTGTGTGTGTGTGTGTGTCTCTCCATAGCGGCCGGCAGTCCACTGTGTGTAAAAAAGAAAAAAACAAGCCCACAGTTTGTGTGATTTCCTCCCTCCCTCCATCAGAAGGAGGGAGAGGGGGAGAAGGAGAGAGGGGGAGAGAGGTAGAGGTAAAGGGAGAGAGAGATAATTGATGTGAAGATGAGGAGGATGGGCCATCTCTTACTTACCTTCTGTCCAAACAAGCGGTTTTCCCTCTACCAGCAGTTTTTACTTTCAACAAGTATCGCAACTCTTTTCCCTACTCTGATCATATGCCAACACAACCACCAACAAATTACATCCGCGACACTTTAACTGGTGTTGTTGTACTTCTTGCAATAAAACCATTCTGCTTTTTAAAATTAAAGTGGTATTGTTGGTACAGCTAAATAATTTTCAACCAGTTATTTTATGGGTGGCGGACATAAAGATTGATAAATGAGAAGTGGCGATGGTTTTGGCCCTTGCAACAATAAACTTTTGTGATTATCATACCACCTAGACAACAACTTGTCCATTTGAAAGTGGGCCATGTGAATGCAAGATGCAGCTTTGTTTTTTTTGTTCATCAGATAAAAATTGCCTTGATTTATACTTCATGGTTCCATATTATGGTTGGAAAAGCACAAGATGTTCTCCAACAAGTCCCTTGCCAGAATCCCCAGACTGCTCCCCATGCAAAAAAGCTTTTTACTCAAAAAAATGTCTGGACACTTGGCTGTACACCATTCAAGAGAGGCTACAAGGCTGCCTCTCTTCCCCATTTGCCCCTCCGATGCACACACTAACATACCACACATGCACACATAGTTGGAACACTATACATAGTCACTTAGTTTCACTACAGAACTTATGGCTTACATGCAGACATACATGGTTTGTACACACATTTTCATACTGCCGACTACTTTTTTATATTTCTCATTCGTGCTGGTCTTTCTTACTGTAAATATTGTAAATATTCTGATTCTGATCCCTACAATTCGTGTTATCTGTAGTATTCTTTTGCACATTCCGCTGAGCATCGACCACTTTTCATTTCACTGCATATCCTGTATGTGTGAATCACATTTCCCTGCAGAGGCACTTTCTATTATTTCTATTCTATTTTATAATGTTGAATTGAATTATTTTCTAAAATAATAATTAAAAAAATTACCATCATAATAAATAATAATAATCATACATTTAATTTATATAGCGCTTTTCTAGGTACCCAAAATCACTTCACACACAATAAAATTAACTAAAAGTATGAGACCATAGAAATTATAGTTTTAATTGGAATAAAATTGGTATAAATACATGTATCCATCCATCCATCCATTTTCGTCCGCTTATCCGGGGTCGGGTCGCGGTGGCAGCCGGCTAAGCAGGGCCCCCCAGGCTTCCTTCTCCCCAGCCACACTCTCTAGTTCCTCCTGGGGGGATCCCGAGGCGTTCCCAGGCCAGACGAGATATATAATCCCTCCAGCGGGTTCTGGGTCTGCCCCGGGGTCTCCTCCCAGTTGGACGTGCCCGGAAAACCTCCAAAGGGAGGCGCCCGGGGGGCATCCTAATCAGATGCCCGAACCACCTCAGCTGACTCCTTTCGATGCGGAGGAGCAGCGGCTCTACTCCGACTCCCTCCGGATGTCTGAGCTCCTCACCCTATCTCTAAGGCTGAGCCCAGCCACCCTGCGGAGGAAACTCATTTCGGCCGCTTGTATCCGCGATCTCATTCTTTCGGTCACTACCCAAAGCTCGTGACCATAGGTGAGGGTTGGAACGTAGATGGACCAGTAATCGAAAGCTTCGCCTTCCGGCTCAGCTCCCTCTTCACCACAACGGACCGGTACAGCGCCCGCATCACTGCAGACGCTGCACCAATCCGTCTGTCCATCTCCCGCTCCATTTTGCCCTCACTCGTGAACAAGACCCGAGATACTTGAACTCCTTCGCTTGAGGCAGCAACTCACTCCCAACCCGGAGGGAACACTCCGCCGTTTTCCGGCAGAGAACCATGGCCTCAGACTTGGAGGTGCTGACTCTCATCCCGACCGCTTCACACTCGGCTGCAAACCGCCCCAGTGCATGCTGGAGGTCACGGTCTGATGTAGCCAACAGAACCACATCATCTGCAAAGAGCAGAGATGCAATTCTGAGGTCCCCAAACCGGACACTCTCCTCACCTCGGCTGCGCCTTGAGATTCTGTCCATGAAGATCACGAACAGAACCGGTGACAAGGGGCAACCTTGGCGGAGTCCAACACCCACTGAGAACATGCTTGACTTTGTGCCGAGAATCATGTGGGGGGTACTACGGGAGTATGGGGTACCGGGGCCGTTGGTACGTGCCATTCGGTCCCTGTACGAACAAAGTGCGAGCTGCGTCCGTATTCTCGGCACAAAGTCAAGCATGTAAATACACGTATATGTAAATACAATAAATGTTTACAGAAGATAAGAGCGGTAACACTTGTTATAAAGGCTATTTAGCATGAATACGAATAAAGGTGTGTCTTGAGATTTTGGTTACATTTGAAAGCCACTGGGGTATAGCATAAAAATTGCTAATCCTTAACATGTTTATATTGACATACATTTTTTGTCAATGAGTTCTTCATGTAATAACGTCATACTGATCTGTTTTTCTCTTTCTGGCTTGGCAGCAATACGCTTCTCACAAAAAGATTAGTCTCAATAATCATAAATCCACCAAAACAACATTTGCAAATATATTTACAAAGTGTGATGTGGCACACACACACACACATACACACTCTCTTTCTCTGACAAAATCTCTCATTTAAATCCATAGGAAATAATCCACTAGTAGATATTTGGGAAAGAAACTCATTTTACAGGCTTGCACAAATAGCATTTGTGTTGACATAAAATGCATGTTTCATCTGATGTGTTCCCCACACATTTTATTGCAGCCGATCACATTAGATGTTATTTATGTTATTCCTGTGATTTAAGCTCACATATATCATATGCTATATACGTTACACTGAGCAGTACAATTTTAGTTGAACTTTTCTTTGCCAAAGACCCACTCTGCAGATGCTCACAAGGTTTAAGGAATTCAGAATATTAAATCTTTAGCCATAAATTCCATACGTTTCTACAAATGTAGACATCATTTGAGTTGAAAACGCATGATTGGCTAAAGGATTGGAAGTCAAAGCCTCAGAAAATGAAGTCTAAACTCAACATCCAAACACAATCAAAGCTGCTCAGCAATATTGTGAGGGCCAAATATATTTGTTTATGAAGAATGAAAGATGCAGACAATGCCCATAATGTGGTTTATTTGTGTATCATTTCAAACAAATACAGTCTCTGAATAATCTTGGAACCAAACTGGAGAATATAAATCCACAAGCCTATTCCAACACAGTGCTGAACGTGTGCAGATTACAAAAGGGGAAAAGTTCCAGGAGATCCACATAACCTCACATCCGCATGTGAGGTTATGTGCACGTACACAGTCCTGCCACCCGTGGTGAGAGAGTTGCAGCTGCAGAGTATGCAGATGCATTCACATACTAATTGAGATGCCATCACTGCATTGCACCTGCTTGTCTCATCCCCGTCATCTCCCTGCCTCCCCTTTGCCTTCCCTCTGCCCAGCGTGATGCTAATATCTCCTGGCATGGTGAGCAGGGGCTGTCAGTTAGCGAGCCGCCCAGCCATAGAAAATACCCTGCGTTGATTAGTCATATTTGCGTAAGGTCGGGAGACAACACAGGTGAAAATATTAAATATTGTACAAGCTCCAGTTTCTTGAGCAGGATTCTTTTTTTTTCAATCACATTTTTTGTATTTGTTGACAATTCTGCTCTGAGTTGCCATTGTTACGTCCGAGAGCTTTAAACTTTAAATCAGGCAATGATTTAAAGCTTTAAGTTTTAAATAATTGTCTTGATTAATATTAATCTTGATTTCAGGAGGTGTTAGGCATGCAATATCCCACGATAAAAAGGCACTTGTATTTTCCTGTCGAGCATTTTTACGGTTAACGGACACATGGGGAATATTGAGGGCAACACCATTCATTAAATTCATTCCGTAAGGTATCACTAATTACATTAATGTCAGTTGTTGAACATGGGGCATGAAATTGTGAAGAAAAACGATGTAATCTTGCAGATGGTTTATGTGCAAGTTTGATGAGGACATGTACAGCATGAGTGGAAAGAGAGTACACATGAAATGTATGTAAATCTGGTGTGTGTGCATTAGTGTGTATGTGGTTGTGTGTGTGTGTGCGTGTGCGCTTGTTTATTTGATCATTGGCTGTCAATCCTTCCACCTTTTACCGCTCCCTCTCTGCCCATGAGCCAGGGGTTGCTAATATCTACAAAATATTCTTCAATGAATCATTTCATATTCACCAGAAATGTGTGCGTTCAGAGTGCTTACTCATTCTAACCCCAAGTCGAAGGCTGACATTACTAACTATAAACCTTCTGGAGTCTGGAACGGCGGTGTCCGACTGAATCACGACATTGGCTTTAGATTGGAGGGGAGCGGAGCTTGTTTTATCTCCAGGCGTCAACCCCGGGCCTATTTACTGGCCCGTTCAACTTCTATCCCTCTGGAGTCTGAGGACTCCATTACCCCCTGTGATATTTATAATTTCATAAAGCCGCTCTCTATGACAGCGTTTTATTTTATGACAACCCACACACCATACCACCCACCCAATCTGCTCCTAATAAAGTCCTGAGAGGGCTGGAGGCTTGGAAGTAGTGAGTGTGCCTCTGGTGCACTGCAGGCTGGAGTGGAGTGGATAAATTTCAGGGCTTGGGCGCTTGACGTCGGTCATAGATTGTCAATGACGTATCCCTAGTCCACCTCTGAGTGACCCTGGCTCTGCTCATAATACCCTCCTCATCACAGTCTCTGTCTACAGCCATAAAAACTCATGCAAACTACTCAAGGCTTGGTGGCAAAGGTGACAGTGTGAGTGCGTTTGGGTTGAATTTTACGACTGAAAATAAAGTTCTAATCGAAGTGGGCAGGGAATGTAATGCAGAGCAACTTCAATTCAATCCTTTGTGAAGGTGAAAATGTTTGTTTTTATAAAGGATAAGAGAGTAAAATAGAAAACCAAAAATTCTGCCGGTATTTTATAATATCGAGATTTGAGTTGTCAGATGCCTAGAACCCTATCGCAGAAGTTGATGGATTGCTATCTTTTAGATAGAACAATTTAACCATCAAATCTATTCCTGAAAGATAAGCCATTTTACCTGCTACTGGAAACATTAAAACATTAAACAACTAAACAAGAAACATTTGATGTGTTTAACTCTCAAAAAAAATGATTGAGGCGGCCACAATTGCTTATCTCTCCACTTGTATGCTCTCTCTCTCTCTCTCTCTCTCTCTCCCTCTGTTCTCTCTGTTGTCTGTATCAATGTTGTTTGTGTCACATCAAATGTGTGTTTCGGTGGGGCTCTTTCTCCTGCCCACCCCATCCCACGCTGCCACTCGTGTTGTCGGCGGCGACGGAACAAAAGCACACCACGGATGACATAGTGTCTTCTGCGGAGTGCTCCAGTGACGACGAGGACCTGGAGGAGTGTGAGACAGGCCATCCAGGTGGGCTAGGTTAGTTTGCCCTTGCTTGTTCAGTTTGTTTTTTATTTCCTTCATGCTCTTACCCCATCCCCACCATGAGGATCATAGGTATCCTCAAAAGCATCACACCCCCCATGGCTAGACAAAGTGTAGCTTCTACAAGTCAAGCACTAGCCATTTTGAGAATGAACGCCAGCTGTGTTGTCTCTCAAATGGCGAAACTTTAGAGGATATATAAAAGACAAACAAATTATGGCAGCATTGAATATGGTAACCAGGGCTGAAGACCACCAAACTATTGTAATTTCAAGGGGATTGTTCTGGTTCCATATGTTTGTTTTTGACCCATTTTAAATAGTATTTTACTTTAAAATCATTGTATTAGAGGGCAAAACCATGAAAAGTTTTGTCAACAGAATATATCTTAAAATATTAATTTGCACACCGAAAAATAGGTATGCAAGTGCATCCCATCCAAGGCACAAGATAATGATTTAAGGGCTAACTTATAGGATATATTAACTAATATCTTCAGCAAAACAGACAGTGTTTGGTCATCATTTTTAGAACATGTATATCCACTATGGAACCGGAACATGACAGAACCCTTAACAAAATGTATGCTGCACTTGGGTGGTCTCTCCATGCAGTATTGGTGGAAAAAAAGAGCACCAGTGTAAATGAGCTACACTTACCCATGGGGGTTTCAAAGTGGTTAACATGGTCACTAACACATACTAATTTAGCCCCAAATGGAGCTAAAATAAAGACATAAATAATTTCCACAACTAAGTCAAAAATTAGTATTGAGATGAGCCATGTTCTCCGCATTGATGCTCCAAAATGTATCACACTGTGAGTCAAATGCCTCTGCTCTGCAGTGCCCTTCTGACTTGCATCTTGACCTGATACATTTTGACATTACGTTTATTTTCTTTATTAAGATTTACTTTATATAAGTAAAACCTGAATTATATCTTGAGTAAATTGAGTCGTTTTTTGTGTTTTCCATATTTAGACGCTTGCTTTGGCGATACATGAAATTGAGAAGTATCATCGAATTTCTGTGTACAAGTTCTTTTTTTGTTTATTTAGATTTTTTGTTTTGTTTTTCTTCTGTCTTTTTCCAAAATAATAATCAAAATAGGACATTATAATCATATAGATGCAAAACGAAATTTTTTGTCTTATTGTTTTTCATTTTTGAGGGAATTTGGTATGGGTCCTTATTTTAAGAGCAATTTGTCTCCATGATGTCTCTGCTGACTCATTTTAAGTCACCTTCATAACCTGGCAGAAAAGCATGACATTTATTTCAGTCCACAAAAAAGATATATTCTCAAGCAGTATAGCTTGCTTTACAGTCGTCATTATCAATTTAATGACACCTAGGTTTTTAACAATACAGATTTTCTATGAATTTAAATTTAGCAATCCTGATTCCATTAGATTGTTGATGCACATGCCAATATATGCATCCAACAATACAAAAAAATAGAGAAAACATTGATTGGTGCGTGTGGGCGTGTCCACGTGCGTATGTGTGTGTGTGTGTGTGTGTGTGTGTGTGTGTGTGTCTGTGTGTCTGTGTGTGTGTGTGTGTGTGTGTGAAGAAACAGAGAGTAAGATACACGACATTGAACATTGCCAGGAAGTAGACGTTTTGCTATATTTTTTCACTATGCAAATATGACCCATTTAGAACGCTAAATTGTTAAAAATTTTGAATTAAAAGAGGAGTTTCAGTGATTCGGTTTGAATTCAGAGAGACATGATGCGAGACAAGTGTTTCTCTGCAGTTGGGGTATTGGGTAAAATAATATCACCCTCCCCGAGAGGGCAATGCCAATTTCTCCCAAAATACATTTGAGAGATAGCTGTGAAAATGGGCGTAATGCTCTTCCCTGTAGCCAAACACTCATGGGAAACTTTTGAAGACAGACACAGACAGGGCCCCAGTCATCCAATCATGTGTTTACACAGAAATTCACACCATTCTAACCCTGACATCATTCCACGTGGACAGGCACATGCTTCCTTGACCTGATGTGTCTTTTTGCCGTGTTCTGCTGGGAACCCAATACTCTTTTCTTTCTGTTGTCTTTCCTTTTGGAGCATGATGAGTGACGTGGGGTACTCTGATCTGAGTGTCTCTGTTCAGTCGGCTGTCCTGCTTCACTATTTCTGTTTGTTGTCAAGCCATCATTCTCATTTGTCAGCCAATGATCCAGAGAAATTGACATTCTTGATGTCTCATGTCATCGTGTGCAGCATGAAATTTCAATGGATGAACGCAATATTTTCCTTCATATCAAGCGTTTATTAAAGAAAAACATTCCACCGTTTTCATTTTCTCAAAGCTGGATAGAAAAATGGCAACATAATCTTTTATGCCGTGAGCATTTTTTTTAAAAGTATAGAAGTTAGTGTGTAACATCAATGGCACCCTCACCTTGCCTGACGGTGCTGTAATGCCCACATGCCCAAACAAACCCTCCACAAAACTACCAAACAATCTGCAAACATTGTGGACCGTACCATCTCTGCTGAACCAAATGGACACTCCCATTCACTCAGTGGCGATGGCACTTAATGTTAAACAAACTATGACCACATCACCCAACACTTCATGTGTTTTGGGATTGTGTTTAGGTGAGTTCCCTATGGGATTTGATTTAAAAATCTGGTTTCTCTTTTAAGTCACCCAAATTGCAGATTGGTGGAAAGAAAATACTTGTATTGCAACAACTTGCAATGTCTTGCCACTTTTTGTATTTGCTCCAGTGTAGTCATTTGGGGCATGCGGAGCAAATGATCCCACCCCACCTTTGTGTAGCGTCTTGGCGTCCTCCTGCTAGCGCTGCGGCTGCATCTACCCTCACCGGCTCCACCTCCCTGCATCTGCATCCACCCTCACCGGCTTGCTTCTGTGTCTCCATCTGTGTTTGAACTACACCAGTCGCACTAGGGTTCGTATCCTCCCCCACTCCCTCCTGCCCTCTTGTCAGTCTCTAAGTGTTGTCTGTATATTTGAAGTTGTGTTGTGTAATTATTTTGTCTCTGTGTCCACCCCCCCGCCCCCCCACCCACTAAAACAATTCCATATGATGGCTATTCAACTGATACAGATTGGCGGAGTGTCACTGCACACCTGTCCCCATTATACAACCAACAGAATATTTGGAAATCCCAAAATGTAAACCATTTCAGCCTAAACATTATTATAGTGTAGTATAGATTGTCACCTTTCAAATTCAAGCTGCCACAGCTATTCATTTTGGCACATTGCTGAAATGTGTGTATAGTGTGTTCATATGAGACAGCAGATGAACAAACCCTAGTGAGTGTTAATAATTGGGAACAGTTGGCAATTAACGACAGACTGTGTACAGCATGTGGCAGGTTAGCATAGACATTGATATCAGATGTCGTGCATATGTTGCCTTTTGTCTGTTTTCCAGGGAAACAGTCGGTACCTTTAAACATACCATGAAATGATAATGCAATTGTTGCAAATTGTTGCACATTGACCTTAAGTGAATTAGAAATCAGCAAACCATAAATGGTGATCCCTCTATTACACTGACAGAGAATCTATTTTAATTGCCTGCGATTTCCCAGCATTTCTTAGCATCCCTTTTTGAATACAAAACACAATGCATCCACATAAAGGGTATACACACATTTCTTAGGATTTAGATCTTTAAAGTATCTTCAAATCTGCAGCTCAGCAGTCAAATGCATGAATACCGGTACGTACATTTACACTAAGATACATGCCATCATATGCAATTATTGTTTAGTAACATTGAATTGAATCTACATTTTATCTGCAAACTAAAGGTGGTGGGTAACAAAATACTGTTTTGGAAAATGTGTCCAAAGACATGATTGGCAAAATTTTTGCAATCGTGATAGGATTTTTGAATACAAAAAGCACGTATACAGTATGTAGAACTACACCAAGTAAATTTGTACACATGTATTACGGCTACAAACCAAATCTAGAATCAATTAAATAAAAACATAGTTAGTAGATGCCACGTTTATGGCATCTACTAACTACTATAGTCATCCATCTGATATTCATGACAGGGAGGTTTTCAAATTGAGTCGGGAGAGCCGTCTTAATAGAAACATTGACCTGCTCTCCTTGAGGAATTGGCTTCTCCTCACATGCTTTCAGACAAAGCAAAAATAAACATTTAGATCTATGTAATATTAAAGTAATATTAAAGACTACACCGCCAATATCAAGAAAGCGGCAGCCAATGTCATTGACCAGAATAGGTGTAGCCTCATGAGACCATCCTACTCTTGTGAGTTAACATTTCAGTTTGTCGCTGAAGATCAGTCTGTCCTCGCTCCTGTTGAAACCAACTGTCAAAATGTGGATGGACCAATCAGTGGTGGGGAGAGCCCCGCAGAGCACAATGCCACATTCTGCAGAAGACCATGACTGTAGCAATGGACAGAGCAATCAAACCAATTGTATCCAAATAACAATGCTGAACACAAATTTGCACCAAATTGGTCGGTTGTGCCGATTGGTCCATCCAGCAGCGAGTGCCAGACGCTTGAATAAGCGTGTCACACAGATGACTCACAATTGACCTCAAAAGATTGCTGTAGGGTTTTCCATTGTATGTATTTACCCCACTGCTGTTAGTTGTCCTTTCTCTATAATTTCTACCACACACCCCTACCCTCCTCATCCATCCTCTTGGCCCTAGATTGCTGTGTGGTGTCTTTTCGTTGTGTACTTTCCCTAAATGCAACTTACTTTAAGCATGCACCAACATCTTGCAGTACAAACCAAAATATCAATAAAGGGATAATACAAGTAATCAAATGAACCCACTCCCAACCTGTCCCTACTTTTCTGAATCTGTCTCTCTTACTGACTTCCTCCCTCTCTCTCTCTCTCTCTCTCTCTCTCTCCTCTCTCTCTCTCTCTCTCTCTCTCTCTCTCTCTCTCTCTCTCTCTCTCTCTCTCTCTCTCTCTCTCTCAACATACACCCAGACTGCACGGCCGCTTCATGTTTATAAACTAACATTAACAGATATATCTGTCATTAAGAACACATCAGAGAGGGGTCGGTTCTTTCCTGACCACCTCTCCCGGCTGTGTCTGTTTTCTATCGTGTGCGTCTGGTTGTAGTCTGTGAAGTTGTTTTTTTTAAACTACTTTGTTTATTTCATCTTCTACATTTTCCTACATTCTACTTTTTAACATAGTTATAATCTGTCCAACTTTCTTCAGATATCAACAGTCAGTCTATTATTAATGCCATTTGTGTTCTGATTCTGACATTTATTTGTGGTTTATTGAGTATGTTTGGTTTGCTTCCCCAAAAAGTTGATTTCTTTTTTCTTTATTAATGATCCGTTGGAAATTTGAACATTATTTAGTCCTATGTGGATTTGGTGCTCACTTGGCTGGTTGTGTGCTCAGGTTGTAATGCAGAAGCTTTTACTGGTGAGCATAGTTTATGTAAACGTGTGTAAATCAGCATTTATGCAGATGATTCCACTCTTTATTTGAATTCACTGTGAAATACCTCACATTCCACTAAACATTACAAATCCACACATTAAGGGGTATGGAATGCATTAATCAATATATTATTCATTTAATTCAATCCTTTCTACTCATTGTGTCAATCTGTCTTTCTTTATGCTCACCTAAGCCCACATCTTGTTGCAGTTCCAGATCCACATATTTTAAGTGCGATATTTTAAGAGTTATTTTGCTATACAGGAGCTAAATGTTTCTAGAAATAATATTACTAAAATGCTTTACGTTGACACAAAAACAATATGAACATTTAAAAAAAAAACCTCTATATATATTGCATGGCTGAGAAGTTGCAGTTTAGGGTTTGTCGGACTTTGTCAGTCTTAAGAGTTCTCCTGTTTTGTTTTTGTTTCTTTTTTCTTTTTGTATAAATGGGCATGTATATGCTCATTGTCTGTATATCCCCCATCCCTTCCTTACAGCCACAAGCTCTAATGCCGCCCAACCGCTTCGTACTGCCTTTACATGGACATGGCAACTGACTTACACTATCACCATCATCGCCCTCATTTCCTACGTAGAAGGTTCATAGGCCCGCCCCAACCCAACGCCCAACCCCACTCCCCCAGTCTATCCTCCTCGTCTCTAGAGATAATAAATATATCTATATCTATATATATGGTCATCCATCCATTCTAAATGAAGAACACACAATTTAAGCAAAAATTCCTAACAATGAATAGAATGTAGATATTTATTGAGAAGTCTATCGAACACGAAAAAACTTGTAGATGTACAGTTTTTTTGTAAGAGCAGAAATTATTTATGTCAAGGAAAAAAACAAAACAGAATTATGGTGAAGTTTATTTTTTGTGTTATGTGGTGTGGATGTATGTGTCGTTGCCTCCCTGTATCATCATGTTTAACAATAGATTCAACACAAACTTCAATGGCTAAACCTCGATGTTTAACAGCACTGAACAATTACAAAAGAACATATTACACAACTTTCCTTTTGTAAACTCTTTTCCTCATGCCAAACATACGGGCAAACTGATGATGTAAGTTGAGAATTATCCAAATATTGTATATTCTTGTCCTGTCTTTAAGGTACGATGGCATTTTATGGCCACTGTAAAAAAAAATACAAATACAAATACTATATTATGAGAATATAGAGAATGAAGTCATAATTTTAAGGGAATTAGTCATAATTCAGAGAATAAATTCATAATACTATGAAAATAAAGTAATAATTTCAAGAGTAATGAGAAAAGGCGTAACATTTTGAGAATCAAATTAGGAGAATAAATTGTCAGCACAAAAGACATGAAATCACCGGAGAGAACAAATCCAGACAGAAGTTGCCAGCAGCTCCCAGAGGTCATGTCTTTTGTGCTGATCATTTATTCTTCTAATTAATCGACTTTTTGCTCAACATATTCAGACTTTATTATCGAAATGTTCCAACTTTTCTCAAAATATAATGATTTTATTATCGTTATAGTATGACTTTATTCTCAAAATCTTAAACTTGTACATTTTTTCTACAGCCCTAAAATGCCATCGTATTAAGGTGCAGTTTAAGATGCAGTTTTTAAGCTTTTTGTTGCTGAAAAAGTCCAAATGCAAATATGCTTTTACACCACAGTGTTTCCTGATGGGGTTTGTAAACTAAACACAAATAGCAACAGCTCCAAATAATACAAACAGATAAATTAGCAGTACTATGAAAATCACAGTGAGCTTTGCTGGTGTACTTAAAAACTGCATCTCTCTGTGTTATGGTGTTCATTTGGCTTTCATAACTGTCACCAGAAGATCTGTGTTTTGTGTTCGTGAACGTCGATAATAATTGTGTTGATTTTGTTTTATTTATCTTTTTTTTTTAAGTTTAGGTTGTGCCCTATACAAACAGTATTTAGATATACAGTATGTCAGTAATTTGTCACAGTAACTCTAGTCTATATACTGTACAGTACTGTACCTAACCCTACCCAATCATTAGTTATTGAACAATGTCACAAGGAAGGTAGGCCTACATTGAGAATATGAAATATCTTGCCTTGCTCGGTTCAACACCTCCACCCCAAAATAGCTATAAATATATCTGTTATATATATCTATTGTATATTGTATTAGAAGTGGGGTTTGGCAAGGATCATTTCAGTGTATGTAACCACCACATTTTGATCACAGTAAATGCAATGAATTAGGCAAAAATTTCAAGTCAATGACTCCTCTCCAAACAAAAGAAACAAGCAATAGTAAAACGTTTTACAGTAATGGATTTGTTATTGCAAATACCTCTAGCTCTCTAGAGCATTAACCTATATTTCTGTTTGTGGATGTATTTCAGTTTGTTTTGTTGTTACTGTTGTTGTGTTTTTACGCATGCCGAGCTGCATGAACGTTTAAAAATCCTAAGTATGCTTCTGTGTGTTGCATTGTGGGCCTTCTCTCTAACATCTACCTATCTTATCTCTGACCCTAGGAGGTGAATTAGTGATCACAGTACATGTTGAGGACCCCTTAGTGACCCCGTACCCCCTAGCTCCCCATGCCCCCTCCACCCTCCTCCCCCTGACCCTCCACCCACTCCTCACCATTATTGAGACCACCAAAGAGCCCCTGTCCGAGGCCACGGAGGCGGGGGTACCGTGCTTATCGGACCGAGGCAGCGATGATTGTGATGATGATGATGATGATGATGGCTTGGTGATATCGGGGTCTGGCTCTGGGGAAGCGTTCAACTCTAACCCGCCCTCCCCTGCTGCTGATCATGATGATGATGATGATGAAGATTCTTACACCACCTTCTCCCTGGTAACAGATAAGACCTTTTCCTCGCCGGCCTTTGAAGGTGGCTACAAAACTCACACGCCCGAGTGGGACACGCAGACTGTTAGAGCTAACCACAAGCCACGCACCTCTGGCGGCGGTAGCCCCGCCACTACCGCTGCCGCGGCCGCGCCGCTAGCCCCCGACCAGAGCCGCACCACCACCACCAACGCCGCAGCCTCCACCGCCACCCTCCGCAACACGCCCGCCCCCAAGCGGCCCGCAGGCAAAATGAATAACCGCGAGCTTAAGCCCCAGCCCGGCCTAGTGTTGCACCCGTTGCCCACGTCCGTTGAGGTAGACGCCACCAAGCGCAGGGGCCCACTAATAACCTCCCCCGTGTTCCATAATGTACCCACAGCACTCCCCACCGATCCAGGCATCAGGCGCGTCCCGGGGCCCTCGGAAGTGGTCCGCGAGTCTAGCAGCACCACCGGGATGGTCGTCGGGATAGTGGCGGCCGCCGCCCTGTGCATCCTCATCCTCCTGTACGCCATGTACAAGTACAGGAACAGGGACGAAGGCTCCTACCAGGTGGACGAGAGCCGCAACTACATCACCAACTCGGCCGTGCAGAGCAACGGCGCGCTTCTCAAAGACAAGCAGCAGAGCTCGAAAGGCGGCAGCAAGAAGCAGCAGAAGAACAAGGATAAGGAATACTACGTGTGAGTGTGTGTGAGACATGAGGGTCAGCGCGCTGAGAGAGCGAGAGAGAGAGAGAGAGAGAGAGAGAGAGAGAGAGAGAGAGAGAGAGACATGCTCTCGTGCAGAACGAGGGCTTGAGAGAGAGAGAGAGAGTGAGAAAGAGATTGATTGATTGAGAGAGAGAGATTGAGGAGGACTTTTAAGTGTCGGGGTTCCTGTTTCGAGGAGCCGTCGACACACGTTGCCGACGGTATGATCACGGAACCTGAATCTTGATATCTACTGTGCCGAGAGGACAAAACTGCTGACATGTACTGTAATATAAAGCACACTTACTATTGTAAGCATACCGAAACACGGCTAACTAGCAACTTTAGTGACCTTACTCTTCAATCCAGTTCAGAGACGTTATCAGTGTAGTAAAACTTCACAGCTACATCATTCTCCTAAGTGACTTTTAGAGCTATGTGATCCTCAGTTAAACAACAAAAAAAAGAGATTTTTTTGTATAGGTGTTGATGATGAATAAGCTCATCTTATCTTGACCAATTTCAGCATGTGAGCAACACGTTGTGCTTAACAGAGAGTGGGGTCAAGA
This sequence comes from Coryphaenoides rupestris, assembly GCA_002895965.2. Taxonomy (NCBI): domain Eukaryota; kingdom Metazoa; phylum Chordata; class Actinopteri; order Gadiformes; family Macrouridae; genus Coryphaenoides; species Coryphaenoides rupestris. The sequence goes on from PIJE02000024.1 coordinate 867,598, forward strand.
CACCAGATCATTGTAAAAGTCAACACACGCGCAGGAAAAAAATGACTCTTTCCATTTCAGAATATGACAAAAATTTGTATTGTTTATACATTATACAAGTGTGGTGTCTTATTTATTTCTTTTTTTGCTGTAAGCAAAAAAAAAAGAAAATTACTGTGTATCAAATCAAGTGAGCAAATTATTAAGGGCAGATCTCGTAGGATCTTTTAGCTCTGTGGCATCTGATTTAACAACTATTACTCTCACTGTCTGATGGAGTGACTCGTCTGAAGACGCGGGTTGCTTGGGGCAAGAAGTGGTTGGTTTATCCTTGTCCTGGTTTATAAAAAAAATAAATAAGCAACTGATTGTAAAATGCATGCCATCCTGATACTACTGGAACGGTACAGTACAGTGCAGTACAGTACAGTGAAAAGTACATTTCACGATGTGTTCAATGACATACTTCGAATTTTTCCTTCAGGCCAAAATGGGTTTTCCTCATCAGACACAAAAATGTTTCGTTTTTTTATTTTTTTTAAGCCGCTATATTTGATTTTTCATTGCTCCCTGAAATGTCCCTGACAGGGGAGAAATAATTCTATATCTCAAAGTAATTTTGTTGATTTGCAGCCAGTGGTAGGTGGTACCTTCAGCAAAGCTCTGTATGTTGGTCTCATTGCCTACGGTTCTATTTTCTATGGTGTCGTCTGGAGGACGGCAGATGCAGTACTATAACACTGTTAACTATACAGAAATAAACCTAATGTGAAAAAGTGTGAATTCTATTTGCTGTCACAGTCGACTGTGTCAAAAACAAAATTTGTTTACATATTTTATTACATACTAGCCGTTGTACTTTGTAGGTAGGATATTGTACATATGCCATGACAGTTGTAATTTTTTAGTACCTCTATTGTACAGACTGAGCATATGGTTTATCAGTGTATTTCATGACAAAAATCTATAACTGTTAATTCACGTGCGGAGAGAGACTTTAAACCGAGACCGTAGAAAATAGTGGTTATCGGCATTTTGTACAGAGAGGATGGCCAATATATTGTTAAAAAAAGTAGAAGTTCTTCACCACAGACATGTTTAAGACAAAGTCGCATGGATATTTGAGTACTTGAAGTTGTTGACACTGACACGAGATGCCCTCCTGAACTTGTGTTACTTGTGGCTTTCATGTTTCTGGGCTGCTCCTCAAGTGTTATTTCTATCTGAAAGAGACGAATAAAGACGAAAGCTATGAGTCCGAGTGAATGAGGAAGCATCCACTTATAAAAGTGCCGCCATGCTCGGGGAGTTGAGCTGAAAAGGCACGAGTGCTTCTTATCGCTTTCCAACCATCTTTTTTGCATCAGTCATCCCGTTTCTTTGTTTTTTCTTTATTCATTTCTTACCATTGACATGCCACTTTTTTGTGTCCAATTTATTTTGCGTTCTTTCTTTTGTTACAAAAATGAACACATTTTCACTTTTTTTTCAGCAAAATGCTTATAAATAAAATATCTCTATATACATAAACTTAAATGTGTTCACTCGTTTGTGGTTTTATACTTTTTATTTGCAAGATGGTGCTGCAACATAATAGTAGGGCAGTAGGTGTAATGCAAGTTTGTTCTCTGCTGTTACCAGCATATCAGACCCATGCTTCTCAAATGGGTGTACTTTGAAGGATCGCAGGGGATATTTTGGAAATGTATGTCCTGATGTCAGTGAGCCATCCAGATTGTTATGAACATTCCAACTTCCAGTAATCCCAAGATGTTAAATGTGAAAAACAGATATTTTCCCTCCCTAAAATGATTTTTTGCTGGTGAAAGGAGTACTTGGCTGAAATTGTATTTTTGATGGGGTACATTGCTAAAAATAGTTTGAGAACCATTGTATTAGGCAACCTATAGACAGAGATTGGCACTGCAAGTATGCATCTCTGTTTCAAGGGAATTGGGAGCAATTGCATTTATCTCCATTCTGTACAAGAACTGGCGGGTTTGTTTTTTTGGGGGTTTTTTTAAGACCGACTTGCACATGCAGTCTGTAGTTTGTATTCATTTTGGAGTAATGTCAAAGAAAATGTATGAGGTATTCGTATTGACCAAATAAATGGAGTAGCGGGTTAAAAGAAAAGAAAGTTCGCAATTAGTAAACAACCGAAGACATTTTGCTTGGTGTGATTGTATAAATGTATCTAAGTAGAAGGTGCTTTCATCTGTGTAGTAAATATCCTCATTGTTGTTCATGTTAATGTAATATACCTCCAGTATTTACCATAAAAAAATGCAATTTCAGGGAACTACAACTACAATTTCTATCACACTGTAATGTAATACATTTCCAGAAATGACAATTTTATGAAATGTATTTCACCGCTCCAAATGATAAGTAGCCTACGAGATGTTAAAGAAAAACAGAGTACAAGATATATACTGTATATATATATGTGTGATGTCTATGTATCTGTCTAAACTATCTCTCGCTATCTAGCTCTATACATGCATTCATCTCAGACTCTCTCATCTCACATGTCTTTATATTCATCCATCTACATCTGGCCTCACTATCATTTATTCACCAGTTATGCTATCGATGGTATGTATTCATGTTTGTCAGCTTTTTATTCATTTTAACCAGCGTGTGTCTGCCAGTACTGAACTGATCAAAATAATTCAGAAGCTGTGTCTCAATTGCATGGATTCCTAGATAGGTGGCATATTAATTAATAGGTAATATGGCGGTGTAGGACTATCCCAGATCAATTGGACACTAGGTACCAAGATTTGGCAAAATTTCAAGGAAGCATCGGATGGTTCCTTGGTCGGTGGTTCCAGGATATTCCATAAGGCCGTGCAGCATCACATTTATTTGAACGTTGTTTAACACATCTAATCGTTTTCAAACACAGCAAAACAACTTTGACACCAAGATTTTTTTTCATAGTCATGTGACCCTGCCATGTTAAGGCTGCTACATACTCCGCAAGAAGCGAGAACTTTGTTCTCGCACCCAGGACTGCGAGAACAACAACAAAGTTCTCGCAGTTGACCTAGGACTGCGTGAACAAAATGACGACATTTTGTTCTCACAGCCCTTCTCGTGGAGTATGGATCAGCCTTTAGGCCGTGCCACTTTGTGAAGCACTTCCACAAGTAGGTCCCTGACAGGGAACTTCCTAAATGGGATATGAAGGTTAGAGGACGCCTCTTCAACCATTTGAGACACAGCCACAGCAAGCCTCGCTGACAAATGGAGGGGTTTGCGTCGGTCTCCGCCTGCTTAGTTCCCGGGCCTGTGATGCTGACAGTCACAAATACCACGTGCTCTCCCTGGGATTCCTGTGACAGTGCTGCCCTTTTGCTGTTTGTTTGTTAGTGGGGGGGGGGGGGGGGGGCACCTTCTCACTTGGCAGCCAGCACACCCGCCTACAGAAGCACGGCTACACCTTTTGTAAACGTGGATGACAGTGTAGTTTGGAGCGGAATGTTATCGTCTATAACATTAGCAAATATACTAAAACAGTGGCTGATGTCTCAACTGTTAAGTTTAGCAAATTTTACTTGACAATGACAAGTGAGATATTACAGCAGTAATTTACTTAAAAAGTGCAAATGTTTTTGAGGATTGTATAAAGTATTTTCTCCAAGTCATTTTTTTCAGTGCACATCAGATGAAGACACTATTTATCAAATGGCAATTATAATTTTTTTAAACATGCTATGCTTGAATTAGTTTTGTGTTGTTGATCGTCTTGGTATGTGACCTGTATGTGACATCATATTAGAGGATCTCTTTGAACATTCTGCTCTGTGTTTCTTAAGACTGTGACCAGTGCATTCTGAAGGTTTTCCCAGCCAACCAACGAGCAGCTTTTGAGGCCTTGCCAGTATTACTCAGGAACCACGGTATTGGCGGCAAAAATAATGTGTTGTTTTTTTTTATTGATGTATTTTTGGTCTGATCTGTACAATTCATTGTGAACTGTGGATTGTGGAGCTGAAATAGATGAGTGAGCTTCCATTTTTCTTTTAGTTGGGCTACTATCACCACTGCAAGTTCAGGGTGCTGGAATTGTTGCCCTGAATCCTACAGAGCTGTAGAGCCATTATAGCTGCATCACTTTAGTTGGTAACCCATTTGGTAGGGGTTGCGTGATCGATCTTTTCTGACTGCAGCAGTAGACCCTTGCTCCACGCCACCAAAGTAGCTTTTCTGGGCTTCTCCGAGCACCAGGACCCAGGCAGACATTTAACCAGTTTGTTGCAGAGTTGGAATGCCACAAACCAAACACACTCCGCACTAACTAAACCACACCCCCAGCATGGTGACTGGACCTCTGGATCACTGTACCTCTGTGGTCAGTATAGAGAAGTGTTTCTTAAATGTATAAATGTATTTTTAATGAATGCAGGGGATACTTGAAAGACTACAGATACAGAAAAGTTCCAGCTAAGACAGAAACACCAACATGTCTGTTTCATGTCTGAAACACCAAACATGTGAATAAGCCTTTCAGATTGTTTTAAGACAAAACTTCCCAACTTCCAGTCATCCCAAGATGTTCTGTGAAACATTTTGTGAAATATTCTCCCTTCCATATTTTCCCTCCCTCAAAAAGAGAACCATTGGTGTATTTATGTAGGATAGAGCAACAGGCAGAAAGTGGTTAAATGGAACAACAGTATGGTTCTATTATGAACGTTAACCCAGTAGACCTAGCAGACTGTTGTGTCCACCGCTGCCTAAACCAGCCTCTACAGGATGATGATGATGATGATGCCAGCTGCTCCACATCACATCTAGTAAACACACTACAAGAAGAGAGAAGAGTGGTAAAGCCTAAATGCTGGATTCTGGCTGTTATTGGGCACCCTTCTCTGCTTTCCACCACTCTCTCTCTCTCTGTCACTCTCTTTCTGTCTCTGTCTGTCTCTCACTGTCTCCCTCTCTCTTTAAATGAACATCTCATTACATAGCTAGCTACCTTATTGAGCCCATCGACATGGCAGAGGGAGGTGGTGGTCGGTCCTTTCACAGGTGAATGGAAAGTTCATTAATGCTCCGGCAACTCCATAATACCCCCCCCCCCCACCCCAATCATTGTGTGGGTGTGTGTGTGCGTGTGTGTGTGGTGTGTGTGTGTGGGGGGGGGTGGTAGAGTCAGGTAGATAGAGTATATAGGTGTGTGAGTGTACATTTTATATATGTTACTGGTTGATTGAGATATTTTGTAGCCCTCCATATGATACCAAATGGGCCTTCCAAAACACACACACACACACACACTTTTTTTTTTTTTTTACGAAACAAATATATTTTTCCTTTTCAAACAGGAGAAATATAAAACGATATACATTTTATTTGGTAGCATTTATTAGACTAATAGCATTAGCACTGTACAAAGTTAAAGGTGCACTATTTGACAGAACTCTTCGCACCGTCGAAGAAGCAGCAAGCTGATTATAAGCGGACCTCTGGCGCCACCTATCACATCATTTAGGAGCTGCAGGAGGTCATTGAGCTGTGAAGAGGATGTTTCTTTCGGAATTATAGTATACAGTATAGAACATGGATTGTCATTTGTGTTCCCTCTCATTCCACCCCCCTTAATATTTTTTCATAATATTGTCTATTTAATTTTTTCCTTCCTAATATAAAATACAAAATAAAAATCTAATCAAATACACATTAAACGTACTTGGTCCCCAAGTACGGGGTCTCAAAAAAGTTCAATGTTTATTCTGAAAGTATACTGCTCATTCTGCGAGTACCCACATGCCCATGTGTGTGTGTGTGTGTGTGTGTGTGTGTGTGTGTGTGTGTGTGTGTGTGTGTTTAGACAATCGCAATAATTATATTTTGTGGGGTTTTTTGGCTATAACACAAATGTAATTTGATTTACAAATTATATTTCCAAATAATGTTGAAAATGAAAAGCACAGTGCTCCGTTCAGCGTCTGTGTCCATTAGTACATTACAGCTGCAATGTGGATGTCTGACCTCCAGGGGTCGGTATAATCCTCAGTCGCTCTGTCCGAAATTGCTCTAGTCACCTACAAAGCCCAGTTCTTTACGAGCACGTTAAAGGGGGAGTCCAATGATTTAAATATTGTATTATATCATACATTGTGTAATGTCGTAACCTTGTTAGATCTGTTTGCCAATCATATGTGGCAGTGGTACTGACTTATTTGGCTTCCTGATTGCCCTTACTGTTTTACCTGCCCCAATGGCTAATAATGATGAGCTAGATGCAGGTTACTTGTTTGTGATGATGTGTGTGCTATGTGCTATGATGATGGTTCCACTGAATCCAGACACGACTGTCTGACAGCTATCGCCTTGAGTGTTGGTTCTACAAGGAGAGAGACTAGGCAGGGGGAAGCAACTTGAAATGCGGACAAACAACGCAACAACGTCCTTTGTCCAGTCAGTGACAAACAAGTTTCCTTCGACCATTTACCAAGATTTGAGGCTGCAGATGAACTCAATATACATGTACTGTACATTGCAACTGCTTTTTCTAATTTTGTAAATCCAATTGTTCAAATCTTACCTGTTTGTATTCATGATCATCTCTCAATGCACTATTGGTATGGGCCATGATGAAACTATTTAACTGAAAAACTGAAAATATAAATGAAATACGGTTACATGTTGCATTACACGATCACATGAGTATAAAATAAGGCAATCTATGTCTCAAAAAGTTCAAGAAATATTAGACACAGAGGCTAATCATAATTTAAACAATAAAAAGAAGGAAAACAGAGGCAGTATCAAAATATCACACTTCAAAGTGAACTTTCAGCTACATACAGTGCAGCTTTGTCGAGAGGAGAAGGAGAGGCAGACCTAAATCCAATGGACCCATCATTAATATTATGAGCTACACCTTTCTCTCCTGTGAAAAAGGTCTAAAAAAGAAAAAACAAGACCTCTTGGCCGTTCCCCGGTCTAGACTGAAGCTCAAGGGAGATTGTGCCTTTGCAGTTGCAGCCCCTAGACTATGGAACAACCTTCCACACTCAATCAGTTCCGCCCCATCCATTGACACTTTAAAATCCAGGTTAAAATGTCACTTCTACTCCTTAGCGTTTGAAACCTCCTGCTCTGGGGTTAGAGGTAGGTGTGTGTGTGTGTGTGTGTGTGTGTGTGTGTGTGTGTGTGTGTGTGTGTGTGTGTGTGTGTGTGTGTGTGTGTGTGTGTGTGTGTGTGTGTGTGTGTGTGTGTGTGTGTGTGCATGCGCATCCTGTTGTTGCCCTGTTCTTGATTTGTGTTTGTGTGTGTGGTGGGGGAGAACGAATGAAAAGACGTCCTAAAATGAATACAATGATGATTTCCTCAAACAAAAACATAACATTGTCTATATATGAACATTTACATTTACATTTACATTTAGGGCATTTGGCAGACGCTTTTATCCAAAGCGACTTACATAGAGGTGTTTTACATATTTTTAAACAAGCCAAATAAAATAAGCAAATGTTTAGCCCATTGACCGTCGAAAAAATGCTATAATGACCGATGACCAGTACACCACTGCTTATGACTAACATAATAACTAATATTCCAATGCCTCCATGCTTCTAAAATGTAGACGGTCATTGCGATGGGAGGTTGAGACATATAAGCCCTACATGTCAGGCTTTCATGTAGGTTTAGGCTACACATTAGTGTGTTGAACAGCATGTTTAGCAAGCATATTCAATAAATAAATAGCATATTACATAAATAAATAGCTACTCTATCAAGATACTATTTTGATAACAAAGGAAATTGTAGCTTTAAGCTAGCACTACCAGAATGTATCTATCCGAGTCAATCAAAATACTCACAATTAGATCTACCAACTGCTCAGAAAACTCACCAAAATCACATTCAGTCAAAAAGAATGGCTAGGCTTCAGGGGCCTCATTACAGAAAAATCCTGTAATATCCTAACTACTTGTCTTATCTTAACTTAAGTTTCAAAGATAGGACAAATCCTATCTTCCTATCTTATCTCAGACCTTCAATGTTATCTTAACTTAAGAAATCCGATTTTTCAATTGGCAATCGTCCTGTCATGCCTGAATCTATACTCAAAATATACACAAGACCGCCTGTGTGTTTGATTGGAATGTGGTAGGCTGCTTGAGATGGATAACATTAGCCTAATATCAACGCAACATTCTCATAGCTATTTTCACAGTGAAATAGGCCATTATGGACAAAAAAGACGAGCGAACAATTTCAACCAAGACAAATTGGATGCATTGGTCATGTCAGTGGACGAGAGGAAATCCAACCTTTTCGCAAAGTTTTCGTCACAGATAACCTCCGAGGTGGAAGATTACGGATAGTACGGACAATAGGGGAGAATATGGACACAGCTCTCACTTTGGTTGTACAAGGACCGAATGGCTCTTTACATTGCAAGGGTAGCTGGTCAACTGTTCCACGGCCAGGATGGAATCCACATTGTTTGTCCTGAAGCTGAGGTTCGACAATCGGCCGTGGCCTCCTTTCCAGCACCCTGGAATAAACTTTCCCGGGGAGCTAAGCAGTGTGATTCCCTGATAATTGGAGCACACCCTCTGCTCCCCTTTCTTGAAAATGGGGACCACCACCCCGGTCTGCCACTCCACAGGTACTGTCCCCAACCAACCGCGACACTGAATAGGCGTGTCAGCCAGGACAGCCCAGGTTGTCCAGAGCCTTCAGCATCTCAGGGCGAATCTCATTCACACCTGGCGCCTTGCCACTGGAGAGCTTTCTGACTCCTTCAGCGACCTCTGCCAAGGATATGGGTGAGGCTTCCTCCGAGTCCTCAGACTCTTCCTCAGAGGGCGTGCTGGTTGGGTTCAAGTGTTCTTTCCCCCGCCCGACAATATCCTCAGTCTGGGTAAGCAGCTCTTCTCCCCGACTGAGCACAGCCTGAGCCAAGCCCTGCTTTCCTTTCCTGAGTCGTTAAATGGTTTTCCAGAACTTCCTAAAAGCCAACTGAAAGTCATTCTCCATAGCCTCCCCGAACTCCTCCCACACCCGGGTTTTTGCTTCGGCAACCGATGAAGCCGCAGCCCATTTGGCCTCCCCGTGCCTTCTGACCACAGCTTCTAGCAGCCGCCCTCTACAATGTTAGGAAACATACCAAAAATCCTAAATGTCATCTAACCTGAGATATGATAGGATTTCAGAAATAGGAAGTTTCTGTAAGGAGGCACCAGGTAACTGTATGTACAGGACGTAATCAGTGTGACATCACCCATTGGTTTCTAGACTGCCGTTTTGAAGCCTCAAGTTTGGGATTTGACTGTTGTCATCTTGTTTTTTTGCAACCAACAGACGGGAAATTACGAGAGGGGGCATGTCTTTTAGTGCAACCGTACACCGAACAAATATTTTTAGGCAACCAAAAGGTAACAATTGAATGTCGAACATCCAAAATCTAAAAACAGCTTCACAGATATTTAAATGTGCACAGTGGCATAAATACACAATGTATCTTGATTGACAGGTCGCTAGCCCCGCCCTAAAGCATACCCTGCTTAATTGTCTATTTCATTATAAATAGGACCATCATTTACAGAATGAACATCATGCTGTATTGAATAAGACTTGAAGCGATTGAGGCCATAAAGTCATTAGGAAAATGTTTACTGAGTGGATAAATCAAGTGAGAAGTCACAATCTATTGCTGAACGAGTTAACACAATGGTGACTGAGCCTATGGTCCACTGACGGAAGCCCTTGCAGTTTTATATTACTGACGAGTCGCCTTCCCGCATAAGATTTAAAATACAGCACACAGCCAGTGACGCATTTTCCATCACACAGCAGTGATTGGTCCCATGGATGTCCGTCAGTGAGCATAAGCAGAAGTACTGTTTTTTTGGTCTCTGCTAGAGTAAATGGAATATTTAAACAATGGAGTATCATTAAACAACTGCCAGCAGACTGACGTCACCTATGTGATACTGTTTGGATGCAATTACAAATTTTGCCATAGGTGTCGTCGATGAGCACGAAACAAAAATCTTTGAGATTACCACTTTAAGGCACTTCCACATTGATTCAAGATTACATTTACATTTACATTTAGGGCATTTGGCAATTCTAAGCATGATACAACATCTGAGAACGAACAACAATGCTAAGTGCCATTAATAAGTGTTAAGACATATAAACACGCAGGTTAGTGCTGGGGGGGGGGGTTATGTAGAGTCCAGGTGAACTCTGAACAGGTGGGTCTTGAGTCTCTTGTTAAGGAGGGGGGTTTATGTAGAGTCCAGGTGAACTCTGAACAGGTGGGTCTTGAGTCTCTTGCGGAAGCTGGCGAGCGACTCGGCCGTCCTGACATGAGCCGGGAGCTCATTCCACCACTGGGGAGCCAGAACCGTGAAGAGTTGGCACTTGGAAGAGCGATGTTTGGCTGTTTTTAGTGAAGGCGGTACCAGTTCAACCAGTTGAACTTTTCTCATCAGCCAATTCAAGAACTTTATTTGAAACATACGCAGGATATGCAGTGAAATGAAAAGTGGCGATGCTCAGTGGAATGTGTTAAATAATGCTAAAGACAACTTGAATTGGAGGGACCAGAACCAGAACATCTAGAATATTTACAATAAAGTAAAAAAAAACAGCAGGAATAAGAATCTTTATGTAGAAAATTCGGGTGCACCCGAAGGGTCAGGTGCATTGTATACCGGGCGGTAGGCAAAAGCGGGGTCCTGGGCGTGCGGATCCCTGTCATCGCCGACTGGTTCTAGGGACGTGGAACGTCACCTCACTGGCGGGGAAGGAGCCTGAGCTGGTGCGGGAGGTGGAGCGGTACCAACTAGATATGGTTGGGCTCACCTCCACGCACAGCACCGGGTCTGGAACCAAACTCCTGGAGAGGGGCTGGACCCTCTACTTCTCCGGAGTTGCCCAGGGTGTGAGGCGCCAGGCGGGTGTGGGGATACTCACAAGTCCCCGGCTGAGCGCCGCTGTGTTGAGTTCTCTCCAGTGAACGAGAGGGTCGCCTCCATGCGACTGCAAGTTGCTGGGGGGAAGGCTCTGACTGTTGTGTGTGCCTACGCACCAAACAGCAGCTCAGAGTATCCGGCCTTCTTGGAGTCCTTGGGTGACATCCTGGAAAGGGTTCCATCCGGGGACTCCATAGTTCTACTGGGGGACTTCAATGCACACGTGGGCAAAAGGCTGTCAGTGCCTGTCGTGGCGGCAACCCAAGAACCCGTTGGTGGACACCAGCGGTGAAGGAAGCCGTCAGGCTGAAGAAGGAGGCCTTTCGGGCCTGGTTGGCCCAGGGGTCTCCTGAAACAGCAGACAGGTACCGGGAGGCCAAAAGGACCGCAGCTTCAGCGGTTGCTGAAGCAAAAACCCGGGTGTGGGAGGAGTTCAGGGAGGCCATGGAGCAGGACTTTTGGTTGGCCTCAAGGAGGTCCTGGCAAACTGTCCGGCGACTCAGGAAGGGAAAGCAGGGCTTGGCTCAGGCTGTGCTCAGTCGGGGAGGAGAACTGCTGACCCAGACTGAGGATATTGTCGGGCGGTGAAAAGAACACTTTGAGGAGCTCCTGAACCCGACCAGTATGTCCTCTGTGGAAGAGGCAGAGTCTGAAGACTCGGGGGAAGCCTCACCCATATCCTTGGTAGAGTCAAAAAGCTCTTCAGTGGTAAGGCGCCAGGTGTGGATGAGATTCGCCCTGAGATGCTGAAGGCTCTGGACATTGTCGGGCTGTCGTGGCTGACACGCCTAGTCAATGTAGCGTGGAGGTCGGGGACAGTACCTGTGGAATGGCAGACCGGGGTGGTGGTCCCCATTTTCAAAAAAGGGGACCGGAGGGTGTGCTCCAACTATCGGGGTATCACACTGCTCAGCCTCCCCGGGAAAGTTTATTCCAGGGTGCTGGAAAGGAGGCTCCGGCCGATTGTCGAACCTCAGCTCCAGGAGGAACAATGCGGATTCCATCCTGGCCGTGGAACAGTGGACCAGCTCTTTACCCTCACAGGGTTGTTGGGGGGCGCATGGGAGTTTGCCCATCCAGTCTACATGTGCTTTGTGGACTTGGAGAAGGCCTATGACCGTGTCCCCCGGGGACTCATGTGGGGGGTACTACGGGAGTATGGGGTACCGGGGCCGTTGGTACGTGCCATTTGGTCCTTGTACGAACACAGTGCGAGCTGCGTCCGTATTCTCGGCACAAAGTCAAGCATGTTCTCAGTGGGTGTTGGACTCCGCCAAGGTTGCCCCTTGTCACCGGTTCTGTTTGTGATCTTCATGGACAGAATCCCAAGGCGCAGCCGAGGTGAAGAGAGTGTCCGGTTTGGGGACCTCAGAATTGCATCTCTGCTCTTTGCAGATGATGTGGTTCTGTTGGCTACATCAGACCGTGACCTCCAGCATACACTGGGGCGGTTTGGAGCCGAGTGTGAAGCAGTCGGGATGAGAGTCAGCACCTTCAAGTCTGAGGCCATGGTTCTATGCCGGAAAACGGTGGAGTGTTCCCTCCGGGTTGGGAGCGAGTTGCTGCCTCAAGCAAAGGAGTTCAAGTATCTCGGGGTCTTGTTCACGAGTGAGGGCAAAATGGAGCGGGAGATGGACAGACGGATTGGTGCAGCGTCTGCATTAATGCGGGCGCTGTACCGGTCCGTTGTGGTGAAGAGGGAGCTGAGCCGGAAGGCGAAGCTTTCGATTTACTGGTCCATCTAAGTTCCAACCCTCACCTATGATCACGAGCTTTGGGTAGTGACCGAAAGAATGAGATCGCGGATACAAGCGGCCGAAATGAGTTTTCTCCGCAGGGTGGCTGGGCTCAGCCTTAGAGATAGGGTGAGGAGCTCAGACATCCGGAGGGAGCTCGGAGTAGAGCCGCTGCTCCTCCGCATCGAAAGGAGTCAGCTGAGGTGGTTCGGGCATCTGATTAGGATGCCCTCCGGGCGCCTCCCTTTGGAGGTTTTCCGGGCACGTCCAACTGGGAGGAGACCCCGGGGCAGATCCAGAACTCACTGGAGGGATTACATATCTCGTCTGGCCTGGGAACACCTCGGGACCCCCCAGGAGGAACTAGAGAGTGTGGCTGGGGAAAAGGAAGCCTGGGGGGCCCTGCTTAGCCGGCTGCCACCGCGACCCGACCCCGGATAAGCGGACGAAAATGGATGGATGGATGGATGTAAAACATTTAAAATATAGAAAAGGCAGTCTTAAAAAATGGTCATTAATGTCTGAATGTCTCAAGTCATAAGCATGTGTCATATGTCATAAGCATGTGTGCCCTGGTGAGGTCAGAGTTCACAGTCCTGATGGCCTGCAGAAACAAACTCAGTTTTAGTCTCTCTGTTCTAGCAGCGTGACTGAGGATGCGCTTACCTGTCCTCAGCAGTTGGAACAGGGTGGTGAGGATCCTTCATGATCCTGCAGGTGTTGTGCCCTGAAAAGGGGAGATATGAATAAAGACCCCCAGACATGATGCTTCCTCTCTGGCAGCTTCATTGAGAATGAGGCATTGTGGCCGGTCGCTCCCCCTGCTGACCACTGCAGGCATGATTAATCAATCCCTGGTATAATCTCACAAACAGGCTCAACAAGTCGATAATTGATACTCCTCTGGCAGGATGTTATCCTAATACTTTTTTTTTTACTTCATGACCTATTTATAAATGAATTCACTTTTGTTATGACTATATTTATTACCTATTAAATTATATAAATGTTTAAGCTTACAAATAAAATCAACCTATCACACACTCACACAACCTATCACACCTGCAAAATTAGATGTCGTCCCGACATCACAACATTTATGAACCAAGGGTTCTCTATCAGGTATGTTCCAATCGTCTTTACTGTTTATTGAGGGTGATAGCAATGTAATGACAATGTAATGATTTTTGGCATAATGATAAATATGGATGGATTGTCTATATATGCCTATACTAAATCTAGTGATACTTTTCTCATCAGCCAAACAGTCTTTCCCTGTATTGAACAGCTGAAATGTATTAAATACCTAGAATCCCTGCATTAGTATGGGTCGGTAAACTTGGAATGGGTTTGTCCACACTGTCACTGGCTGAACTTCTCTATAGTATATGTGCTGATACCGCTAAGGTATTTCATTTGCATGTGCTGCAGTATAGCATGCTGGAGTTCCAAGTTGGTCATAGGTGAATATGTTTGGGGCTCGTCTTTCTCTCCTTAGGTCATGCCCTTGTTCTCGGTTTTCTTCACGTGAATCTGGACATGGGGATTCTGTACTTTCATCCTGTGCTTCTTCAGTTGATTGTACATCTTCTCTCTGATGATCATTTTCCCACAGTATATTTTCCTGCTGTGTCTCAGACTCATTTGTGTTTGTTATGGGTCTTTCCTCAACCATTGGCTCGTCAGAACTCAATACTGGTGTCTCTTGGTCACTGTCCTCGTTTGTGTTGGCATGCCCCATAGTCCTGTCCATAATGGGCACTTGAGGCTGTACGACTGCTTGTAATAGTACCCACATTCGTCTTCATCATCTTCCTCTTCCTGATTTACGTTTTCTGCAGCTGTCTCAGTCATCTTCTTCTTTTGCATATATACTATTTTCGGCTGGATTTCTAAGGGCAAGTGATCACACAGTAGCAACAGATTGCGATGTATGATTCTTGATCGCCCTCGTCCTTTGCTTGACTTCATAGACTGGGATGTCTTCTCCACCCCGCGGATCACAACATGGATATTCTCTTCCTAATGATTGCAAAGCTTTCCAGTGCCTCCTCTAGGCGTCAGATTTCTAACAAGGACACGATCACTGAGGTGCAACACTGAGCTTCTCACTTTTCCATAATAATGTCTTTTACTTCTCTGTTGACTTCTTTGTATTCTCTTGCACTATTTTGTATGCTTCCTGCATCTCTCGTTTCCATTTCTCCATGTATGTTCGATGGTTGGTTTTCCCTGTCTCAGAGGAGAGACCAAACAGGAGATCAATAGGTAACCTTGGGGACCTTCCAAACAGAAGGTAAAAAGGGGAGAAACCTGTTTACCTCGCATCGGTAAGTGTCTTTAGCATTTGTAGCAATGTTCGATTAGAACGCTCGACTTGCCCATTTCCTTGCAGATGATAGGGTGCTGTTCGCGATCCTAATACACAACAGTTCTTTTTCAGCTGTTCTCAAATTCGTCACCTTGGTCATGGTGTATCCGCGTCGGCAGTCCAAACTTCAGGGCATAATCATTGAATATTCGATCAGCGACTGTTTTGGCAGACTGAGTTGGTGGCGTAAGCCTGTTCAAAACGAGTGACGTGATCAACGATTACCAGTATATACTCATATCCAACACTACATTTGTCCAAGTGGAGAAAATCTATTGCATGGTGTCTTTTTCTTGCCAGATAATGTTCAATTTCTTTTTTGCCCGTAAGGCCAAAAAAATCTATCTATCAGTGATGTTGTTCAATCAATGCCTTGATGACCCATCTCATCATGCAACTCTTTTCAGTACAGTGGTTGTATACTATATATATCTCATACAAGCTGTGTTTTGTTTGTCGTCTTCCTGCGGAGAATGCCATCTTCATCAATATGAAGTCTTTCCCAACACGCAGGAAACACTTGCTTTGCTTACTGAAGGCATTCAGTTAATTTCCTGATGGTTGTTGTCCCTCAATTTGCAACTGCATCACCGGACCAATGTTATTGTCATCTTGCTGTGCTTGTCAAATCTCAGCAGCTGAGAATGGTTTGTGTGTCTCTTCACTCACTGCTGTACTTTGGAGAGAGGCAAGTACTGGACAAACCCACGGTGGAATGGAGTCTTGAGTCGGATGCCAACTCTTCAGTACACTGTCCCACCATTCTCCTCTATATTTACAAGCATTCTCGACAGAACTGTCACCATCCACATTTTCTTACCTGGACGATATCGGATGGTAAAATGGAAATCTGCAAGCTCCGCTACCCATCTGTAACCAGTTGCATTGAGCTTGGCACTCAACAGGACATAATTCAGCGGGTTATTATCACTAAACACAGTGAAAGTAGGTGCATAATACAGGTAGTCTCTGGATTTTTACATTTTAGGGTGAGAAATTCCAATTTTGGAGTGGAGATGGTAATTCCGTTCAGTGTCTGGGAACCATAGGCTATCACACGGGGTTTACCACCCTGTTGTTGGTATAGGACCATCCCGAAGCTTTGGTTTGAGGCATCTGTATGGAGGACAAATGGTTGGGAGAAGTCTGGGAACCAAAGGACTAGTGGCTCATCCAGACAATCTATTAAACGCTCCAGTGCGCTTTGGTGTTTTTCTGTCCACATAATTGTTTTATGTGACGGCACTCCTTTACTGTTCCCAGTAACTCGTCTTGTGTTTATCCTGTTTTGTGGCACATTGTTGTCTCCAGTTGTCCCTTTCAGCAAGTTATAAAGTGGCCGTGCAATACGGGAAAGTTCTGTATTTATTGCCTGTAATAACTCAACAAGCCCATGATAGCTCGTAGCTCTCCAACATTTCTTGGTCTCTTATGTTTCAAGGCTCCCACAGAAATGGTGTCAGCTTGATTAATTTTGCTACCAGCTGAAACTACTTCCCAGATAGCGGAGGTCACATTTAATTAGTACGCACTTGCTGGGCTTTAGTTTGATCCCGTACTTCCCCCATAGATGAAGCACTTTTCTGACGTGATTTACATGATTCTCAAACGATTGACTGTACACTAGTGTGTCATCCAGGTAGGAGACACAGATGTTGTCTCTGCACATCTTCCAAACACATTTGAAAGGCTGCGGGTGCGTTCATTAGCCGGAATGGCATCCTTATCCACTCGTATCTGGCCCCATAGATTCACAAATGCAGTCAAAGGCCGGCTGTCTTCATCCATATATCCCTGATGGTAGCCTTTCCTTGATCTAACAACGAGAACCGTGAGTGGCCACCAAGATGTCAAGGATGTCCTGCACTCGAGGGATCAGCTGTCGATCAGGGTGGGTCTTTTTGTTTGCTTCCCCGGTAATCGCTGCAAAGACATACGGCTGCCATCTTTTTTCCTTACACAGACAACCGGTGAGGCAGAAGCATAACCTCAGCGCAATAAGGTTATGCAGATAGTCTTTCATCTCCTTATAGAGGCGGCTTTGGCACTGACAGGTAAGTGCGCGCTACAGGATCCATATCCTTTAACAATATGCTTAACTTGAGCTTGTCAATACATCCAATGTCAATCATTCAATTCAATTCAATTTTATTTGTATAGCCCTTAATCACAAGACAGTCTCAAAGGGCTTTACAGGCCAGATTGTTATGGGCCAAAAGTGATTTATGACACCCCCCTCGCCCTAGCCCCCCTAAGGGCAAGAAACGACTCCCTTAATTAACAAGGAAGAAATCTCGAGGAGGAACCTCAAAGTGGGGGATCCTTCCTTCCAGGGATGGTTCGGAGTGCAATGGGTGTCATACGGGCATTTAAAAACAGGGGTAACAAAGCATGACAAATTATAAATGACAAAGTACAAATAGTAAATGAAATAGTAATATTATGATGGGGTGCTGGCTGGAGAGCAAGCTGGTAGCCATCAGGTGGGGTGGCCAGCTATCCAGTCATGATCACAGCAGCACCCTAGATAGTGGAGACAACATGACGGTTAGATGAAGCACAGTAAGCAGGGAACATACAAGTATCCTCAGACCTAGTACCCATCGGCAGCTTGGGTAGGCTAGTGCTGACAATATTGATTTTGCTGTAATTAGAAGCTGAGGGGCACTCCTAGCAGCCAAAAGGCGAGGGTAAATAGGTGGGTTTTGAGTCTAGCCTTAAATATATCAGCAGAGTCAGCCTCCCTGATTACAGGTGGCAGCCTGTTCCACAGATAGGGTGCTCGATAAGAGAACGCCCTGTTTCCTGCTGATTTTTTATTATTCACGCCCCTGAGACCGGAGCGGCCGAGAAGGACAATAGGGAACAATAAGGTCCCTTCAGGTATGATGGTGCGGACTCATGCAGGATCTTGTAGGTAAGAAGTAGCACCTTAAAATCTGATCTGGCATTTATTGGGAGCCAGTGGAGGGAAGTGAGTATAGGAGTAATGTGGTCAAACTTCCTAGTTCTCATTACAAGTCTAGCAGCAGCGTTACATGTACAAGCTGGAGGCTTTTTGTAGTAGAGCTCGGTAGGCCAGAGAACAGTGCATTACAGTAATCCAGTCTGGATGATATAAATGCATGGATGAGTGTCTCTGCGTCCACAGTGGACAGCATTGGTCTAATCTTGGCAATATTTCTAAGATGAAAGAATGCAGTTCTGGTGATACTTTTGACATGCTGATCAAAAGAAAGCGTAGGATCAAGGCAGAACACCAATATTCTTGATGCAGGAGCTTTGGGCAATAGTGGATCCCTCAAGGCAGTGTGACGTCATCAAGTTGTGATTGTTTATGCTTCGGGCCGATGATCATCTCAGTTTTCCCCGTATTTAGCTGCAATAATTTTGGGACATCCATCTTTTAATTGCAGCGAGGCAGGATTCAACCTTTTGGATCTGTTGGAGCTGGGGGGAGTCTTTTGATCCAATAGAAATGTAGATTTGGGTGTCGTCCGCCATAGCAGTGAAAGCTAATGCCAAAGCTGCGAATAATATCACCAAGGGGAAGCATGTAGATTGCAAGAGCAGTGGACCAAGGACCGACCCTTGGGGAACACCAAAGCTTAGGTTGCAATGCTTCAATTTTGAACCTTTGCAGACAACAAATTGTGTTCTGTCTGAGAGGTAGGATCTAAACCAGTGAAGAGCAGTGCCTTTAATGCCGACATAAATGTTTCGAGACGCTCAAGGAGGATGCAATGGTCAATTGTGTCAAAAGCGGCGCTGAGGTCAAGCAACACCATCAGGGAGCTTGCATTGATGTACATGCTAAGGAGGAGATCGTTTACCACTCTGGTCACAGCGGTTTCAGTTGGAAGTATAGGCTCTGAAACCAGACTAAAATGGTTCAAATAAGTTGTTTGCCATCAGGTGATTGATGATTTGGCTCGCTACAATTCTTTCCAATACTTTAGAAAGGAAGGTTAGAGATGGGCCCGATAGCTGCTAAGAGCTTCGGGGTCGAGGCCAGGCTTCTTGAGTAGAGGTTTTTACCACAGCACACTTAAGCTAGAGGGAACTGAGCCTGTCGACAATGATAGGTTCATGATGTTGAGCATAGCCGTTCCAACCGTTGGGAAAAGTACTTTAAGAACCTTGGTAGGGACGGGGTCGAGCAAACAGGTAGTCTGTTTAGATGCCTGTGTTAGCTTGTTAAGCTCATCCAACGAGATTGTGCTAAACTGCTGGAAAGTAGCTTCGAGAATACGTAGGGAGAATACGTGGTGCTGCACCTGACGAATGTTCAGGATGAGTGTTAAGAGACGCATCAATGTCTTTCCTAATTGATTCGATCTTGTGATCAAAGAACTGCAGGAAGTTGATCGCTGAGAGGGAGGAGTCCAATTTGTGAGGTTGTTTTTGCGTCAGCTCTTTTACAGTGTCAAAGAGGAACTTCGGGTTGTTCTTGTTAAGTTGATGACACTGGAAAAGTAGGCATTTCTGGAGTTGGTTAGCGCAGTTTTGTAGCAAAGCAGATGTCGTGCATGCAAGGTAGAAGACTTCAAGTTAGTCGAGCGCCATTTGCGCTCAAGTTTTCTGCAGTCACGTTGAGGGTGCGTGTGTCTCGTTGAACCATGGTGCTGTCTTTTTGCTTTCCGCTTTTTAACTACAAGAGGAGCAGCAAAGTCGATGGCTGCGGATAAAGCGGTGTTAAACTCATTGTGAGACTATCCACTGAACCCTGAAGTCAGCAAAAGGTGCAAGTAACAGGGGTAACTTATCTGCCATGGCTGTGGTGGTGTCAGGGTGATACGATGGCAGCTATAGTTGGCTTGGCGCGTCGTCCCTTGGGCAAGATACAACCACCTGGAAAGTGAGCAGACAGTGATCGAGAGAGCTGAGTATAAGGGAGAGACACATGAATCTGTACTTCAACTCCACGAGTCAGGACAAGTCCAATGTGTTTCCACGGTGTGGGTAGGTAGCTGAAGATGCTGTGTGAATCCAAATGTTGTCTATAATGGGACAGAAAAGCTTTCGCAAGAGAGTCACATGGGTTATGTCACAAGGATGTTTTGAAATCCCCCCATAAGCAGCAGAACATTGGGTCAGAGTAGCGTTGTTAAGATTCGATGCACAAAACTCAGAGAAACTCATCCGGACAAAGACTTGAATAAGGGCTCGGAGGGCGGTTTAGGACTACAGCCAAGGAAAAAGAGTCTGCAATGCCGTGATCTCTCTGCCTAATGCGAGCTGAGAAGCTAAAAGCAAGAACTTCAAAAGATGAGAACGTGTAACTGCTCTTTGGTCTTAGGACCAGCTTCGAGCTACGAGATCTGCGCCACTCCACCACCTTTCCTAGATTCACGTGATAGTTGTGAGTTCACATAATTTGGTATTCATGTACAATATTCATGTATGTTCCTGAACACAAGTGTTTGAACATTCTTTACACACATTACTTACAGACAAATAGTCTGCAAGGCAGAAGCGTATCCAGAATAAATGTATCAGCAATATAAAGCCACCACTGTCTCTTGCTTGTCGGCTCAACTGAACAACAGGCTTGACTGATTCCTCCTGACCAGTAGATGGCAGCACACAATATGAATCAATCAATTGTTTTTAACATTTTAGTAAATTCACTTTTTAACTTATTAACTTATGATACTCTATTATTATTATTATTATTATTATTATTATTATTATTATTATTATTATTATTATTATTATTATTATTATACTTATTTACCTATAGCAATTAAAGGCAGCACAATGTGTATGTGACAAATACATTTCTTGAATTAAATCTTGATAAAAAATAACCAAGATAAAGAGTGCCAATAATAGAATAGCTAGAACACTGGGAAGAAAATGTACTGTGATGTAGCCTTTCAAACCAGGAACGACAACACTCATGCCATTATAATGTCAGTGGTAAAGAAGTACTCCGATTTTTTACAAAAGTACAAAAACTCAAAGTTAATTATTCTTCAGAATTACCCATTTCAGAATTACACATATTATATTTTTGCATTATAATCATTGATGCATTGTGTTCATCACTTCCATAGATTTTTTGTAGATTTTATATCTTACTTTACAAACTTCTGGGTAGCTTGTGAATCTCACCTGGGTACCAAGAAGCCTTATTGATATAATAATATCATAATGTACCTCTTTATTATATA
Source organism: Coryphaenoides rupestris (assembly GCA_002895965.2). NCBI lineage: Eukaryota > Metazoa > Chordata > Actinopteri > Gadiformes > Macrouridae > Coryphaenoides > Coryphaenoides rupestris. The sequence goes on from PIJE02000024.1 coordinate 888,812, forward strand.
CTGAATTGTACATATATTGTACACATATATGCTGAAAAGTACATATATGTGGCAAAAAAATTGTTCTACAAATCCAAAGTGGAAGGGATGGAAAAAGCAAATGACATCGATGTAAAATAACAAATGTACAAATTTACAGTGAGAGATATAACAATATAGGTAAGATATTCAGTCAGCAAAACAAGTTGGCAATGATATTGGGAAGTAGTAGTGAGAAGTAGTATTGCACATGAGTATTGTCAATGAGTACGTTTACATGCACACAATAATCCGAGAATGGGAATAATCAGGTAATGGTAATAATCTGATTTGACGCGTTTACATGCACTTCGGTAATCAGATAACTGAAAACTGAAAACCCAGGTTTACCTGATTCAGTCGATTAGTTGGATTTCTTTCATGACGTTGGGCTTGGGACCGGCAAAACTGACCCAAAAGAGACACTCTGGCGGAGTTACTTCGTTTTTTTTGTTAGTTGTTTTTTAAATGTATTAAATTTTTTATATTACATTTACATCCCGCCCTGATCAGCCAGCGATTCATTTACAGTCTGGACGCGGAGGGGTGAACGTCTCGTGCTCTGACTGCAGCTGGGAGGGACTGCTGCGCGAGGACACGACCGGGCTGCCTGTGAGTGCTTTAGGACGGAGGAGGGCAGCACCCGCCCGCTGCTCGTTGACAAGAGTAAGAACGATACGAGCTTTCACGTCAGAGTCGCCAAAAGTCTCCAATAACACCAGAAAAAGTCGCTAGATTTGTCGCTAGATTTGTCGCTCGTCGCTTTTTTGAAAAAGAGTTGCTAGAGGGGTCTGAATACTCGCTAAATATAGAGACGAAGTCACTAAGTTGGCGTGACTGCATCCGCACGCATCCAATCTACATCCGTTTCTTTTTCTTCTTCTTGTTTTACGGCGGTTGGTACATCCGTTTACACATGCGCAAAGAAACCTGATTAAGTATACATGCGCCGAAGAAAACGGATTATTGGTCAAAAACCAAGATGTGTTAATCGGATTTCTCATAAACCGATAACGGCCTTTATCCGATAAAGGTTATCGGACTATGCTGTATACATGACCACTTGAATAATCTGGTAACTCCAGAAATCCGATAATGATCGGTTTATTATGTGCATGTAAACGTGCTCAATGTCTCTTAGTCGCGTCCGCCGCTTGAACGTTCAGCTTTACCTCCTTTACCACCATCCATGCCCACTGTTCTAGTGTTGGATGTATATAGCAGATTATAAAACAGGTACCTGAAATCTGAAATCAATCTTGATGGTTCATAGCCGTGATATAATAATCACATACCACGGCTATGATTCATCCTTTTCACAATTAGTGTCACTCCGCCTGTGAGCGTACATTTGAGAGCCATTGTGCGTCAATCATCTTGTTGCCCAGAATTTGCACGCAAGCAGGAACGCTTTGCGTCGGGCCAAACAACGCCCCTTAGCTGTAATTTAGTAACCATATACCAGGGCCTGTCGTGAGATATTGCTTCACTGTCTGTCATCAACTGCCACAATTCCCCTGGCCAAGATATGATCCCCCCCAAGAATATTGAAAGAGTTTGCATGCAAGATCAGCATTCCTCTCTGTGAGATCATCAACAGTTCGTTTGATGAAGAAGTTGTTCCTAGACCATGGAAAGAGGCTACTGTTGTCCCCATACCAAAATCTTCCCCTCCAACATTGATCAACTGAGGCCGATCTCATTAACTGCTCAGCTCTCGAAAATATGGAAACAATTTGCTCATTGGATCCTGAATGACATCACACCAAATCTAGATCCCAGGCAGATTGGTAGCTGACAGAACTGTTCCACAACACACAACTTAGTCAGTTGGATGGACATTGTGTACAAGGCCTGTGATGGTCAGTGTGCTCAGTGTGCACACTAATACAACTGATTTTTTTACAACTGATTTTGCCAAGGCCTTTGATGCTGTAGAAGATAGAGTGGCAGTACACTGTCTCCTCAATCTGGGAGTGGGACCGATCTGGGAGTGGGGCCGGGTCTGATTCCATGGATCTGCAGCTTCATGACCGACTGCCATCAGAAAGTGCGCTACCAGGGACATCTGGGAACACCCGACATGTGGAGTTGGGCAGGGAACTGTACTAGGGCTTATAGTCTTCCTCGCACTGATTAACAGTGCCCTCCAGGATGGAACAAACCACTGGAAATATGTGGATGATATGACTCTGGCCCAGATGTGGACATCCCAACTACCCTGTACTCTCTAACTGACCTTGAATGGTCTTGATATCTGGGTGGAGGAGCACAAAATGAAACTCAACCCAAGGAAATTTAAAGTTTTACATGTCACCAGCATGAAACATAAACCAGCTCTGCCGACTCTCTCCATTGACCAGAACACACTGAAAGCCTGTGATACAGTCCAGGTTCTGGGGGTCACCATCCAGTTTAACTTGCGATGGGACAGTCAGGTGGACCACATGCTAACCTCAGCCAACAGGAAGCTTTTTGCTTTGCGTCGCCTGCAGAAATTTGGTATCTCAGACCCAGAACACGTTTCCATCTGCACAAGCATGTGTCGTCCGTCTGATGCTGGAGTATGCAGTCCCCGTATGGCACAGTTTGTTGACTGTAGAACAAAAGTCTGGAAAGCATGCAGGAACAGGCTTTTAAAATCATACTTGGCCAGAGGTACTCAGAGGGCACCCAGAGGCTCTCTGCACTCTCGGATTGTGCACTCTACAAGACAGACATACTCAACTGTGTCTTGGCTTTGCCAAAAAGGTGACTAAGTCCAATTTCAGTGACTGGCTACCCCCCCTTCGGGAGGAGCTCACGTATCAGACAAGGAACTCAAACAATCTGTCCATCCCCAGATTCCGAACTGAGATATAGAGAAGATCACCAATCCCCTGTATGTGCAGTCTCCTAAATGAAAGCAGATTTTAGATTTCAGACCGCGAAAGTAGATATTACATTTTAGCTTAGATCACTGCTAATGTTTTTACGTTTTAACTATTTTAAATTTTAAATTACATTATTTGCTCAAGCTCAAGTACAAGTACTGCAAATGTGTACTTAAGTACAGTACTTGAGTAAATGTACTGAGTTACCTTCCACCACTCTATAATATCCATATGTTGCTCAGCCCTACTCTATCTGCATGATGGTTCAAAACAAGCCAGGAACCCACTGTAGCTCATAGTGTGGGGAGGAAGGCCAAGGCTCGAGGGATGGAGTTGTGCTATTGGGTTGGGTCTCTCTCTGCGACCTGTGGAATAACAGCTGGGATTATTTATTTCCTTTCTTTTCTTTGTTCCTCCTGGTTCACTCCACATATGGTCAAATGTGGGCGTGAAATGACAAACAAATTTAAACAAAATGAAACAAACACACACTCAAATGAATCATAGCTAAAAGCCAGAGGGAGTGTTAGATAGCTTGATCTTAGTTCCCAAAGGTCTCCTGTACAGCTTGAATCTCGAGCCTGTTACTGATACTTTTCATTTTGCAGCTGCAGTAATACAACCACACTATTGCTTCTCTATATGATGTTTTTCTCTATATCTATATGTTCTATACATATTTCATATTCTTGCATATTTATATCTATACATGTCTTGGATATAGGAAGATATTGAAGATCTAATGAGATCATAAATGTAGCTAATCCATACATTTATGCGATATAATGTCCAATGCTCTGTAACAAAAAAAAAAAAGTTTTGTTTTGTTTCGTTCAGTTTCAGAACTTTTTATCTTGCAGGTAACATAACTAATCCCGAGAAAAAGTTCTTCATAGGATATCACAAATCTGGAACAGCCATACATTTGGTTGATCGTTTATAGAGTTCAACACTCTATCTTTTGTGTGGTATGGTGTGGTGGGGGGCTGTGTGTGTGTGTGTGTGTGTGTGGTTGTGTGTGTGTGGTGTGTGTGTGTGTGTGTGTGTGTGTGTGTTGTGTGTGTGTGGTGTGTGTTTGCACCTATATCTACATCTAGTGACTGAAGTGTTGATTTACAGCCTGTTATGTCTGCCAACTGCAGAGGAGGAGAGAGAACATATTGTCCTAGAAGCCCCAGTGAGATCTGGAGCACTCACTGGCCTTCCTACACACACACACACACACACCAAACAAGCACTTTGTCTGACTGACATAATCGTTGCCAATACTGCAAAATTGGTAGGCGATACAAGTTTGTTCGAGTTTAACTGTTACGCAATGAAACATGTCACCCAATTCATATTTACAATGAGTAATTGCAATGTTTATTTTCTTATAATAACTTAAATATTAAGATAGAAAATAATTACGCTTTAACTCAAATATTGCTTCTGTACCATATGCTGTAGGGTGCGTATTGCAGTTTTCCATATTATTTATGTATATTCCAATTGCATTCCACGTGTAATTAGTTTCACAGGAATTCAGAGGATACCTTACAATAGGTAGCAGATAATTAAGGTTCATAGGGTCTTCTGTCAAAAAGCTACCTACACAGACAGCACTTACAATACCTGGGGGCTAAAGGCTAATGGATGCATACAATACAATACATATTACACACTTTCCTGTGTTTTACATCACGGCTGCAGGGGCCTCAAACTGGACACATTTTCTCATCATTTATATTTGTATAACCAGTGGTGGAAAGTAACTAAGTACATTTACTCAAGTACTGTACTTAAGTACAAGTTTGAGGCACTTTCTGCTACTTTATATTTTTACTCCACTACATCGGAGAGGTAAATATTGTACTTTTTACTCCGCTACATATATCTAACAGCTTTAGTTATGAGTTACTTGGCAGATTACAATTAACGATGCAAAATCTAATCAATAAATAAATAAATAAGGAAAATTAGGAATTATTATATCAAATATCTTTGTGACTTAACTGTACAATTCAGTATTCCCATGCAAGTCAACACGCTATTGCAAGCAGGAATTCTGGTTATGTGTATATAGGTATATAGGTATGTATAGGTGTGTATAGGTTGTGTATAACTGCAACAGGAAACTTGTGCCCATGCTAATGTACATTGCATTTGTTGTTGAAATGGGCACACCTGTCAAGCATGTGCGTACAGTATGTGTTGAAGGCCTGTGGGCGGTTCCAACCAAGGAGTAGTATGCTGTTAACATCTGGAGAAGCATGCTGGGGCCTGCAGTAACTGCACATGTTGAACCTCTACTGCAACAAAGACAGGGTTTGGCACCTGCCCAAAGGTTGTGTGCCTTTAAGGATTTAGTTGACACATGCCAATCTGCTCCAGTAAATAATCAAACTAAACTAAACTGTATGTTTACAAGGATGCCAGAGGTGGTCTCAGAAGACCCCTGTTTTTTAGCTGTTCTTCAACTCCCCCTCCTCCTTCCATGACTAATTGTATTAACATTAGAGTGTCCACTTTGCACTTGAAAAGAGCATCAACACCAGCACCTTCAATGTCCTGTGAACAGCACAGCACGGGCCACATTCAAAGTGTCTACACACCTACGGACCTTTGTGGGGCCTTTTCTTAAGGGCACCAGCCTGTACACCAATCAGCACGAGGTGGCTCAGGGTATTCCCCAGGGGGGGACGTTGGTCCAACTGCCATCCAGCACGTTCACACCTCCAAAAGGTTTCCCTTACACACACCCCCCCACCCCACCACCCAGCCCCCATTCGGAAGCAGAGGAGCGCTCTCTCTCACTACACATTTTGTCAGCCATGCTTCTGTTTTGCTTCAATTGGACTGTGAGAACTTCATGGGAGAAAGTGGCCGAGGTAAAATTTGCGGGTGTGTTGCAGCACAGGTGTCAATTCGTAGGTCGGCCAAATCATGTGTACAATTAAACAAACAAGAAGCATGGAAAGCAATAGTATACTAGCAATAATATAAAAAAAGACATCGGTTCCAATGAAACACAATCTGTGTCGGATTTTTGCTCTCAACATGACAAACTGCCTGTACAATCAACCCAGTCTCACAGGCTACAATTCCCCAGGAAACATCAAAGTTCATCAGTTATCTAGATATAGCCAACAGATGAAACTGAGTGTGAGTGAAATTAATCTCTGAAACTGAAATCCGCCTCCCTGGAACCGAAAATGAGAATGCATCTGGAAACTGATCTAGGTCATGTTAATACATAATGAAGTGCATATGTTGAGTAGAGAAGCAACTTGTGCCTTCCTCACAGTCTTACATTTCATATTAGAACGTTTCATATGTCTCAGTCATGAGATATTGCTGGTGTTACTCGAGCCTGTGTCACAGCTGGTGCAAAGGGAGAACTACTCCATCACAGGGATTAAACAACTCAAAAGCAGGTACTCAGCAGATGACATGAAGTTTAACTAGGATCCAAATTAACCTCACAGAGTACACGGAAGGAATTACGCATGCAAACAGAAACTAAAACAACTGACAACAATGGGCAAACACTGGGAAATTTAAATATCAGGGAACTATAATCACAAAAACAACAGTGACCCGTGTCACATATTTCACAAACGAGAACAGGGAAAACAACGGCTGTGTGTGAATTCACTTGTTCCCTCATTCCCTACAATATAGTAGTGGACTATATAGTATAACACTATATAGTCCACTATTTATGGAATACATGTAAAGAACCTGTATGAGCCAGACCATCTCTTCTGGATGAATCCGATGACAATCAGATTCACAATTACTTAAACACTTGCTAGTGCTAAGTGTTACTGCTAGTGCTAGTCCTGGTGATAAGTTGTTACTGCTGGAGCTAGTGCTGGTAGCAGTGCTAAGTGTTGGTGCTAGTGCTGGTGTTACTGCTAGTGCCTGGTCCTGGGTGTCTAGTGTTACTGCTAGTGGCTGGTGCTAGTACTGGTGTTTAGTGCTAGTCCTGGTGGCTAAAAAGTACTTAGTGCTGGTCCTGGGTCCTAGTACTGGTGTTAGTGCTAGTCCTGGTGCCAACTGCTGGTGCTAGTGTTGTGTCGACTGTCTGGGAAGGTATTCTGTGACATTCTGTGAATGTCAGCATATAACAATGTATATTTTAGTACATTGATTTATATGTGTACTGCTCACCTGGATATTTTTACTGTATATTCCATTTCATTTTAGATTTCATTTACTTATTTTACATAGAAATTCTATTCATAGTTCTATTTCTATTTTGTAGTTGTATTCTATTTTGTATTCCTTTATAATTACTGTCGGCTGTCGGGCGTTTTGCACAAAAAGTTTTTCACTCAATGCTTATACTCACGTGTAAATTGTGAAGTGACAATAAAATACTTGAAACTTGAAACTTGAAACTTATTGTAGGTCTACAGAGGATTAGACCTCCACTGACCTCCACTGAACTCTGAACTAACGTATTTCACTCTCTCAGTAGGACAGGGAGGAAAGGATTTGCCTCATTAACTTATGGATATTTGCTGAGCTATGTACAATCCAGTATGACTGAAGAGCACAAGACTTACATAGTATTCGACTTTATATCAAGCTGCTCGCGTGAGAGGCAACTAACACCCTAGGCAGTAACTTCCTTCCAAGTTCAATGGGTTCACTGTGAGATGTCATGTGATGACAGATGGTAACACATCTATGTCAATGGTCTGACTAACAGTCTGTATTTAAGGCTGACATGGTTGAAAGTATGGAAAACATGACCTTTTCCTTGTTCTCAACAGAGTGTGTTCTCTGTACGACACACATATGGTAACAGAGGGTGTATAAAAGCAAGCACACTTTAGTGCTTATAGGCTTTTGCCAACAACTATTCTCCAACCTCCGTGGGTGTCCACAGAATCTAAATACATTGCAGTGGCAGAGGGCAGTGCAGTTTTGGCGTGATGTTACTACTGCCTCTATGTTGAGGGCCCATGGACATGCTCAATATGCTTCAATATTTGACCCAGAGTCAGATCTTTCTCTCAACTTCTCTACAGTGTGTAATGTGACTGTTCCTTGAAGGGTATAGAGCAGCAGATGCTTCTAAACTTGCTGACTGTCAGCTCATCTACTCAATATTTTCTTCCACCGAATTAGACTGGAGCGTCCTTGATTCATAGTAAGTATACGTTGCCACGTTTTTGAATGTCAACACATAATTCAATTTTTGTGTCCTTGTGTTGTCCTCACAAGAACTGTAGTGATGTTTGAGCCGCTGCTGACTCCACAAAAAGCTGTGTCCCATCTATCACCCTTATTGTGTGTGGTTAAGACTCTTAGTACTACTTAGAATCTCTTTGTAGCCCAGCTAATGCCAAACACATCATGGAGGAATGTGCATAAAATCCTTCCAAGATGTATGCAAATAATAACCACTCCCGATGTCGCAGAGTAACTCAGTCAATGTGTGTGGGGGTGAATGCAGCCTGTCGGTCATTGGAAAACAAAGTCCAGATTTGGGTATAATATCAATATGTGAACTTTAGCTATGATCCGGATGCATTCGTGCAATCTGCAGTGTAGACTTATATTTGCATCACTATACACTTAAATGTGTGTGTGTGTGTGTGTGTGTGTGTGTTGGTGTGTGTGTGTGTGTGTGTGTGTGTGTGTGTGTGTGTGTGTGTGCGAGCGAGCGAGCGAGCGATAAACCAGGTCAGGAAAGACTCAAAGAGGGGGGAATTAGGATGAAAGACGAGAAATACCCAGGACTCTGGCCGCACTATAGCATGTTGGCAGGTCACCTCACTGCCACAACGACCTGTTGCAGGGACTGACTGTGGTTGGTACATAAGTGGCAGACAGCAGTTTGAAATACCCAGACTTCTTGGAGACTCAGAGAAGGCCCCCGCTACAACCAGATAACTATTGCTTCAGCCAAAGTATTTCGGCAAACCAGAAACAGCAGTAGTCAGCCACCACTATTAAATTGATGTTGCATAAGTGATGCACGATTTGGAGCTGATGCTGCTGAGTAACACTATAAATAACGTGGCTGAGTGTCTGCCTGCAGCGCCCAGCGTCACAGCTGCAACTCCACCGGGGCACATATACAGTCCCCACCCCCCCCACATGTGCCTGCAGCACAGATCCTGCAAACCAACACCAGGACCACCCCCACACACACACACACACACACACACACACACACACACACACACACACACACACACACACACACACACAGGCAGCCTACTCTTGTCACGCATCTTAATTCCTAATAAGGTGTGTTTGTGCATTTATTTTTAATTTCAATTTTGATATTGTTGACCTTGACTCTTTTTCTGTCTGTATCACCAAACCTGATGTATTTGGTTCATTCCTCTTTTGAATTCCAGTGTGTTTATTGATTCCTTCAAGCTCTCCCCCTCTAACTCTCTTCCTCTCCCTCTAGCTCTCTCTCTCCTTACCTCTCGCTCTCCCCCGTGTTACTCTGCCCCTAGCTCTCTCTCACCCCATCTCCCTCCCCCCCCCCCATCTTTCTCTCTCCTCCCCTTTTCTGTTTCACTCTCCACCTAGCCCTCCCTCCCTCTTTCCCCTGTCTCTCTTCTCACTCTCACTTCCCCACCCGCTCTCCCTCGCTCCCCTATTACTGCAACCATCGCAGTAATTGGCAGGCTCGACGGGAGCAAGTTCAGCCAGAAGTCCCAGCATCAGGCGAACCCGCTTGCTCTTTGCCACAACTCCCCTAACAACCCCCCCCCCCCCCCCCCCCCCCCCCCCCCGGGCTCCTCCATGTCTCATGAGATACCAGTTAAGGGAATCGATAATGGAGAAGGAGAACAAGATGTACGTGGGTCCAAATGTTTTGTGTGGTTGTTGTCGTCAGGGTTAGGGTTACCATAGCTTTACCAATTCAAAATGGCCGTAGGGTGACTATCAAAGCATATTTTCGGAGGTGTGCTTGGAATTTCCCGAACACACCCAAATTTACTTTTCTATTGAAGAACATTGCTGTTAGCTTTTGTTTGCTAGGGAGAATACAGCAACATGAAACAATGAAATCACACATTCTCCTTTAATTTATTTTTTGTTAAATCTCTCTTTGACACATTAGAAAAGCAGCCGCTTGCACTAAAAAGTAATGAAAAGCACAATAGATTATAAAAAAAAACAAGGACAGTGGTTATGTACTTCAATAACTGACAAAACAGATGTTTCTTTGTACAAAATGAACAGCAGTGACTGTTCTGTCCAATCGGGACAATGGTGTCGGTTTGCTTTCCAACCAGAGGCAGAGTCAGGTGACCCTTTCGCCAAAGGTTTTCATTGGTACACCTTTGGTCCCATTGAAGCAGATCATATCAGCCTGTTCATTTAGTAGAGCCACCGACCGTGCCTCCTGAGACACACGATGACGGACTTACGATACCTTTCAGAACAACCCTCTAGAATCCTCTTGACACCTTCTTGACCCATCGTGATTATGACTACATCTGACCGGCAACTTTCTGATGTGAGTTTGCTTTATATACAAATTGTGGAGAGCTATAAAAATAGGGTTCAAATCAGGGTTTACAATCACTTTTCATGGTTATCATGTACCATGATATGTGGTACATGATGTACCACATGTACCATGATAACCATGTCTAACCAAGTCTAATGTGTAATTCATCTTTGAAAACTATTTTGACATATATCAGTTCTTGAAGACACATAGTAGTCCAAGATACTTCCAAGGTCATTCAAGAGAGTGCAATGCATTGAATGGCAAAAGTATCATCACAGAAAATCCTCCAGCTGCAGTTGCGCTTACAAACATGTTAATAGTCAATCTATTTTAGAGCTAAAATGTGTTTAAATGAATGCACCAAGCATCATTTCATGAAGCAGTAAGCAGTAACCATCAAAAACATAACAATCGGATACTATTGTTATGCCACACTGGACGTATTCATAAATCTTAAAGGTGATTCTTAGATTTCAATGTCTACATGGATAGTGGTAATAATTACTTTACTGTATTGTCAACATGATGTGTTTGGTACTAAGTAGGGTTGCTTAGATATAGTCCAGATACATTCTTGGTTTGTCAATTAGTTAAACAACTCATCAGTTCCAATCATCTGCATTGTCTCACTATTCAACAACTCCTTCACTAACCTTCTTCAAGAATTTTCCAGCCATAGCCGATTTTTTGTTTGTTATTGTCATATCCCCGTTTTTTTTTTTTTACCCATTTTGAATACTTCTCCTTTTATGAAACAGAACTGAAAAGCAGAGGTCAGCTACGGTGCTATATTATGGTCATCTGGTGTTGTGGTGCTTATGTGGAAACTAAGCCGAAGTCATATGCAACTTTACTACCCAAACATGGATTCTATCAATGCACCACACACACACACACACACACACACACACACACAGACACACACACACACACACACACACACACAGACACAGACACAGACACAGACACAGACACAGACACACACACACACACACATTGATCTCTAAAACATCAACCTCGTGAAGCACTGTGAGATGGATTGAAAATGGTTATGATTGGTGTCAATACTTTGTCAAGAGATGCACATAATAATTGCGCCTTCTTAAATAAACTAAAGGGTTTTCGAATTGCACAAATCGTACATCTTTTCATCTGTGAAATTACAAAACATCGTTAAAAACACCTTAAAAATAAATTAATTTAATTCATATTTATATATGTATATTGACACAAAACTCTCTTCCACTCATTTAGCTGTTCAGTAATTTGGTGTTCTTCAAACAGTGTGTATGTGTTTTCAAAGGCAGACGACTTTATGCGGACCAAAAAAATAGGATTCTGTTTGTAACAGAGGGTTGTGCAGCCAGATAAATCATATTTACAGTCAAACTCACTGCCCTGCATGAACCAGGAGTGTCCATGCTTGCCTTCGTGTGAGTATCACAGGGAAAACACGCATGTAATGTTGGTCTTGCCTTGCACAGCAACGATTTCTCCTATTCTCCTCTTCCTCATACAAAAATAGATCATGTCTCTAAACCAGCTTTATTGTGGGACAACCCTCGGACAGGCCCCTACCGCTTGCCATAGCTGTGTTCCAGCCACTGGCGAACGTCCTTCAGGTTGTAAAAAAACGGTCCCTTCCCGCCCAGGTAGGCGATCTTGCGGCGCTGTACGATGCACACGCGCTCGTTGGCCACGCCGTAGGCCACGTTGGCGTTGTTGTCCATGCTGTCCGCTACCAGCTGGCACTGGGGTGGCAGGGAGAAGTGCTCCGTGAGTCTGCGCGCCGCCACCACCCGCTCCTCCAGGCTGCGGTGCTTGCGGACGGCGAAGGAACACGGGCCCATGGCCGGGGCCTCCCAGCCGTCCGACGGGTGCGCCTCGTCGATGTACACCAGCAGGAAGTCGGCCACGTGGCTGAAGTCCTCCACCAGCTGCCGGAAGGCCGGGAGGTGGCTGATGAAAGGGGGTCAGGTGGCCGAGCCGAAGTTCACCACCAGGGGGCGGTTGGACGACTCAAAGTCCAGCAGGTGGCACTCGCCCACCCGCGTCGTGCTGCTGCCCCCGCTGAGGCATCCCAGACCACCCAGTATGTTGACCACTTTGGAGTTGGGCGCCTCGCCACCAAGTTTGACCTTGGAACAACAGAGTTCAGCAGTTAGGCGGGACTGCAATGATCGACGATGATATTGTTAACGCTGGCTAGGGATGTAGAAACACATCCATTTATTGTGATGACGGAATATCAGAATGATAAGATAAGATAAGATGAGATAGAACTTTATTAATCCCGAAGGAAATTCTTGTGCCATGTTGCATAGCAAGTACTACAAGTACAATAAAACAATAGAGAAATCAACAGAATAATCAAAATCAAAAAATAAACAGATTTACAAATGTACAGTCAAAATCTAAAAAATATAGAGGCAAATATACAGGCAAGATAAGGTAATCAGACGGTTTGTCATAATTGAAGTGTAATACTGTGATAATAATTAATGGTTAGGGGACGTATTGCACCTGATAGAAAGAATATTAAGAATATTGCACATAATGTTGAAAGGTAATGTAGGAGAGGTATTTCACATAACATTAAGAATATTGCATATGATGATGAGAGGAGATGAGAGGTAGTATTACAGGTAATATTTAGAGATAACATGATATTAATAATAATAATATAGCACATGATATCGAGAGTATTGTACATGATGTTGGGCAGTAATATTAATATTGCACGTAATACTGATACAATGCAGATGTGCAGATGATATTTGAACATGTGCAATATTTTTCCTTTTTCATTTAATTTGTTACGGTTATTGAACTGGATCTACACAATTAACCTGTAATGTCTCTTTTGGTTGATTTGTTTGGCTCTAATCATAAAGAATGGTCATTCAATCCAGTTGTTGTGAGGTCAGATATGCACCAGTTTTGTGTTTTGATTCGTTCTTTCTCAAGCAAAGAGCTGCAGTAATCACAATGAGACCGAAAGACAAACAAATCAGACACAAAAGACAACTTGCAGCACGACACTCGTAGACTATATAGACATAGACTATCCCTATTACTTATTATATAATAATAACACCAGCAAATCCTCGCTCGCCATGCCCATGTTCCCCCTGCTCGGTCCAATAAACGCAGGTTGCCGTGCGTATTTCATGATTTATAATATATATATATATATATATATATATATAAATATATATATATATATATGTAGATATATTTTTTTATATTTTAACCTGTTGCCATGTTCGCTATTCCCCCATGAGAGATGATATACTGGTGAGAGATCGTCGGCGCTCCGGGGAAGGCGTCGCACTTCACTTTGTTTAATTGTGGGGATGAAGAAGAGCGGCTCCTGTCTTTTTATACTAATATTGTGCTTCAGTGAAACCCCCATGCAGGCTTAGAGACCATGACGTCTCTAGCTAGTGCACCACCCACCCCCCCCCCCCCCCCCCCCCCCCCCCCCCCCAACACACCCCCCCCACACACACACACACACACACACACACACACACACCCCACACACACACACACACACACACCCCCCCACACACACACACACACACACACACACGACACACACACCACACACCACACACACACAACACACACACACACACACACACACACACACACACACACACCACACACACACACACACACACACACACACCCCCCACACACACACACACACACAACACACACACACACACACACACACAATACGCACTCACACACCACACACACACAATTACACCGCCCCGCCCCCCCCCCCCCCCCCCCCTTCTCCTTACTTCCTCCTACTCCTTGCTGCCAGAGACTTGGCAGCGCTTCCTCTCACACAGCTGAGCCACATTTGGCTTGAGGGAGGAAGCAACTGAGACCCTCAGTATGGCTTTAAGATGCTCATCTTTAAGTTTGGACCTGAACTTTGACTTATTAAAGTTCATTGTGGAGAAGAGCTTTTCACACAGATAGGTGCTGCCAAAAAGGCACATGATCCGCTTGAACATCCTGGAAAGCTCAGGGAAGGTGGGGGGCAATTCTCTCAAAAATTGTCCAAGCTTGTCTGTTTTTCCACTCACCTCCCTGAACTTGGCTTTGAGTTCAGAATTGCACTGCAGGTCAATTAGCTCCATCTGAAGCACAGGGGGGGCATCTTCCACATCGAAGGAGAAGGGGTCAGCAAAAATGTGAAAAGTGGCTCTGTGTGTCTTGAAGTCTGCAAACCTGTGATCAAATTCTTCCTGTAGCTTTCCAATGGTATCAGCATACTTCTCACCACTGAATGTTGTGCCTGAATCCATGAGTGCCTTGCATGCTGGGAAATGGCAGAGGTTTGTCTCGGAAAGCTGGGCTTTCCATAACACAAGTTTTGTGGAGAATGCTCTGACATTGTCATATGCAGCATGGACAAACTGGCCCTGGCCTTGTAACTTCTTGTTCAGTACATTCAGCTCCTGTGTGATGTCAACAAGAAAAGCTAAGTCCATTAGCCATTTGGGATCACTTAGTACAGGAACAGTCATCCCATCCTTCTCCATGAAGGCTTTCACTTCTGCTCTCAACTCAAAAAACCTCTTCAAGACCTTCCCCCTGCTAAGCCAACGTACCTCGGTGAAGTAGAGCACGTCCTCATATGCTGACTCTATTTCCTCCAAAAAGGCGCGGAACTGCCGGTGCTTTAAACCCCTGGATCTGATATGGTTGATGAATTTCACAACGTCAGACATCACATTGTCAAACTTCAGGCATTTGCTGCAAAGGGCCTGCTGGTGGATAATGCAGTGCAGAGCAATGGCCTCTTCCACACCCTCCTCTTCCAGTTTTCTTTGAACAAGTGCCACCAGTCCATTTTTCCTCCCTGTCATTGATGGCGCTCCGTCGGTTGTTATTCCAGCAAAACGCTTCCATAGTAAGCCGGCATCCACAATGGAATCACACAGCTGGCGGAATATCTCCTGACCGGTGGTCTGGCCATGCATTGGAATCATTGTGAGCAACTCCTCCATCACTTCAAAATTGTCATCAACACCACGGACATATATTATCCCAGGTATTTTGCATACTCCTCAGCATGTCTAGTTGAGTAATGACGTCTGATGTTATACTCCTTGTGCACCGCAACTTTATCCGTGCATATTAGACACGTTGGGATGCCCCTGTGCTCAACAAAAAAATATTTCTCCACTTCTCCTGAAATTGTCTGTGCTCATCGCCAACTTTTCTCTTCACGGCAGGTTTTGAAAAAGACATGACTGGGGCTGGGTGACAAAAACCGTATAGCACTGGGTGACAGGATATATTTTCCCTCCGCTCTGTGACAGTCCCGAAACATGTTACAAGTGACCAATTGCTAATTTGCGTTGTTGTCACGAGCCTGAGCTGTGGTAGCCCACAAGTGTTAAAAAATATAAAACACCCAGATGCATGTGAGAAAAAACGCGCGGGCCGCACTAACACCAAGCTTTGATTTCAGGCAGGGGGCCACAAAATATCGTTCCGGGGCCGCAATTGGCCCCCGGGCTGCGAGTCTGAGACCCCTGTACTAATGCCAACCAATCCCGGTCGCCCAAACACAACCACAGACACACACACACACACACACACACACACACACACACACACACACACACACACACACACACACAAAGCTACACACGCAAACCATTTTACACACACACACACACACACACACACACACACACACACACACATAGTCATTTGATAGGGAACCATACTTCCAGGTCAGTCTTGCATAAATGGATATTTGACCGTCTGACTCACTGTTTATCTTTATAAATAATGTGGTCTGTGTGCACATGCCATGTAGTTCATGTCCAAAGGTCACAGCCCACGACGGCTGCTATGAATGTAAAGCAATAAGCACCCACTTTAGTTTGTGTGTGTGTGTGTGGTGTGTGTGTGTGTGTGTGTGTGTGTGTGTGCTTGATTTTGCGTTTGTATGTGCCTGTGTTGTCGAGGAACTTCTCTACTTTTCTCCCTGTCTGGTCATTAATCACTTCAATAAAATCATTCTACAAATTTAACGTGATTAATCATAAAATATTATTCATTCATTACAACTATTCATAGTTCTACAAATTATAAATCTATATATAATAAATAGACTAATATATATATATATATATACAGTACATTTAAACACACACAGATATCGTTTTTCCTTGCTCTTCTCAGAGGGGGGCTAGGGTTACAGCCCTTTGAGAGTGGAATTGTGAGGCTAGGTAGGCGGCACAAACAAGATTGAACAACCAGATAAGAACTAATCCCAACTCAATCAGAAGCATTATTCAAATGATGAATAATCAATGAAGAAGCTCCAGGAAGCTTTCAGATAAAATAAGTCGCACATTTTTATTGACAGAAAGGTCCCTGGGGGTCTTAATGTCCCCTCGGATGCGGGGAGGTGTTTCATTTCACTCTATTGTTACCTGCCTCCCCTTTGTCAACAATATCTTGAACAACTATATTCACCTTGCAAGTCTCACTCTCTCACTGCCCACACTAAAAGCTGGCAAACAAAGATTTCTGTGAAGTGGTTGGTACATTGTATTGTATAGTAGTGAGCAGCACAATGAAGGGAAGGTTGTTCAACTGATATTTAGTTGTAAATGTGGGTCAAGTCTATTGAGACTAAAACTGGTGAACATTTTACAAAACATTTCATTTGAAATCCACCCAGTAATGATCACAGAGGGGACAATGATGCATCCGACCGAAGGGCTGTGGGAGATCATTCTAATGGAGTTAACTCACAATACATTGTGTGTTGCAAGTTGTCATACTTTTCAATAACAGAAAGTATTGTATATATGTATTGTATATGTAGTATATGTATATGTACAATAGATCAGTTTTTAGGATGAGAGTTTATTATTATTATTATTTTATTGTCATTTATCAGATTGCTGCTCAAGAGTTAAGCAGCAATCTGGGGGGGGGGGGGTTGAGGTGAGACCCAGGCGCACAGCAAAGGAGGAGGTGTAGGTGAAGTTCAAGCCCAAAGGCGGTTTAATCCAACACAGAATTTGCCACATAAATAAATAATAATAAATGAATGGGATCCGGGGTGAATGGCTCTGCGGGTTGGCTTGAACACAGCAGGCGGGTCCGGATTCCAACCCGTAGGGGACGATCTGGCGCCGAGCGGAAGTGCGGGTCAGGTTCTTGTAGGGCGCGCGGTGACCGACCAGCGGCAGGTGCGGTGATTGCGGAACGAGCGCCGTGTGCAGCGTCACTGCTGCTCCGCCGTGTGAATGTCCGACTCCGAGAGGTGAGAGGAGTGGGAGGAGCCCGCCGAGAGGACAGGGCCGCGGGGGGATGGGGACGTGAGTGCCCGACAGCCGGGGGAGGAACTCCGGAGAGTCGGAGCGCCGTATGCCCGGTCCACGCGGCGCGCAAGAGGAGCGGAAGGGCGCGTAGCGGGAGGGGAGAGGGACGGACGTGGAGGCGAGGGCGGGCGAGCCGGAACATTCAGTTTCTAAAACAACTCTTTTCAACTTTTTATTGGCAATATACCAATACAATACAATTATCATTTATCTTTATCTCCCAAGTGGAGTAACTGAATTAAATTCATCCATTCACTCGGCCTATAACATGACAATATTCAGTGTTGCTTGCTCAGTCTCAAGACTATGACTACAACGCACACACACATACACATACGACAGCTCTGAACATTGTGCTTCAGAGTGAGTGCAACTAAGTCCTATGGATGGTGGAGCTCAGGAGCAGCTCTGTGGGTGATTTCTCCACCAGCAGACTGAAAAATACATCCACACACATTCAGGCACATGAATGTAAAATACGATGGCAAATACCGCAGTGAACTCTGTTGTGGAGTTACTCTGTTATCATTTTGTCGCTGGCTTTAAGCCTATCATTAAAAACCTTGAGTGTGTGCTAGGGCCTTTAGCTGGTTTAGATTGGTCATAGCTGGCCCTGAGTTTCCATGGAAGACAATCTGCCAATATGGTGGAACGAGGGGAACTATTGATTCATTTGATGTAGAAAACAGCTCTAAAGCAGGGGCTCTAAAATATATGACTTCCTTTATAACACAATAAAACCTTGAATCATATTGGCCGTTGTGAAACTACAAGACAATCAAGAGATTGCTTGACAAAGCAACAGTTGGCAAAGTGATATTGTAAAAAGGAAAAAGTCACTGTTCAATCACAGGCGGATCAATCATTTTGACTTTGACTCTGCACAAAAGGTCTGCACCGATATGGAAAGATAGCTGGAAACACATGGTTATGGAGAAATCTAAAACATGATAAACAACAAGCTACGTCATAGATTCTGGAGAGAGTTTTGCTGTGGCTTTTGTTTCACAAGCTGGGCTGATCGGAGACACTAACCTGTAGGGCTGAAGGATACAGTAAAACAAATTTAGCAATTATATTGTGATTATTTTGACAGATATTATGATTGTGATATGATTCACTATTGAAGGGAATGATAATTTTTGCATCCCAATTTTTATTTTCACTGAAAAAACGTGACATGTATTGGGGTCTGTGATAAACAAACATGTTTCGATAATATTGTGATTTATTGTTCAGCCCTACTTAACCTGCATGTATGTTGATGTGACACTTGGATGGCCTGGCTTGTCCAGGGCATGTTTGAGTATTGTTGGCTATGGTGTGTGCTGGTAAAGGCCCTGCCCCCCCACCTCCGTGACCCTGACTAGGATAAGCGGGTAAAGAAGATAGATGGATTTTACAGGCAATGACGGAAAACTGAAGCATTTTAATCTCCAAATTAATACCCTAAATTACTGTGTGTTTCTACAACCAGAGTCTGACACGCCATATACATTAACGACCTGCATGCACGTTTGGGTTGCGTTCAGAGGCACATACTGTAGCTTGTCACCATTATCCACAATATGTACTATTAGAATCTTAAATAGATTCAAGGTTTAGTAATGAAGTGCATTATTTTGCAATGTGTTCTTCTTCGCTTTTTTGGCTCAACAGATACTGACCCCTCTGATGTTTTTGGATTAGAGATCTGAGTTGACCTAGATTCGGGGGAGGTCAGAGAGGGTGTGTGTGTGCGTGTGTTTGTGTGTGTGGGGGCAGTGCGTTTGCGTGACAGCTATACTTCCTTATAGCAACATAAATATCTGATTTACATGAAAGTATGTTTGCAGAGGGATTGTCTCCACCCGGCGTCTTTAAAGCAGCACTTTGAAATGCGTTTGGTGCACAAGTGGAACACTTGTTTGGCATAAGGCTGGCTATGGGGGTTAAGCAATGTATATGCTATACTATGAAGGTCTCTCCTGCCACCTGTTTTGAACGCTATCACTCGATAAAAGGGACGTTATCAGTGGTTTTCAGCCTCATAGCTATGGGTCAGTGGGTGCCTACTTCAGAGGGTTGTTATCATTGATTCGTATGGTTGATCAATGACAACCAATACGAGTTTCCAGTGAGGGAAATCCACGTCTGTTTTACTTGGGCAGATGCCCCAGCGTCATGCTCAAGAAGCAAGAGGGGAAAACAAAATGGCATTCCCTTTATTCTCAGTGGAAAATGCTATATATTAACATAGTAAAAATGTGTTTCGGTAACATTTCTAGCGATCAATTAGCATTTTAATTTAATCTTTGTTCAGTGAATGTATACATTTAATTTGTTCGTTGCAACTATTTTTTATCAAAGGCAGATGAAAATATTTTCAAAAGACGATTGATAGGGGTAGTAGCTCGACAGGACTTGATGCTATTGACTGGTGACCTAGGGTCTAAGACACTTAGGAGAAAAGTCCTTATTAACCACTGGTTAATTTTCAACTAGGAGTTTACAACTTTGTTTGCACCACCAATTCATAAGTACTGTCCTAACTAGTAACAACTATGGATTAACTACAAATTGCATCACTTCCTGTAGGGCTAGAGCCTCCAAATGAATAATCTTAAATATCCTTGATGCCTGCTTCCATATAAAAGAGACGCTCGTTCTCTAGCTCACTCCCCTGCTAATTACATCATTTCCTGTCAGGCTACAACCTCTGAAATTTTAGAACAAATTATTTTGAAAATAGTTTTCTGCCTTTTACTACTGTCATGATTATCATGTGGATGGCAAACATAACTTCCAGGTTGCCCCACAATAAAAAGTTTGCGTACCAGAGGATGACTGGGCAAATTGCTACTGCAGCAATGCGCCTTGGAGGAACATCGTCAAATAGTTACATAAAATAACACATAACGTAACAGCCGAGATAACCAAAGCAAAGACAATGATTCAAACAACATGCAAGCTACGTACTTCTGAATCTGGACTTCTCTTGTATTGGTATCAGTGCTCAACCCTACCAAGTGATGATAACAGCCACTGTTCATCACTAGGCAGAGAGAATCCTGGGCTTGGTCACATGACTTAGAAATGATGACATCAGAGTAAGATAAGATAAGTTAAGATAGAACTTTATTAATCCCGAAGGAAATTCTTGTGCCAGGTTGCATAGCAATACAATACAATACAACAATAGAGAAGTCAACATAAGTATGAGGAAGGACCCCTCCCCCACGAGTCACATTCCCTCCTTCAACACTTTGCTACTCCAAATAGTTCAGACATCATGAAACATCCAGCATGGGGTATGGGGAGGGAGGGGTTAACGACAACCATTGTTTAGATATACTGGAAGTTGTTAAAAATGTTTTTTTTTCATTGCATACCTGGTGTTTTCTTATGTTGCACATTTATTTGGAACGCCATCTTTGATTATCATAATTTGACTTGTGACAAACATGTTTGAATTATATATATACTGTATATATGTATATATACAGTATGTAGACAGTATTATACATATATATCTTATGTGCGTGTGTTCCATTATATCACATTTCTTTAATAATAGCTAATTTAGTATCCTATGTTACTGGCATTTACAGTAACATTACACTACAGTCAGTCGTACGCGCACACACACACACACACACTGAGAGATATACGTATTTCTTCAAATTAAATGTTACTTATTAGTGTTTCATCAGCCACAGGCCCACCGCGTCTTCATGAGTTATGACCTGCCCTGTGTTCGGCCTGTACATGAAGAGGGTGAAGAGGGCTCGCCCTTCACTATGTCATCCTCCCAATGTTAACACACTCTGTTTAAGTAGGGCCTCAGCCAGTGACTTCCGAGTTGCCACTGCGCAAAGTATTGGTAGAGCCAAAAGGTGTGTGTGTGTGTGTGTGGCTATATAGACATAGACTATCCCTATATATAATAACGAATCAATGGTTGAAGTAACTACTGATTTCACTGTACTTAATAGTTGATTGCATGTTTATTTATCTGTGTGTGTGTGTGTGTGTGTGTGTGTGTGTGTGTGTGTGTGTGTGTGTATCTTTTTTTGCAGGCACACACACACACACACCTTTTGGCTCTACCAATACTTTGCGCAGTGGCAACTCGGAAGTCACTGGCTGAGGCCCTACTTAAACAGAGTGTGTTAACATTGGGAGGATGACATAGTGAAGGGCGAGCCCTCTTCACCCTCTTCATGTACAGGCCGAACACAGGGCAGGTCATAACTCATGAAGACGCGGTGGGCCTGTGGCTGATGAAACACTAATAAGTAACATTTAATTTGAAGAAATACGTATATCTCTCAGTGTGTGTGTGTGTGTGTGTGCGCGTACGACTGACTGTAGTGTAATGTTGTAACTGTAAATGCCAGTAACACAGGATACTAAATTAGCTATTATTAAAGAAATGTGATATAATGGAACACACGCACATAAGATATATATGTATAATACTGTCTACATACTGTATATATACATATATACAGTATATATATAATTCAATGTTTGTCACAAGTCAAATTATGATAATCAAAGATGGCGTTCCAAATAAATGTGCAACATAAGAAAACACCAGGTATGCAATGAAAAAAAAACATTTTTAACAACTTCCAGTATATCTAAACAATGGTTGTCGTTAACCCCTCCCTCCCCATACCCCATGCTGGATGTTTCATGATGTCTGAACTATTTGGAGTAGCAAAGTGTTGAAGGAGGGAATGTGACTCGTGGGGGAGGGGTCCTTCCTCATACTTATGTTGACTTCTCTATTGTTGTATTGTATTGTATTGCTATGCAACCTGGCACAAGAATTTCCTTCGGGATTAATAAAGTTCTATCTTAACTTATCTTATCTTACTCTGATGTCATCATTTCTAAGTCATGTGACCAAGCCCAGGATTCTCTCTGCCTAGTGATGAACAGTGGCTGTTATCATCACTTGGTAGGGTTGAGCACTGATACCAATACAAGAGAAGTCCAGATTCAGAAGTACGTAGCTTGCATGTTGTTTGAATCATTGTCTTTGCTTTGGTTATCTCGGCTGTTACGTTATGTGTTATTTTATGTAACTATTTGACGATGTTCCTCCAAGGCGCATTGCTGCAGTAGCAATTTGCCCAGTCATCCTCTGGTACGCAAACTTTTTATTGTGGGGCAACCTGGAAGTTATGTTTGCCATCCACATGATAATCATGACAGTAGTAAAAGGCAGAAAACTATTTTCAAAATAATTTGTTCTAAAATTTCAGAGGTTGTAGCCTGACAGGAAATGATGTAATTAGCAGGGGAGTGAGCTACAGAACGAGCGTCTCTTTTATATGGAAGCAGGCATCAAGGATATTTAAGATTATTCATTTGGAGGCTCTAGCCCTACGGGAAGTGATGCAATTTGTAGTTAATCCATAGTTGTTACTAGTTAGGACAGTACTTATGAATTGGTGGTGCAAACAAAGTTGTAAACTCCTAGTTGAAAATTAACCAGTGGTTAATAAGGACTTTTCTCCTAAGTGTCTTAGACCCTAGGTCACCAGTCAATAGCATCAACTCCTGTCGAGCTACTACCCCTATCAATCGTCTTTTGAAAATATTTTCATCTGCCTTTGATAAAAAATAGTTGCAACGAACAAATTAAATGTATACATTCACTGAACAAAGATTAAATTAAAATGCTAATTTATCGCTAGAAATGTTACCGAAACACATTTTTACTATGTTAATATATAGCATTTTCCACTGAGAATAAAGGGAATGCCATTTTGTTTTCCCCTCTTGCTTCTTGAGCATGACGCTGGGGCATCTGCCCAAGTAAAACAGACATGGATTTCCCTCACTGGAAACTCGTATTGGTTGTCATTGATCAACCATACGAATCAATGATAACAACCCTCTGAAGTAGGCACCCACTGACCCATAGCTATGAGGCTGAAAACCACTGATAACGTCCCTTTTATCGAGTGATAGCGTTCAAAACAGGTGGCAGGAGAGACCTTCATAGTATAGCATATACATTGCTTAACCCCCATAGCCAGCCTTATGCCAAACAAGTGTTCCACTTGTGCACCAAACGCATTTCAAAGTGCTGCTTTAAAGACGCCGGGTGGAGACAATCCCTCTGCAAACATACTTTCATGTAAATCAGATATTTATGTTGCTATAAGGAAGTATAGCTGTCACGCAAACGCACTGCCCCCACACACACAAACACACGCACACACACACCCTCTGTGACCTCCCCCGAATCTAGGTCAACTCAGATCTCTAATCCAAAAACATCAGAGGGGTCAGTATCTGTTGAGCCAAAAAAGCGAAGAAGAACACATTGCAAAACAATGCACTTCATTACTAAACCTTGAATCTATTTAAGATTCAAATAGTACATATTGTGGATAATGGTGACAAGCTACAGTATGTGCCTCTGAACGCAACCCAAACGTGCATGCAGGTCGTTAATGTATATGGCGTGTCAGACTCTGGTTGTAGAAACACACAGTAATTTAGGGGTATTAATTTGGAGATTAAAAATGCTTCAGTTTTCCGTCATTGCCTGTAAAATCCATTTATCTTCTTTACCCGCTTATCCTAGTCAGGGTCACGGAGGTGGGGGGGCAGGGCCTTTACCAGCACACACCATAGCCAACAATACTCAAACATGCCCTGGACAAGCCAGGCCATCCAAGTGTCACATCAACATACATGCAGGTTAAGTAGGGCTGAACAATAAATCACAATATTATCGAAACATGTTTGTTTATCACAGACCCCAATACATTGTCACGTTTTTTCAGTGAAAATAAAAATTGGGATGCAAAAATTATCATTCCCTTCAATAGTGAATCATATCACAATCATAATATCTGTCAAAATAATCACAATATAATTGCAAAATTTGTTTTACTGTATCCTTCAGCCCTACAGGTTAGTGTCTCCGATCAGCCCAGTTGTGAAACAAAAGCCACAGCAAAAACTCTCTCCAGAATCTATGACGTAGCTTGTTTGTTTATCATGTTTAGATTTCTCCATAACCATGTGTTTCCAGCTATCTTTCCATATCGGTGCCAGAACCTTTTGTGCAGAGTCAAAGACAAAATGATTGATCCGCCTGTGATTGAACAGTGACATTTTCCTTTTTACAATATCACTTTGCCAACTGTTGCTTTGTCAAGCAATCTCTTGATTGTCTTGCAGTTTCACAACGGCCAATATGATTCAAGGTTTTATTGTGTTATAAAGGAAGTCATATATTTTAGAGCCCCTGCTTTCGAGCTGTTTTCTACATCAAATGAATCAATAGTTCCCCTCGTTCCACCATATTGGCAGATTGTCTTCCATGGAAACTCAGGGCCAGCTATGACCAATCTAAACCAGCTAAAGGCCCTAGCACACACTCAAGGTTTTTAATGATAGGCTTAAAGCCAGCGACAAAATGATAACAGAGTAACTCCACAACAGAGTTCACTGCGGTATTTGCCATCGTATTTTACATTCATGTGCCTGAATGTGTGTGGATGTATTTTTCAGTCTGCTGGTGGAGAAAACAGCGATGAAGCCGAAATACCTAAATGGTATCTCGCCCACAGAGCTGCTCCTGAGCTCCACCATCCATAGGACTTAGTTGCACTCACTCTGAAGCACAATGTTCAGAGCTGTCGTATGTGTATGTGTGTGTGCGTTGTAGTCATAGTCTTGAGACTGAGCAAGCAACACTGAATATTGTCATGTTATAGGCCGAGTGAATGGATGAATTTAATTCAGTTACTCCACTTGGGAGATAAAGATAAATGATAATTGTATTGTATTGGTATATTGCCAATAAAAAGTTGAAAAGAGTTGTTTTAGAAACTGAATGTTCCGGCTCGCCCGCCCTCGCCTCCACGTCCGTCCCTCTCCCCTCCCGCTACGCGCCCTTCGCGCTCCTCTGCGCGCCGCCGTGGACCGGGCATACGGCGCTCCGACTCTCCGGAGTTCCTCCCCCGGCTGTCGGGCACTCACGTCCCCCATCCCCCCGCCGGCCCTGTCCTCTCGGCGGGCTCCTCCCACTCCTCTCACCTCTCGGAGTCGGACATTCACACGGCGGAGCAGCAGTGACGCTGCACACGGCGCTCGTTCCCAATCACCGCACCTGCCGCTGGTCGGTCACCGCGCGCCCTACAAGAACCTGACCCGCACTCCGCTCGGCGCCAGATCGTCCCCTACGGGTGAATCCCGGACCCGCCTGCTGTGTTCAAGCCAACCCGCAGAGCCATTCACCCCGGATCCCATTCATTTATTATTATTTATTTATGTGGCAAATTCTGTGTTGGATTAAACCGCCTTTGGGCTTGAACTTCACCTACACCTGAAAGGCACAAACCAGACAGATTGCTGCTTAACTCTTGAGCAGCAATCTGATAAATGACAATAAAATAATAATAATAATAAACTCTCATCCCTAAAAACTGATCTATTGTACATATACATATACTACATATACAATACATATATACAATACTTTCTGTTATTGAAAAGTATGACAACTTGCAACACACAATGTATTGTGAGTTAACTCCATTAGAATGATCTCCCACAGCCCTTCGGTCGGATGCATCATTGTCCCCTCTGTGATCATTACTGGGTGGATTTCAAATGAAATGTTTTGTAAAATGTTCACCTCAGTTTTAGTCTCAATAGACTTGACCCACATTTACAACTAAATATCAGTTGAACAACCTTCCCTTCATTGTGCTGCTCACTACTATACAATACAATGTACCAACCACTTCACAGAAATCTTTGTTTGCCAGCTTTTAGTGTGGGCAGTGAGAGAGTGAGACTTGCAAGGTGAATATAGTTGTTCAAGATATTGTTGACAAAGGAGGAAGGCAGGTAACAATAGAGTGAAATGAAACACCTCCCCGCATCCGAGGGGACATTAAGACCCCCAGGGACCTTTCTGTCAATAAAATGTGCGACTTATTTATCTGAAAGCTTCCTGGAGCTTCTTCATTGATTATTCATCATTTGAATAATGCTTCTGATTGAGTTGGGATTAGTTCTTATCTGGTTGTTCAATCTTGTTTGTGCCGCCTACCTAGCCTCACAATTCCACTCTCAAAGGGCTGTAACCCTAGCCCCCCTCTGAGAAGAGCAAGGAAAAACGATATCTGTGTGTGTTTAAATGTACTGTATATATATATATATATATTAGTCTATTTATTATATATAGATTTATAATTTGTAGAACTATGAATAGTTGTAATGAATGAATAATATTTTATGATTAATCACGTTAAATTTGTAGAATGATTTTATTGAAGTGATTAATGACCAGACAGGGAGAAAAGTAGAGAAGTTCCTCGACAACACAGGCACATACAAACGCAAAATCAAGCACACACACACACACACACACACACACACACACACACACACACACACAAAGAGAGAGTGTACATGTGTGTGTGTGTGTGTGTGTCTGTGGTTGTGTTTGGGCGACCGGGATTGGTTGGCATTAGTACAGGGGTCTCAGACTCGCAGCCCGGGGGCCAATTGCGGCCCCCGGAACGATATTTTGTGGCCCCCTGCCTGAAATCAAAGCTTGGTGTTAGTGCGGCCCGCGCGTTTTTTCTCACATGCATCTGGGTGTTTTATATTTTTTAACACTTGTGGGCTACCATAGCTCAGGCTCGTGACAACAACGCGAATTAGCAATTGGTCACTTGTAACATGTTTCGGGACTGTCAGAGTGGAGGGAAAATATATCCTGTCACCCAGTGCTATACGGTTTTTGTCACCCAGCCCCAGTCATGTCTTTTTCAAAACCTGCCGTGAAGAGAAAAGTTGGCGATGAGCCACAGACAATTTCCTAGGAGAAGTGGGAGAATATTTTTTTGTGAGCACAGGGCATCCCAACGCTGTCTAATATGCACGGATAAAGTCGGTGCACAAGGAGTATAACATCAGACGTCATTACTCAAACTAGACATGCCTGAGGAGTATGCAAAATACCTGCGGATAAATTTATATGGTTTTTTTCCGCTGGGTGGTGATGCACCAATTTGAATAGTGATGGAGGAGTGCCTCACTAATGATTTCCAATGAATGGCCAGACCACCAGTCAAGAGATATTCCGCCAGCTGTGTGATTCCATTGTGGATGCCGGCTTACTATGAAGCGTTTTGCTGGAATAACAACCGACGGAGCGCCCATCAATGACAGGGAGGAAATAATGGACTGGTGGCACTTGTTCAAAGAAAACTGGAAGAGGAGGTGTGGAAGAGGCCATTGCTCTGCACTGCATTATCCCACAGCAGGCCCTTTGCAGCAAATGCCTGAAGTTTGACAATGTGATGTCTGACGTTGTGAAATTCATATCAGATCCAGGGGTTTAAAGCACCGGCAGTTCCGCGCCTTTTTGGAGTAAATAGAGTCAGCAATATGAGGACGTGCTCTACTTCACCGAGGTGCGTTTGCTTAGCAGGGGGAAGGTCTTGAAGAGGTTTTTTGAGTTGAGAGCAGAAAGGAAAGCCTTCATGGAGAAGGATGGGATGACTTGTTCCTGTACTAAGTGATCCCAAATGGCTAATGGACTTAGCTTTCTTGTTGACATCAACATCAGGAGCTGAATGTACTGAACAAGAAGTTACAAGGCCAGGGCCAGTTTGTCCGTGCTGCATATGACAATGTCAGAGCATTCTCCACAAAACTTGTGTTATGGAAAGCCCAGCTTTCCGAGACAAACCTCTGCCATTTCCCAGCATGCAAGGCACTCATGGATTCAGGCACAAACATTCAGTGGTGAGAAGTATGCTGATACCATTGGAAGCTACAGGAAGAATTTGATCACAGGTTTGCAGACTTCAAGACACACAGAGCCACTTTTCACATTTTTGCTGACCCCTTCTCCTTCGATGTGGAAGATGCCCCCCCTGTGCTTCAGATGGAGCTAATTGACCTGCAGTGCAATTCTGAACTCAAAGCCAAGTTCAGGGAGGTGAGTGGAAAAACAGACAAGCTTGGACAATGTTTGAGAGAATTGCCCCCCACCTTCCCTGAGCTTTCCAGGATGTTCAAGCGGATCATGTGCCTTTTTGGCAGCACCTATCTGTGTGAAAAGCTCTTCTCCACAATGAACTTTAATAAGTCAAAGTTCAGGTCCAAACTTAAAGATGAGCATCTTAAAGCCATACTGAGGGTCTCAGTTGCTTCCTCCCTCAAGCCAAATGTGGCTCAGCTGTGTGAGAGGAAGCGCTGCCAAGTCTCTGGCAGCAAGGAGTAGGAGGAAGTAAGAGAAGCCTATGTTCTGAAGAACCGTTCATGTTCTGCATGTTCTGACTTGTTATTAGTAAAGATTGAGAAGATTGGATCAGTTGTACTTTTTTTTGGAATACTTGAAACCCTTTTTTTGTGGAATACTTGATGCGGCCCAGCCTCACCCAGACTCTACCTCCAGCGGCCCCCAGGTAAGTTGAGTTTGAGACCCCTGCATTAGTATGATTAAATGATAATGATGGTGATGATATGGGTTATTATTAATAATATGAGAGGAGGGAAGGAAAGGAACCATTGGGTGTCATCTGCGTAGCGTGCAGAGTGATAGGAGAGGCTGTGGGATGCAATTACAGAACCTAGAGATCTAGTGTATAGGTGAACAGAAGGGGTCCTAGGGGGTGGGGGGGGGACTCCAGTGTTCTGTACAGGGAGCCATTCCATGTGACCTGATAGGTGCGATCTGTCAGGTAGGAAGTGAACCAGGATAACGCAGATCCAGCAATGCCAAGCTCTGCCAGAATGGCGAGGAGGATCTGGTGGTTCACTGTGTTGAACGTGGCAGGCCAAGAAGGATGAGCAGAGATGAGAGGGACAAGCATCTGGCGACTCGGAGGGACTCAGTTACAGTGAGCAGGGCCATCTCTGTGGAGATGGCCTCGATGTGCGGCCTTGAAGCCTGACTGATGAGGGTCTAGCACGAGCCGCGGGTTTCATGCGGCTCTTACGTTCATATCGAATTTTGTGGTTTTTTTAGGGCTGTCAAAGTTAACACGTTATCACAGATATTGCGCCAAGGATGCGCAATGACGCTACCGTGAGGCGCGCGACGGGCTCCAAGTCAGCGTCTCTGGGGGGGTGGCGGGTCCCTTAATTTGCGGTTCTGATGGGGGGGGGGGGTTCGTTAATTCGCGTTTCTGATGGGGGGGGGGGATCCGTTAATTCGCGGTTCTGATGGGGGGGGGGGGTCCGTTAATTTGCGGTTCTGGATGGGGGGGGTCCGTTCAGAGCACCCCCCGAATTAACTAGATAAGACTATGAAAATGTTATTGCCCTGGCAGTGGCTACAAATATTTTTGGTGTGTGTGAGAGGAAGAGATGGGGAGATGTTCATGTGTGTATGATGTGGCTCTTTGTAGTAATACACACTAGAGACACAGGACTCATACCGTCTCCTGGGCAGTATACACCTAGACACAAGGGACTCATACCGTCTCCTGGGCAGGATACACCCTAGACAACAGACTCATACCGTCTGCTGGGCAGGTATACACCACTAGAGACACAGGACTCATACCATCTCCTGGGCAGGTAGACACCGCTAGACACACAGGACTCAAGATTCCAGATTCTAGATTCAAGAACTTTATTTGTCACATACATATACAGGATATGAAATTAAATTTAATGAAAAGTGCCGATGCTCTGCGGAATGTGTAAAATCATAATACAGATAACACAAATTGGAAAGATCAGAATCAGAATATTTACAATATTTAAAGTAAAAAAGACAAGCAGGAATGATAAATATAAAAAAATATATAAAAGACAGTCTAAAAGTGTAAATAAGAAAAACATTTGAGTACAGACCATGTATGTCTGCATGCACCGTATGTATGTCATAAGTTCTGTGACAAGCTATGCAGTGAAACTACGTGCATGTATTGTGTATTAACTCTGTGTGCATGTGTGTATGTGTGTGTGGGCATGTTCACAGTCCTGATGGCCTGCGGAAAGAAACTCAGTTTTAGTCTCTCTGTTCTTGCACCGTGACTGTGGAGGCGCATACGTGACCGCAGCAGCTGGGACAGGGGTGGTGAGGATCCTTCATGATCCTGCAAGCGCCGGTTTAACACCTCCTGGAGTACAGGTCCTGCAGAGTGTAGTGCCAAGGGATATGGCCAAGGAGGTTAATACACAGTAAAGTACACAGCCCTCGTGTCCTGAGAGGAGCTTTTGCCGAACTCGGCACTGATGCTTCCTGTCAGGATGCTCTCCACCGCACCAGCATAGAAGGTCTGAAGTATTCAAGATTCAAGATTTCTTTATTGTCATATGTAACAAATACAATGGAATGCTTACTCCCCATTCACTCCTGCAGTATTCTTCTAAACAAATTCTAAACAACTCTAAACAATTAGTAATAGTACCTAGTAAGTACAGTAAAAGTATTCTTCTAACAGTATTTATAAACANNNATTCTAAAACAACTCTGAACAATTCGTAATATAGTACCGAATAAGTCCGGTAAAAAGTAAAAAGTGAAAAGTAAAGTTGCAATACTTTTTGTGTGTCCGCGTGCAAGACAGAAATATTCTCATAGGATAAAAATTGGTAACTAGTAGATAGTAGCAGCAACATGTGATGATAAAGTTAATGATGAATGATAAGTGACCAGTGCAGTACAGTACAGTGAGAGTGCCTGCATGCTATGCAGCCAAGTGTAATTGAAGGTCGACCTCTGTAAGTCTAGTGTAATTGTAAGTCCAATAATAGTCCAATAATACAATAGACCAATAGCCCAAAAAAAAAAAAAAAAAAAATAAATCTAGTTGAAATCAATCATCCAACAATAGTCTGATAATCCAATTGCGTAAATCTCGTGTAATTGTAAGTCCAATAATAGTCCAATAATACAATAGTCCAAAAATCAAATAATAGTCCAAAAGAAAAGTAATCCAATAGTGTAAATCCAATAATCCAACAATAGACTGATAATCCAATTGTGTAAATCCAGTGCAATTGTAAATCCAATAATAGTCCATCAGTCCAATGGTCCAATGGACCAAAAAGTCCACTAATTGAGCAATGAGCAGTTCAGTAGGCACACTGCCTGTGGGTAGAAACTGTTCTTGAAACTGCTTGTCCTGGTTTGAATGCTGTGTAATGGTGACCGGACCGCAGGGGGAAGAACAGTTGGTGCCCAGGGTGATTGTGGTCCTGTATAATGAAGCTGGACTTACGCCAACACCTGGACTGAAAGATCTCCTCGATGGATGGAAGTGCACACCTGATGATCTTTACCGCCATGCTGACAACACTCTGGATGGCTTTCCTGTCCTGAGCAGTGGTATTTCCATACCACACAGTGATACGACCCGACA
Organism: Coryphaenoides rupestris; assembly: GCA_002895965.2. NCBI lineage: Eukaryota > Metazoa > Chordata > Actinopteri > Gadiformes > Macrouridae > Coryphaenoides > Coryphaenoides rupestris. The sequence continues at coordinate 920,910 of PIJE02000024.1, forward strand.
GAACGCTCTCTATGGTGCCACGGTAGATGTTCATAAGCCATCGTTTGCTTATGCCGCATTTCCTGAGGCACCATAGGGGGTAGAGGTGCTGGTGTGCCTTCTTGAGCATGGCCCCCGTGTTGTGGGTCCACGCTAGGTCGTCGGAGATCGGTGTCCCATCTGATCTGATGGGGAATTGGAGCCCTCAGTGGTTCCTAAAGTCCACGATGAGCTCCTTGGTCTTGCTGACATTCAGTACAAGACTGTTGTCCTTGCACCATCACGTCAGCTGGGCTACCTCGTCTCTGTACTCCGTTCCACAGGATAACTGTGGTGTCATCTACGAACTTGATGATCCTGTTGCTACCGTGTCTTGTGAGTACAGCTGTGGGCTGAAGGAGCAGCCTTGTGGCGTTCTGGTCTTGAGGATGGAGGTGGCGTATGGAGTGGATGAGGTGTTGTTACCAATTGTCACCGCTTGAGGCCTGCCTGTCAGTAAGTCCATAATCCAGTTGCATATTAGGGTGCCCAGGTCTAGGTCCCTCAGTTTCAGGATAATCTTTTCAGCTCTTGAACGAAGAGCTGAAATCAATAAACAACAGTCTGACGTAGGTGTCCCTCCTGTCTAGCTGTTCCAGAGCAGTGTGTAGCGTCGTCCACAGACCTGTTTGTTCTGTATGCGAACTGGAGTGGGTCTGAGGAGTTATGCTGTTTATGTGTGTCATGACCAACTTCTCCGGGCACTTCATGGCTTTAGGTGTTAAAGCCACTGGACGATAGTCATTGAGGACTGTTACCTTGGTCTTTTTAGGTAAGTAGGTAATGGTTGTCTTTTTGAAGCACACTGGGAAAACAGACTGGTACAGTGATGCGTTGAAGAGGTCCGTGAACATAGGAGCTAGCTGGCCAGCGCATGTCTTGAAGACGCGGGGTGGAACTGTGTCTGGGCTGGCTGCTTTCCCAGCTTTCACCATCCTGAAGGTCCTACGGATCTCAGACTCATTCAGTTGCAGTACGTAGTCCTCAGGATGGTTGGCCATTTTGGTGATTGGCTCAGAGTTCTCCCGGTCAAAGCGAGCATAAAACAAGTTCAACTCATCTCGTAGGGAGGGGTCGGTTTTGGTGACTCCCCCTGGGCTCCCCTTGTAGTCGATGATGCCCCGCAGTCCTTGCCACATGTGTCTGCTGTCTGAGACCCCGTACTGTGATTCCAGTTTATTTTTGTAATGCGTTTTAGCAATTGTGATGGCCTTCCTGAGGTCGTAGCCTTCTTGTAGAGATTAGAGTCACCTGATTTAAAAGCGGTACTCCGTTCCCATAGCTTAATTCTGATGTCAGGGTTCATCCATGGTTTTCTGTTTGGAAATGGAGATCAGGCCCACCACCACTGTGTCATCCGCAAACTTGACAATGGTTTTGGAGCTGAACCTGGCCACACAGTCATGTGTGTACAGGGAGTACAGTAGGGGGCTGAGGACGCAACCCTGGGGGGATTGTGTGTTCAGGCTGAGGGGTCTGGAGGTGTGTCTGCCCACCCTGACGACCTGATGTCTGGTGGTCAGGAAGTCCAGGATCCAGGCACAAAGGTGGGTGTTCAGTCCCAGCTCAATCAGCTTGCCAGCCAGTCTGGTAGGGACTATGGTATGCAAAGCAGAACTAAAGTAAATAAATTACATTCTCACATAGCCCCTCTCCTGACTGTGAAGATGAGATAGGGAGTTGTGTATTACCTGCGAGACAGCATCATCTGTGGACCTGTTTGGCCAGTTGGCAAACTGCAGCGGGCACAGATGTAGGGCATGCAGTCATGCAGGCATGATGAGCTCAACACTTTCTACACATGGTTTGAGGCGCGCAAAACCACTCCTACAGTGAGGCTAACTGAGGACCAGGACGACTGCACTCTGTCCCTAACCACGGTGGATGTGAGGAGAGCTCTTAAAAGAATAAACCCTCGGAGAGTCTCCAAGGCCAGACAGTATTCCAGGCCGTGTCCTCAGAGAGTGCACCAACCTCTCCCTGTACCAGTCTGCAGTCCCCACCTGTTTCAAACAAACCACCATTGTCCCCTTCCACCTTCCATCACTTGCCAGAATGACTACCACCCTGTAGCACTGACCCCAATCATCATGAAGTGCTTTGAGCAGCTAGTCAGAACCCACATCTGCTGCACCCTTCCTGACACCTGGGACCCCCTTCAATTTGTTTACCATCCCAAAAGATCTACGGACAGTAGATCAGTTCACACTGCCCTCTCCCACCTGGAGAAAGTTAACACATATGTGAGGATGCTACTCATTGACTACAGCTCAACATTCAACACTATTGTGCCCATCAAGCTTGTTCTCAAGCTCAGGATCCTGGGGTTAAACTCCTCCCTTTGAACTTCCTGACGGGCAGACCCCAGGTGGTGAAAATGGGCAGTCTCACCTCCTCTGTACTGACCCTGAGCACAGGAGCCCCTCAGGGCTGCATACTCAGTCCACTCCTGTACACCCTGTACACCCATGACTGTGTCGCCACACACAGCTCCAACACCATCCTTAAGTGCGCGGACGACACCACCAGCCTGGGCAGCCTACAGAGAGGAAGTCAGGGACTTGGCAAAATTGTGCCAGGGCAACAACCTCTCTCTCAACATCTACAAAACTAAGGAGATAATTGTGGACTTCAGGAAAGTGCCCAAAAGTGCCTTTACTTTCTGAGGAGACTCAAGAAGTTTGGCATGTCTGAAAAAACTAACTAACTTCACAAACTTTTATAGGTGTACCATCGAGAGCATCGCCTCTGGCTAAATTACCGCCTGGTTTGGCAGCTGCTCTGCTGCTGATCGCAAAGGCCCTCCAGAGGGTGGTGAAGACAGCGGATCGCATTATCGGCTGCCATCTCCCAGCCGTGCAAAGCATCTACCACACATGATGGAAAGCCTGGTAGACGTTACCGGAGCGTCCAGGCACCGACTACCAGACTCAAAAGCTGTTTTTTTTCCCCACAGGCCATCAGGCTTCTCAACCAGCAACACCATTCTCACCATTCTCATGTATGTATTCTCATGTACATACATGTATGCATCTATGTATGTACAGTATGTGTGTATGTATGTATGTATGTATGTATGTATGTATGTATGTATGTATGTATGTATGTATGTATGTATGTAGGTATGTTGGGTCTGATGGCGACATAGCACATCATGTAGGTCCGATAGTACCGTGTCGGTGTCCGCTTGTGGTGGGATGTAAATGGCTGTAATGATGACCTTGCTGAATTTCCAGGGAAGATAGAATGGACGGCAAGAGATTGTCAGATGCTCCAGGTTCGGTGAGCAGGAATGATAAAGGATTGGATTTACCTGACTCTTCCGTCCTATCGGAAGACTCAGTCGGACAATTGACTTGATTCGGCACCAGCTTGGTCAGCCATGTTTCTGTCAGACAAAAAATATTACAAGTTCCTTATGTCCTGTTGGAAATCGAATCCTCGCCCCAACATCATCTCACTTATTTTCCAGAGACTGGACGGTGGGCCTGGACTCTCAGCCTTTTTCAAACCCTGCTCCGTTTCCCTCAGTGTTTCCTTCTTCGTTTCCCTGGGGACGCGGGGCGGTGTTGTTGTTGTTGTGGGCTCGCTTGTGACCGCCTCCGCCGGTCACTTGGGATTGATGGAAAAAATATTCCAGAAACTTTGTTGCAGACCAAAGTTAATGTCCAGAAGTGTATCTTGCTTGTAAGTTGTTAGTACTGATGCATTTGTGCAGAAAAGGATGTTGAAAAAAAATACAAATACAAAAACGCACAATCTCTGCGGAGCTACCACAACGGCGGCTAGACATGGCTGCACCATCTTGAGAAGACTCATAATGTTTTCAGGGCAGGAATACACCGTTAGACACACAGGACTATACATACTGTTTTAATGTTGGGACTTTCCGGTCATTATTGTAAAACTTGTCAAAAGCCTAGGGAACTCCACCTACCTGGGCCAGCTTCGAAACGTTGGCGAACTAACCTATTTTATAGAGCCTCACTAACAATGCATGACAAGCAACGATGACGACGGCTTTTGACAACTTACATAGTGGGGAAAAACTAAATCAATATCTATCAGTCAATGTTGATATTGTGGCGGGTCACAGGTAGTAACGTAAACAAACAAAAAGCATCACAAAGTTGGCATGAGGTGTTACCATGGAGATAACAACTCAGTCTCAATCACAACCCCTTTCCCTCCTTCCTAGAAGTCTCTGCCTTTATCACATTTCACAGTGTTCACTGACACGATAAGATGTCTAATTAAATGGAGTTATGTGTGTGGTTTCTCATGATTTTAAAAGACTTCAATCTTGTAGTCTGCCAGCATAACACAAAACCAAGACAAAAAATGCCAGTTGAGCTGTCTGAAATAGACAGCACCCTGTATGTTGTGTCACAGAACATTTCAGTTAAAGCTTCCAGTTAAACTTTTCACAGAAAGGAAACTATGCTAATCAATTATTTTTGAATAAACAAGTTTGTTTGTCTGTGTGTTACGATCTATATACTGTATATCTGTGTGTATAGCTTATGTATACAGTGTACACATGTACACATAGGCTATCTAACTGAACTTTGGTGTATCCATGCAAGAATGTTAACATTTTTCTGATTTCTATTTGCTATGCCAAATCTGAAACCAATGCCTTCAGTGTTCAATGCAACACAAACCTCGAGTCATATTCCTCCTGCTTGCGTGCAGCCACTCAAGGACGTTTTTGTGATATTATTTCATGCGTCTAGTCTAGTTCTCAATCCCCAAAAAACAAACAGCTAAAGGGTTCACAGTTTGCCGCTCTTCTCAGTAGCACCCAAAGCACAGCACATGGAGCAAATGTGCTGAGCTCTGTTAAAATAATATGATTCTATCAAATTTTTGGGTTGTGCAACAAATATAAACCAAAATGTGTGCTCCGTATGCTTTGGGTTTCACCAACTTGGCTAAATGGTTCATGAGAGTGGACAAACAGAAGCACTTGGTTCATGTTCACTGTGGTGGTGTCCCACAAAGATCAATTATCAGCTCCTTCCTGTTTACCCTTTAAATGTACACCCCCACCCGCCCCCACCCCCAACATACATGCATGCACACACATGCATGCACACACACACACACACACACACACACACACACACACACACACACACACATCATGTAGTACATATAGCATTTCAAGTACACTTCTCATTACACTTCTCAAACAACAATAAAAAGTAATGGTGAAAATGAATGGACTTGGCAAACCCTGAGGACAGCCCCTCTGAAGGGTTCTGATGAAGGTTCTCACCTGGACCTCATGGCCCATTAGAGAGAGACTTTGAAAATACGTTTTGCCGAGTTGATGTTTCCTGAAGATGTGTTCCCTATTGTCAATCATGCAATCATGCAACAGTGCTGAATCGTTCAGGTGCCTGCACTCAACAGCATTCAGACCCTCTGGGCGAGGTGGGGGAACTTCGTGTCTGTTACCCTTCCAATCAAGCTCAACATTACCATGATCTACCAACCACCAGGCCCTCTCAGCGACTTCTTCGATGAGATGGATACCTTCCTCAGCTGTTTTCCTGAAGATGGCACCCCACTTGTCATTCTGGGTGACTTCAACATACAGCCAGAGAAGTTAAAATGACCTGCATTCCTAAACTTTTTTTTGCCACATTTGGCCTGACCCCTTCTCCCTCCACCCACCCACCAAGCAACGGTAACCACAGTCACCTTTGTCTTTCTCCACAGTCCCCTTCCCCTCACCTCTGTTACCCCTCCCTCTGTGTAACTCTCCTTTCCTTCTACTCTCTGCCCCAACGGTCCTCTCCTCACTACCACCTCCTCAACGATTCTCCCTCTTGTCAGTTGAGGAAGCCTCCTCCACTCTGACATCCTCTCTCTCCTCCTCCTTGGACACACTCTGTCCTTTCACCTCCAGACCATCCTCTCCATGGCTGTCCAAAGCTCTGCGGGTTTGTAGAACAGAACATAGGAAATCAGACTCTGCTGATGAGCTCTCTCACTACCTCCACCTCCTCTCAGATTTCACCTCTACGGTGTCAGCAGCCAAACCTGCCTTCTACCTTGCAAAGATCAACTCTTCTGCCTCCAACCCTAGGAAACTTTTCCCCATGTTTTCTTCCCTCCTCAACCATCCCGTCCTCCTCCCTCCCCCCTCACAGCTGATGACTTTGTCATATACTTTACAATGGAGGTGAAGGACATCACCTCTTCTTTCACCCCTGCTGCTACCGTCCCTCCCCCTTCACCCACCCCTGTCATCCTTACCTGCTTCACCTCTCTCTCCTCAACAGGAGAAGTCAACAGGCTTGTGGCATCCAACCACGCCACCACCTTCCCACTTGACCAAATCTCATCCTGCCTTCTCCAAGATATTTCGGCCGGCATCCTGCCCTTCCTCACTGGCCTAATCAACGCCTCCCTCAATTCAGGCCCTTTTCTAACTGCCTTCAACAATGCCAGAATCAAGCCACTCCTCAAGAAACTCACCCTTGACACCACCGACGTCCGGAACTACAGACCTGTATCCCTCATTTAAATCCTCTCCTAAACCCTAGAACGTGCTGTCTCGACCCAACTATCCTCCTCTTGCTCTCAAAACAACCTGCTAGACCAGGGGTGGCCAACCAGTCAGAGACGAAGAGCCAATTTTTTTACTGTGTTACTGCAAAGAGCCACATCATACACACAACACACACACACAAACTAAAGTGGGTGCTTATTGCTTTACATTCATAGCAGCCGTCGTGGGCTGTGACCTTTGGACATGAACTACATGGCATGTGCACACAGACCACATTATTTATAAAGATAAACAGTGAGTCAGACGGTCAAATATCCATTTATGCAAGACTGACCTGGAAGTATGGTTCCCTATCAAATGACTATGTGTGTGTGTGTGTGTGTGTGTGTGTGTGTGTGTGTGTGTGTGTGTAAAATGGTTTGCGTGTGTAGTTTGTGTGTGTGTGTGTGTGTGTGTGTGTGTGTGTGTGTGTGTGTGTGTGTGTGTGTGTGTGTGTGTGTGTGTGTGTCTGGGTTGTGTTTGGGCGACCGGGATTGGTTGGCATTAGTACAGGGGTCTCAGACTCGCAGCCCGGGGGCCAATTGCGGCCCCCGGAACGATATTTTGTGGCCCCCTGCCTGAAATCAAAGCTTGGTGTTAGTGCGGCCCGCGCGTTTTTTCTCACATGCATCTGGGTGTTTTATATTTTTTAACACTTGTGGGCTACCACAGCTCAGGCTCGTGACAACAACGCAAATTAGCAATTGGTCACTTGTAACATGTTTCGGGACTGTCACCGAGTGGAGGGAAAATATATCCTGTCACCCAGTGCTATACGGTTTTTGTCACCCAGCCCCAGTCATGTCTTTTTCAAAACCTGCCGTGAAGAGAAAAGTTGGCGATGAGCACAGACAATTTCAGGAGAAGTGGGAGAATATTGTGTATGATGTGGCTCTTTGCAGTAACACAGTAAAAAAATTGGCTCTTCGTCTCTGACTGGTTGGCCACCCCTGGTCTAGCAGGTTGTTTTGAGAGCAAGAGGAGGATAGTTGGGTCGAGACAGCACGTTCTAGGGTTTAGGAGAGGATTTAAATGAGGGATACAGGTCTGTAGTTCCCGGACGTCGGTGGGTGTCAAGCGGTGAAGTTTCTTGAGAGTGGCCTTGATTCTGGCATTGGTTGAAGGCAGTTAGAAAAGGGCCTGAATTGAGGGAGGCGTTGATTAGGCCAGTAGAGGAAGGGCAGGCATGCCGGCCGACAAATATCTTGGAGAAGGCAGGATGAGATTTGTCAAGTGGGAAGGTGGTGGCGTGGTTGGAATGCCAAAGCCTGTTGATTCTCCTGTTGAGGAGAGAGAGGTGAAGCAGGTAAGGATGACAGGGGTGGGTGAAGGGGGGAGGGACGGTAGCAGCAGGGGGTGAAAGAAGAGGTGATGTCCTTCACCTCCATTGTAAAGTATATGACAAAGTCATCAGCTGTGAGGGGGGAGGGAGGAGGACGGGATGCTTGAGGAGGGAAGAAAACATGGGGAAAAGTTTCCTAGGGTTGGAGGCAGAAGAGTTGATCTTTGCAAGGTAGAAGGCAGGTTTGGCTGCTGACACCGTAGAGGTGAAATCTGAGAGGAGGTGGAGGTAGTGAGAGAGCTCATCAGCAGAGTCTGATTTCCTATGTTCTGTTCTACAAACCCGCAGAGCTTTGGACAGCCATGGAGAGGATGGTCTGGAGGTGAAAGGACAGAGTGTGTCCAAGGAGGAGGAGAGAGAGGATGTCAGAGTGGAGGAGGCTTCCTCAACTGACAAGAGGGAGAATCGTTGAGGAGGTGGTAGTGAGGAGAGGACAGTTGGGGAGAGAGTAGAAGGAAAGAGAGTTTTAAGGTTTCTGCGGGAGGTGACGATGTGAGGGGTAGTGGGGAGGGAGGTGGGAGATTTTACAGGGAGGGAGAAAGTGACAAAATGGTGGTCATACACAGGGAGGGGGTAACAGAGAGTGCCGAAGGACCTTGTGAAGACAAGGTCGAGTTGGTTCCCGTCTCTGTGGGTGGAGGGAGAAGGGGTCAGGCCAAATGTGGCAAAAAAAAGTTTAGGAATGCAGGTCATTTTAACTTCTCTGGCTGTATGTTGAAGTCACCCAGAATGACAAGTGGGGTGCCATCTTCAGGAAAACAGCTGAGGAAGGTATCCATCTCATCGAAGAAGTCGCTGAGAGGGCCTGGTGGTTGGTAGATCATGGTAATGTTGAGCTTGATTGGAAGGGTAACAGACACGAAGTTCCCCCACCTCGCCCAGAGGGTCTGAATGCTGTTGAGTGCAGGCACCTGAACGATTCAGCACTGTTGCATGATTGCATGATTGACAATAGGGAACACATCTTCAGGAAACATCAACTCGGCAAAAACGTATTTTCAAAGTCTCTCTCTAATGGGCCATGAGGTCCAGGTGAGAACCTTCATCAGAACCCTTCAGAGGGGCTGTCCTCAGAGTTTGCCAAGTCCATTCATTTTCACCATTACTTTTTATTGTTGTTTGAGAAGTGTAATGAGAAGTGTACTTGAAATGCTATATGTACTACATGATGTGTGTGTGTGTGTGTGTGTGTGTGTGTGTGTGTGTGTGTGTGTGTGTGTGCATGCATGTGTGTGCATGCATGTGTGTTGGGGGTGGGGGCGGGGTGGGGGTGTACATTTAAAGGGTAAACAGGAAGGAGCTGATAATTGATCTTTGTGGGACACCACCACAGTGAACATGAACCAAGTGCTTCTGTTTGTCCACTCTCATGAACCATTTAGCCAAGTTGGTGAAACCCAAAGCATACGGAGCACATATTTTGGTTTATATTTGTTGCACAACCCAAAAATTTGATAGAATCATATTATTTTAACAGAGCTCAGCACATTTGCTCCATGTGCTGTGCTTTGGGTGCTACTGAGAAGAGCGGCAAACTGTGAACCCTTTAGCTGTTTGTTTTTTGGGGATTGAGAACTAGACTAGACGCATGAAATAATATCACAAAAACGTCCTTGAGTGGCTGCACGCAAGCAGGAGGAATATGACTCGAGGTTTGTGTTGCATTGAACACTGAAGGCATTGGTTTCAGATTTGGCATAGCAAATAGAAATCAGAAAAATGTTAACATTCTTGCATGGATACACCAAAGTTCAGTTAGATAGCCTATGTGTACATGTGTACACTGTATACATAAGCTATACACACAGATATACAGTATATAGATCGTAACACACAGACAAACAAACTTGTTTATTCAAAAATAATTTATTAGCATAGTTTCCTTTCTGTGAAAAGTTTAACTGGAAGCTTTAACTGAAATGTTCTGTGACACAACATACAGGGTGCTGTCTATTTCAGACAGCTCAACTGGCATTTTTTTGTCTTGGTTTTGTGTTATGCTGGCAGACTACAAGATTGAAGTCTTTTAAAATCATGAGAAACCACACACATAACTCCATTTAATTAGACATCTTATCGTGTCAGTGAACACTGTGAAATGTGATAAAGGCAGAGACTTCTAGGAAGGAGGGAAAGGGGTTGTGATTGAGACTGAGTTGTTATCTCCATGGTAACACCTCATGCCAACTTTGTGATGCTTTTTGTTTGTTTACGTTACTACCTGTGACCCGCCACAATATCAACATTGACTGATAGATATTGATTTAGTTTTTCCCCACTATGTAAGTTGTCAAAAGCCGTCGTCATCGTTGCTTGTCATGCATTGTTAGTGAGGCTCTATAAAATAGGTTAGTTCGCCAACATTTCGAAGCTGGCCCAGGTAGGTGGAGTTCCCTAGGCTTTTGACAAGTTTTACAATAATGACCGGAAAGTCCCAACATTAAAACAGTATGTATAGTCCTGTGTGTCTAACGGTGTATTCCTGCCCTGAAAACATTATGAGTCTTCTCAAGATGGTGCAGCCATGTCTAGCCGCCGTTGTGGTAGCTCCGCAGAGATTGTGCGTTTTTGTATTTGTATTTTTTTTCAACATCCTTTTCTTCACAAATGCATCAGTACTAACAACTTACAAGCAAGATACACTTCTGGACATTAACTTTGCTCTGCAACAAAGTTTCTGGAATATTTTTTCCATCAATCCCAAGTGACCGGCGGAGGCGGTCACAAGCGAGCCACAACAACAACAACACCGCCCCGCGTCCCCAGGGAAACGAAGAAGGAAACACTGAGGGAAACGGAGCAGGGTTTGAAAAAGGCTGAGAGTCCAGGCCCACCGTCCAGTCTCTGGAAAATAAGTGAGATGATGTTGGGGCGAGGATTCGATTTCCAACAGGACATAAGGAACTTGTAATATTTTTTGTCTGACAGAAACATGGCTGACCAAGCTGGTGCCGAATCAAGTCAATTGTCCGACTGAGTCTTCCGATAGGACGGAAGAGTCAGGTAAATCCAATCCTTTATCATTCCTGCTCACCGAACCTGGAGCATCTGACAATCTCTTGCCGTCCATTCTATCTTCCCTGGAAATTCAGCAAGGTCATCATTACAGCCATTTACATCCCACCACAAGCGGACACCGACACGGTACTATCGGACCTACATGATGTGCTATGTCGCCATCAGACCCAACATACCTACATACATACATACATACATACATACATACATACATACATACATACACACATACTGTACATACATAGATGCATACATGTATGTACATGAGAATACATACATGAGAATGGTGAGAATGGTGTTGCTGGTTGAGAAGCCTGATGGCCTGTGGGGAAAAAAAACAGCTTTTGAGTCTGGTAGTCGGTGCCTGGACGCTCCGGTAACGTCTACCAGGCTTTCCATCATGTGTGGTAGATGCTTTGCACGGCTGGGAGATGGCAGCCGATAATGCGATCCGCTGTCTTCACCACCCTCTGGAGGGCCTTTGCGATCAGCAGCAGAGCAGCTGCCAAACCAGGCAGTAATGCAGCCAGAGAGGATGCTCTCGATGGTGCACCTATAAAAGTTTGTGAAGTTAGTTAGTTTTTTCAGACATGCCAAACTTCTTGAGTCTCCTCAGAAAGTAAAGGCACTTTTGGGCACTTTCCTGAAGTCCACAATTATCTCCTTAGTTTTGTAGATGTTGAGAGAGAGGTTGTTGCCCTGGCACAATTTTGCCAAGTCCCTGACTTCCTCTCTGTAGGCTGCCCAGGCTGGTGGTGTCGTCCGCGCACTTAAGGATGGTGTTGGAGCTGTGTGTGGCGACACAGTCATGGGTGTACAGGGTGTACAGGAGTGGACTGAGTATGCAGCCCTGAGGGGCTCCTGTGCTCAGGGTCAGTACAGAGGAGGTGAGACTGCCCATTTTCACCACCTGGGGTCTGCCCGTCAGGAAGTTCAAAGGGAGGAGTTTAACCCCAGGATCCTGAGCTTGAGAACAAGCTTGATGGGCACAATAGTGTTGAATGTTGAGCTGTAGTCAATGAGTAGCATCCTCACATATGTGTTAACTTTCTCCAGGTGGGAGAGGGCAGTGTGAACTGATCTACTGTCCGTAGATCTTTTGGGATGGTAAACAAATTGAAGGGGGTCCCAGGTGTCAGGAAGGGTGCAGCAGATTGGGTTCTGACTACCTGCTCAAAGCACTTCATGATGATTGGGGTCAGTGCTACAGGGTGGTAGTCATTCTGGCAAGTGATGGAAGGTGGAAGGGGACAATGGTGGTTTGTTTGAAACAGGTGGGGACTGCAGACTGGTACAGGGAGAGGTTGGTGCACTCTCTGAGGACACGGCCTGGAATACTGTCTGGCCTTGGAGACTCTCCGAGGGTTTATTCTTTTAAGAGCTCTCCTCACATCCACCGTGGTTAGGGACAGAGTGCAGTCGTCCTGGTCCTCAGTTAGCCTCACTGTAGGAGTGGTTTTTGCGCGCCTCAAACCATGTGTAGAAAGTGTTGAGCTCATCATGCCTGCATGACTGCATGCCCTACATCTGTGCCCGCTGCAGTTTGCCAACTGGCCAAACAGGTCCACAGATGATGCTGTCTCGCAGGTAATACACAACTCCCTATCTCATCTTCACAGTCAGGAGAGGGGCTATGTGAGAATGTAATTTATTTACTTTAGTTCTGCTTTGCATACCATAGTCCCTACCAGACTGGCTGGCAAGCTGATTGAGCTGGGACTGAACACCCACCTTTGTGCCTGGATCCTGGACTTCCTGACCACCAGACATCAGGTCGTCAGGGTGGGCAGACACACCTCCAGACCCCTCAGCCTGAACACACAATCCCCCCAGGGTTGCGTCCTCAGCCCCCTACTGTACTCCCTGTACACACATGACTGTGTGGCCAGGTTCAGCTCCAAACCATTGTCAAGTTTGCGGATGACACAGTGGTGGTGGGCCTGATCTCCATTTCCAAACAGAAACCATGGATGAACCCTGACATCAGAATTAAGCTATGGGAACGGAGTACCGCTTTTAAATCAGGTGACTCTAATCTCTACAAGAAGGCTACGACCTCAGGAAGGCCATCACAATTGCTAAAACGCATTACAAAAATAAACTGGAATCACAGTACGGGGTCTCAGACAGCAGACACATGTGGCAAGGACTGCGGGGCATCATCGACTACAAGGGGAGCCCAGGGGGAGTCACCAAAACCGACCCTCCCTACGAGATGAGTTTGAACTTGTTTTATGCTCGCTTTGACCGGGAGAACTCTGAGCCAATCACCAAAATGGCCAACCATCCTGAGGACTACGTACTGCAACTGAATGAGTCTGAGATCCGTAGGACCTTCAGGATGGTGAAAGCTGGGAAAGCAGCCAGCCCAGACACAGTTCCACCCCGCGTCTTCAAGACATGCGCTGGCCAGCTAGCTCCTATGTTCACGGACCTCTTCAACGCATCACTGTACCAGTCTGTTTTCCCAGTGTGCTTCAAAAAGACAACCATTACCTACTTACCTAAAAAGACCAAGGTAACAGTCCTCAATGACTATCGTCCAGTGGCTTTAACACCTAAAGCCATGAAGTGCCCGGAGAAGTTGGTCATGACACACATAAACAGCATAACTCCTCAGACCCACTCCAGTTCGCATACAGAACAAACAGGTCTGTGGACGACGCTACACACTGCTCTGGAACAGCTAGACAGGAGGGACACCTACGTCAGACTGTTGTTTATTGATTTCAGCTCTTCGTTCAAGAGCTGAAAAGATTATCCTGAAACTGAGGGACCTAGACCTGGGCACCCTAATATGCAACTGGATTATGGACTTACTGACAGGCAGGCCTCAAGCGGTGACAATTGTAACAACACCTCATCCACTCCATACGCCACCTCCATCCTCAAGACCAGAACGCCACAAGGCTGCTCCTTCAGCCCACAGCTGTACTCACAAGACACGGTAGCAACAGGATCATCAAGTTCGTAGATGACACCACAGTTATCCTGTGGAACGGAGTACAGAGACGAGGTAGCCCAGCTGACGTGATGGTGCAAGGACAACAGTCTTGTACTGAATGTCAGCAAGACCAAGGAGCTCATCGTGGACTTTAGGAACCACTGAGGGCTCCAATTCCCCATCAGATCAGATGGGACACCGATCTCCGACGACCTAGCGTGGACCCACAACACGGGGGCCATGCTCAAGAAGGCACACCAGCACCTCTACCCCCTATGGTGCCTCAGGAAATGCGGCATAAGCAAACGATGGCTTATGAACATCTACCGTGGCACCATAGAGAGCGTTCTGTCGGGTCGTATCACTGTGTGGTATGGAAATACCACTGCTCAGGACAGGAAAGCCATCCAGAGTGTTGTCAGCATGGCGGTAAAGATCATCAGGTGTGCACTTCCATCCATCGAGGAGATCTTTCAGTCCAGGTGTTGGCGTAAGTCCAGCTTCATCATACAGGACCACAATCACCCTGGGCACCAACTGTTCTTCCCCCTGCGGTCCGGTCACCATTACACAGCATTCAAACCAGGACAAGCAGTTTCAAGAACAGTTTCTACCCACAGGCAGTGTGCCTACTGAACTGCTCATTGCTCAATTAGTGGACTTTTGGTCCATTGGACCATTGGACTGATGGACTATTATTGGATTTACAATTGCACTGGATTTACACAATTGGATTATCAGTCTATTGTTGGATTATTGGATTTACACTATTGGATTACTTTTCTTTTGGACTATTATTTGATTTTTGGACTATTGTATTATTGGACTATTATTGGACTTACAATTACACGAGATTTACGCAATTGGATTATCAGACTATTGTTGGATGATTGATTTCAACTATTGGATTTTTTTTTTTTTTTGGATTTTTTGGGCTATTGGTCTATTGTATTATTGGACTATTATTGGACTTACAATTACACTAGACTTACAGAGGTCGACCTTCAATTACACTTGGCTGCATAGCATGCAGGCACTCTCACTGTACTCTACTGCACTGGTCACTTATCATTTATCATTATACTTTATCATCACATGTTGCTGCTACTATCTACTAGTTACCAATTACTATTTTATGTTCCGATGAGAATATTTCTGTCTTGCACGCGGACACACAAAAAGTATTGCAACTTTACTTTTCACTTTTTACTTTTTACCGGACTTATTCGGTACTATATTACGAATTGTTCAGAGTTGTTTTAGAATGTATGTTCATGAGAATACTGTTTAGAAAAATACGTTTTATTCTACTTACTAGGTACTACTACTAATTGTTGAGAGTTGTTTAGAATATATGTTTAGAAGATTACTGCAGGAGTGAATGGGGAGTAAGCATTCCATTGTATTTGTTACATATGACAATAAAGAAATCTTGAATCTTGAATACTTC
>PIJE02000024.1:941243-1093743 GCA_002895965.2 Coryphaenoides rupestris
GTGGCTGAAGTGCAGCAGTGGGAGCTTGGCACAGCATGCGCCGCCTTGGAGAGCAGACAGGAACAGGAGATCCAGAGCGTGTCCAGGACTCCAGACAAAACATTCTCCTCTGGCACCATTGTTCTAACCTTTGACCATCGTGTTATTTTCCTCACATCATTTCTTAAGTCAGGCATAGAAGACATTTAACTTCTGCTTACCTGGTGTATGTCCGTTGGTCTCCGATGTTAAACTGTCATATTGACTGACATATTAGAGGTTTATACTGTGGTCGTTGGAGTCTTGAAATGTAGGTGTACAATACAACATTCTTTTTGATATTATCTGCAAGGATTGGAGCGGTGGTCATGCAGGTGTCACTTTATGTATTTTATGTAATTTGCTGTAAAAAATATATGCGAAAATATATCTGATATAGGCCTATCTGATCAATATAATCAGATGTTATCGTAACGCTTTTTATTCATAGGTGAAAACGAATGACACAATCTTGCTTTACTAATTTGTGGATTTTTAAGGCACAGTACTACACAAACAAAATCTTCTCCTTTTAAAATGTCCAGTGTGTAGGATTTAGTGGCATCTAATGGTGAAGAGAACTATGGAGGCCTTCAGGTGCCAGTAGCTACTTTCAATGATGTCCTATATGAAGGGCTCATCCGAAGCTAACGAAAACACAATGATTCTTTGTTTCATTATACACTAATGAAATATTCTTACTCTTACGTACATTCTACATCTGATAATAGATCCCCCTAAATCCAACACAAAGTTCCTTTCAATTTAAAATTACAAATGTACATTTAGATCCTCAACCATCTGTGAAATTGGTGTGAAAGGTGCACAAGTGTTACAAGAAAACATGTGAAGTTAGAGCACATGTAGCAATGTGCTTTTGAAATTGTACACATGTGGAAATAACACTTAAAATACAATTAAAATGAACATAGATCAGCAGTAGATTATTATCATATTCAGTAGATAATCAGACAATAAAACACACCATTATGCATGTGCACACATACACCAAAAAAAAGTATGGTACTGTGGTGGATTGACATAATTCACCCACGGAACTATGGGTGGGGTTTATTGTTCCGCACGGACACTTTTACTGCACGGACTTGAGAGTTGTTGTTTATCTCGCGCTGCTAGGAGTGTTTGCTTGCGACCTGTTCCATGTCAATTAAACGTCAAGTTTTGACATTTGATACACCGCCTCCGACTCTCGTCTCTCGGCACTACACTGGTGACCCCGACGTCAGTCTCGCAGAAGTATCCGAGACTGAACCGAACATGGCAAACAACGCCGTTTTTCTCAAATTGCCGGAGTTTTGGGAGACATCCGCGGCAGCATGGTTCGCGCAGACGGAGGCTCAATTCGCCCTCCGCGGTATTACGGATGACGACGCAATTTCCACGTCGTCTCAGCGCTGGGGAGCTCCACTGCAGCCCGGACGGTGGGCTTTATTACATCTCCCCCTGCCTTGAATAAATATGCAGCGTTCAAGGCTTTCCTGCTCAAGACCTTCGAGCTATTCAAGGACTCGGAGACAGCAAGCCTTCCGAACACATGGAAATGATGCTCAACCTGCTGGGTACGGAAGAACCAAACTTCCTTTTCATGGAATTGTTTCTTCGGCACATGCCGCCGCATGTCCAGACGGCGCTCGCTAATACAGGTTATTACTGAGCCCCGCGCTTTAGCCGAAGAGGCTGACCGTTTCTTCCTAGCCACCCAGCGTTTCGCCCCCGAGGTGCTAGCCCCAACACGCAGTTACACCCCCCCGGGCAGAGACAGGCTAACTAGCAGAGACCCAGTGGCCACACGTGCTAGCCCAGGCATTTGCTATTTCCACGCGCACTTCGGCGCAAAAGCCAAGAGGTGCCACTCCCCGTGTAACTACAAACCGGTGGGAAACTCCAAGGCCTGCGTTCAGTAGTGGCTGCGAGCGTGGGCGCAACAAACCGGCTACTTTTCATCAGAGACACTCTCTGTCCGGGCGCAAATTCCTCTGCGACACCGGCGCTCAGAGGAGCGTCCTGCCGGCTACGGTGAGCGACACCGCGGGCGGAGACCATGGTCCACATTTAACATCCGCTAACGACACCCCCATCCACACCTATGGCACGAAGACGGTGGAATTGTCCTTCGGGGGTCAGCGGTTTACATGGGACTTACATGGGCCGACATCTCCTTCCCCCTCCTCAGCACAGACTTCCTGTGCGCCCACGGACTACTGGTGGATGTTAAAAACGGCCGCCTGGTGGACGCACTGACATTTTCCTCGTTCGCATGTGTCCGCGGCGAGGCGGCATACGGCGGGCTCTCCAGCTCACTCTCAGAGGGTGACAGACATTAACGCCTTCTCAGTGAGTTTCCCAGCTTGACGCAGCCCACCTTTTCTGCCGTTACTACCAAGCACGGGGTTGAGCATCACATTGACACTAAAGGCCCCCCTGTCTATGCTAGGGCCAGACGGCTCAACCCCGACAGGCTGAAGGTCGCTATGGCAGAGTTTGCTAACATGGAGCGCCTGGGCATCATCCGTCGCTCAGACAGCCCTTGGGCCTCGCCGCTCCACATCGTCCCCAAACCAGGCGGCGGGTGGCGGCCATGTGGAGACTACCGTCACCTTAACGATGCCACTACACCCGACCGCTACCCAGTCCCCCACATCCAGGATTTCTCTGCACACCTGGCGGGTAAATCGGTTTTCTCCAAGGTGGATCTGGTGCGTGGCTACCACCAAGTTCCGGTGCACCCCTCAGACGTCCCCAAAATGGCAGTGATTACGCCGTTCGGGTTGTTTGAATACCTGCGCATGCCGTTCGGACTTAAAAATGCAGCTCAGTCTTTTCAGCGACTGATGGATTCGGCACTTAGGGACATGCCATTCGTTTTCGTCTATTTAGTCGCCAGCTTCTCTGAAGAAGAGCACCAGGCACATCTCCGGGACCTTTTCACGAGGCTCGACCAACACGGCCTGATTATCAACCCGGCAAAGTGTTTGTTTGGGTTGTCCTCCATCCATTTCCTCAGGCACCTCATCAACAAAGATGGAGCCGCCCCCCTCCCGTCGAAGGTGGAGGCCGTTTCCGCTTTCCCCCGCCCACACACAGCTCGGGCGCTCCGCGAGTTCCTTGGGATGGTGACTTTTTATCACCGGTTCATCCGCCGGGCAGCCCACACCATGCACCCGCTGTACGAAGCTCTGAAGGGTAAGTCCCCCAGCCAGACCATAGACTGGACGGCTGAAAGGGAGACCGCTTTCGATGCCACCAAAGCCGCCCTGAGCCAAGCCGCCTTGTTGGCTCACCCGTCACATGTGGCCCCCATCGCTATCACCACAGATGCGTCTGACTACGCCATCGGCGCGGTGCACGAGCAATGGGTCGACGGCGCCTGGCAGCCGCTCGCCTTTTTCAGTCACCAGTTAACCCCCAGGGAGCGCAAATACAGTGCGTTCAACAGAGAGCTCCTTGGCCTCTGGTTGGCGATTCGCCACTTCCGGTCCCTGCTGGATGGCCACGAGTTTACGGCATTCGTGGACCACAAGCCACTCACGTTCTGCATGTCCAAAGTGGCCGAGCCGTGGTCCGCCCGCCAGCAGCGCCAGCTCTCGTACATATCCGAGTACACCACGGACATCCAACACATCGCCGGCAAGGCCAACGTGGTCGCGGACTGCCTCTCCAGAGCGGTCATCGGAGCCGTGCAGCTGGGCCTGATTACCTCCGCATGAGTGCGGACCAGGCCTCCGACCGCGGGGTCCAGACCCTCAAGATTTCGGACACGGGATTACGCCTGGAGGAGGTCGCGGTCGGTGACTCAGGTGCGAAGTTGTTGTGCGACTTCTCCACGGGCCAGCCTAGGCCACTAATCCCTGCGAACTGGCGCCGGCCCATTTTCGAGGCGACACACGACCTCTCCCACCCCGGCAGGAAACCATCCGTGAAGTTGGTTTCTCAGAAGTTTGTGTGGCAGGGACTTAAGAGGGACGTGAAAACTTGGGTCGACTCGTGCGTGGCCTGTCAACGGGCTAAGGTGCACCACCATACTAGAGCCCCTTTTGAACTTTTTGCTGTTCCCGAGAGGAGGTTCGACCATGTCAATGTTGACCTGGTTGGTCCTCTTCCCCCCTCTCACGGTTTCACCTACCTCTTCACGATGGTGGACAGGACGACCCGCTGGCCAGAGGCCGTTCCCCTCTCCTCGACGGCGTCTTCCGACGTGGCCCGAGCATTCATCGGCACGTGGGTTGCGCGCTTTGAGACCCCGTCCGACCTCTCCTCCGACCGGGGCTCCCAGTTTACCTCGGAGCTCTGGAACGCGGTTGCCCAAGGTTTGGGGGTCAAGCTGCACCGCACTACCGCCTATCACCCCCAGGCTAACGGCTTATGTGAGCGTTTCCACCGATCCATGAAGGCGGCCCTGCGTGCTGGCTTGACAGACAGCAACTGGGTGGATAAGCTCCCGTGGGTGATGCTTGGCCTCAGGTGCACCCCCAAAGAGGACCTGCAGTCCTCGTCGGCGGAGCTTGTCTACGGCCAGACTCTACGGGTCCCCGGGGATTTCATTCCGGACGCCACGGTTCCCTGGTCTGCGGCCAGGCAGCGCTCCTCCCTGCTGGAGACCGCCGGGACGTTCGCACCCGTCCCCACGTCGCAACACAGCACCCCTGCTTTCCAGGTGTCCCCCGGTCTACGCTCGGCGGATTTTGTGTTCAATCGCCACAACGCCCACCGCGGACCTCTGCGGCCCCCTTACGACGGCCCGTTCAGGGTCATACAACACGGGGACAAGAGCCTGGTGGTGGACATTGGTGGTAGGCCTGAGACGGTTTCCATTGATAGAATTAAGCCTGCCCATGTGGACGTTTCCAGGCCATTGGAGTTGGCTCAGCCCCCACGCCGGGGCCGTCCTCCCATGCCCCGCCCCCCACCCCCTGTCGGGGTGCCCTCGACCTCGTTGACTACCTGGACCCCCGATTTTGTGGACAACGCGCCTGTTGCCTCTCGCTCCTCGGCCCCGACGACGACTCGCCTCGTTGTTGTTTATCTCGTGCTGCTAGGAGTGTTTGCTTGCGACCTGTTCCATGTCAATTAAACATCAAGTATTGACATTTGATACACCGCCTCTGACTCCCGTCTCTCGGCACTACAGTACATTGGAAATGCACAGTAGAGTGATGTAAAATAGTGCTTTCATTAGTTTAGTAGTAATAGTCGCTTATGGTGGCTGCTAGGGTGTTGTATGTTGCTTCTTAGGTGTTTGTGGGTGGTTGCTAGGGTGTTCTAGGTAATTGCTAGGATGTTGTGGGTAGTTTCTATGATGTCCTATGTGTTTTGATGTATTTTTCTATGGTGCTCTGGGTGACTGTTACGTTGTTCTAGGTGGCTTCTATGGTTATCTAAGTGGTTGCTAGGGTATTCTTAAAATCTGATTGGACAAATTTGGGCCTCTGGCGGGCATGTTGCTCAAATTGAATTGTTGGGCCAGGAACTGTGTTTGCTTTTGTCACAAGTCACACAATGCCACAACCTGACATGAACAACTTGCAATCTCACACATCTCGTCTAACTTCTGTTTTTGTTACAATAGACAGACTTGGGACTTGATCAAGTGTCATGTTTCCTATGACATTCATCTGAGGCATATCTCATGCAATTCAAATGTAATTGGCCTAAAGTTGGGGGAATGAATCAGGAAAACAACATCATATAACCATATTATTATTATTATTATGAGATCAGTCCTGCTACAGATCAGTACACAAGATAGCCTCTCAGCTATCTTGTGTCAGGAGCACAATGCGTCCATGTAGACTCTCACTATGTAGCTGGGCTAATGAAAGAGGCCTTTCAACATATTACATTATCATAATGTAAGTGTCTTGTCATTAGTATGATGACTTCACCAGCAGTCAAATAATTCACCCTTTCCACCTTTTTTTCAGCCATATAAAATGTTTTTAAAAGTGTATTAAGAATAACAATAATCCAATGTTTAAAATGATTGAATCATATTCTCTCATCTCACTATTATATGACTTGCAGAACTCAGTCAGTTCCTATGATCAGGTGCTTGGAAATTGGCAGTGCATATTTTCCAGGATTTCGACCCGATGGAGGAAATGTTCTGGAACATTCTGCATCTGTGAAAGAGACCCAAGTCATAGGAATTAATATTGATTTCGATATAAGCCTTCATGTGTATAAGTGTTTTTAAGCCACACACTTTTCCCATATTCATTAGCTCTTGGTAGCTTTGTTTTATTTATTGTACAGACATACCTTCTCATAGGTTTGTAGATGTTGGTCCATAGATGGTAAGTAAAAACCTAGGCACCTTGGATTTGAGTGTTTTTCACAAAATGTGAAGAAATGGCATAATATCTATCCAGACGGAAGTCATAGGTTCTTGAGGCAATTGGGTGCATCATGAGGAGACACATGTGTATACAGAGACACATGTGTGTTTCATGATTGTAGGTCAAAGGGGTCGGGAGATATGCTTGTTAAAAATATGCATTTTCAGACGTTTGTGAGAGTGCTACCATTCGCCAATCAGTGTACATTTGATTCTTTGATCATCTCTTTTGGCACTCAATGGACCTTTCCACCCTGTCAGTCACGCAGAGAATAATAACCAATAAGATTGCCTGATTTCTTAAGACCACGCCCCTTGCAACACACCCGCCATGATGTCCCACAAACAAAGCTTGTCCCGCGTTGTTGTGTTCATAGATTAGACTACAGCTACATTTAGTTAGAACAACATGGTTCCTAGATGCGCTTGGGGAACGTGCAATAATGACCACAGATATCCAGAGAGATTACAGGGAGCGCCTTTCATCAAGATTTGGAGTATCCATGCAGTCTGCAGGACTTGTTTTTAATACATGGATAGAGCTTATGGATTTTACATTTGGACAACTACATATGGCCTCATAGAGACATTATTAAAAATATGCCTGAAAACTTTTGAAAATAATTTCCTTCTACTTGAGTCATTATTGATGATACTGAATGTAAGACCCAGGTGCCATCTGCACTGGCTTTACAGAGTCAGCTTTATAGTGACTAAAGGTCAAGCACAACCCTCAAAGCATTGACTGGATGTGATCCAAGTGGGTCTGTCATTTTTTACAGGTGCTGTATCTGATAAGGCAATTACTGAACGCAGTGGTTTTTATGATGTACTTAAAACACTGAAAGTTCACAAGTGCAACAATGAAATGGTTGATAGCGACTCCACACATCAATTTACAGCAGCGCCGACACAAAAAGCTACAAAACTCGCTAATTAGTTAAAATTCAAAGGTTTATTTGTCACCTATTTCAGTGTACAGATACCCTGCTTTACATGTGCAGTAGGACTCCACGATGTCGTCCTGACGAATTTCAATGTGGAGTTTGTGAGGCGTTTGTGTCTTCCTCATAGATCACCAACACTTAGCATCAAGTTTTATGTTGTCGTCTGCTCCGTCCGAAATCCGAATGTCATGGATATATCCTTGTGTCAAATAGTTCAGACCTTTCTGTACAACTCTCTTAGATAAAGTAGCGGCATTTGGCAAATAACATACAACGATATTGAGAGAGAATCATCAGCAGGGGGGCGTTGTTCAGTGGACATTTCGGTAACATGCTGCAGAGCTGTGGGAAAGCTTGGGGGACATAGCAACAGTAACTAGGGCGGGCAGGACTTGCCGCTTGAATAGGGAAAGGTCCATTGTCAATTGACTATGTCTGCAATGTATTCTCACCAGCATAATGAATTGTGGTTTGTGATTACGTGTAGGCCTACTTAAATCCATTAGTAGAAACGGTTTGTTTGTTTTCAGTTGGAGTCACACCTGCATGGAGTCACACCTGCTGTACTCTACTCTCAGTGTTCCAAGCCATTGAACATAGTCATCTGCTTGTTAAAGCGACCTTTGTGCTTCTATTACACTGTGAAATACATTGAGATGTGTTGATAATGTGGACTATAAGTGTGTGTGTGTGTGTGTGTGCGTGTGTGTGTGTGTGTGTGTGTCTGTGCTGAAGGAGAGAGAGAGAAAGAGAAAGAGAGAAATAAATAATTAGCGTAGTGTTAGTGAAGCTAGTTAGCCAGGGTATTTCCTGGATATTCCCCCATACCTACCAGCAACCAGTAATCCAAAGGTTGTTGGTCCTCATGAATGGGTAGCTGGGATTAGACATTAATAAAGTTTATATTGAACCCAGCCAGGCATCATGCCAGCTAGTCTGGCTCGACAAAATACATGAATGGAACCAGCATGTGTGTGTCCACATGTGTGTGTGTGTGTGTGTGTGTGTGTGTGTGTGTGTGTGCATGCGTGCATGTGTGTACACGTGCATGTACACGTGCATGTATGTGCACGCGTGCGTGTATTTGAGTGTGTGTGTGTGTGTGTGTGTGTGTGTGTGTGTGTGTGTGTGTGTGTGTGTGTGTATAATACTTTTTCTCGATTCTCAGCGACTTTGACGAATGATCCTGAGATGTACTTAGACCGGTAAACGCATAGCTCAGTTAGCAAAATGACAAACATGAACTATGATGGTATGCATATGAATAAAGGACAACAGCATATGTGGCTGTGCCCCTATAGCCTTATAGTAGCAATCACAGGTGAAACAGGTCAGAGTGAAGACATGTTGTGATTTAGATTGATAATGAGGCTATTTAAGGATGGAAAATAATGTTAGATTAGCGCTCTTCCTAAACGATATGAATGCAGTGTGCGGGGAGACGGTGACAGCCAGAGGAATGCAGATTGCTGATAGCAAAGTGGGCAGCAGTGTGATTACCAGACACAGGGTTAACAATAGCTGGCAATAGCTGATGCATCCCCCTTATGTTTCCCTAAATCACCTCTACTGACTGCGGACTAAGTGCTTTAAAGTGAATCTTGGTATGGTATTTTATTTACACATTTTTTTATTTTTTTTTTACAATACTCTGATACTCTGATTACGCTGGTTATTTACTTTATTAATTAATCCAATCTTTTTTTATCAATAATGTATTTGTTATCATTAAGTGTTCTGTATGTGTTTGTATTGTCTATTATTGGCCCCATTGTAAAAGAGTCCTGGGACTCGATTGAGCTTTCTGTCTAAATAAAGGTTATATACCCTGACACTGGTCATGGTGGCACTGACAATGTAGTATAGTATCAGCCTCCCTTGGCAGCCTCCCTTGGCAATCCTGGGTCTGTCCGCAGGTCCCCTCCCAGCCGAGTCCAACATAGGAGGTCTCCTCACCACACATTCCTCACTCTTACCACAACTTAATGAGAGTTGGGGTAAGATGACACCAGATGGCGTGTTTCGCACAAAATCGGAATTATATGAGGAATCATATAAAACACTTTTTTAGCATAGTGAATATGTAATTTATAAGTAATAAAAAAAAGTTAGAATTTTTATGAATCATACTGCAGCATGCTCCATATCAGGTGGTGCTGCAGGGTGACTACCAATGATGATACAGATCAGGAGTGATGAGCACCAATGATGTTACAGATCAGGAGGACAGCACCTTTGGAGCTGTTTAGGGGTTGACTAGTGGGTTGGACAGCACATTTTGACCTGTTTAGGGATTGACTAGTGGGTTGGACAGCTGTTGAAGCTTGGCTAGTGCTGTTCCTTTTCCTTTTTTGGATTGGCTCTTGCTTGCAAAATGGCCATCGTTTAAGTGTAGTAATTCTATATATATATATATATATATATATATATATATATACTGTATATATATATATTTTTTTTTATTGTTATTATTATTTTTTTTTTGCCCCAGTCCTCTCTTTCTCCAAGAGACCCACTGTGTTCGAGTGCTGGAGAGTATGATCTGCCATCATTATTTAATAGGACTTGTCTGGGTTTTTCGCGAAGCTTGCATTTATTATTTGACAGTCGGCCTACTTGGCTTTAATGTCTAGGTTTTGTGCGAAGCCTGTGCTGCCAATAGCTCTGTTCTTTATATAGTACCTGGGTGTTGTCGCTGAGTGACTTGACCTGACTTGGCATGAACCTGATTTGTAATTGTGTCTGTGTCTTTGTGTAACCCTGTAAAGGAGTGTGAAGGCTTGTCATTCAGGGTGTGCCCCCACGTTACGACTTCATTCAGCTGTCTATTCACAAACAGATGAATGTAAGTGTGATTGATGGCCATGGCCATTATGTTTATGCAGGCGTTATGCCAACCCACTATCCTGGTGTTCCCGATAAAAAAGTCAAACCTAACACATAAAATGAAATGGTTTTTTTTCTTATCATTGTCTGTGTACCTTGACCTAGAGTCTTGGTACATAGTTACAGCACATAGGAAAGTATATGGCTTAACATTTTATATGTTGTATCCACATCTATGTGTGAATGTAGCTGTGGGTTCCTAGCACCCATCACTCTGGGGGCTAGGATCTCTTTTACGACATTTATTGGTGACTACTTGAACAAACAATTTAATTTAGTTTTTACATGTCAAAATAATATCAAATAAACCCAGAATAGGATGATCATTTCCATGCAACCAAAATGAAATAAAGCCTATTCCCAGAAACAAATGAACCTCCATTCTGAATTCCTCGCTCCATGCGACCTGGAGACGGTGTTGTCTTCCTATATTCCTCTATCTTGTATTTTATGTTTTTCTATCTATTTGCCTTTCGTCTGTCCCTCTATGAGGCTAGGTCGCAAGCCAGACAGATCGATCAATTCACAGATTTGGCTCCCCGAATTCCCAGGATTTGTAGCACTTCGCGGGGCGGTGCCAGGGACCGGTTCGGGCCAGACATAGCCATGTGGCACAGGGGTCATGGCTTCATCTTTAGGCCAGAGCTCCTCCTCCATCCGATTCTCTTCTCTCTGGATTGGTGGTGGCGGGTGGGCGACGTCTCGCGCCAATTGAAAATGGTGGAATGAGCGCGCTCCCACAGAAATAAACTTGCCTTGCCTTCCCTTGCAAAACTACTAAGGAACGACCTGTTGTATCATGACGCCTTCGATAATAAACATTGGCATCAATGCACGGCCAGTTTGGCTGCTGTTGACAAGCGTACTTTTTGTAGTCAGCTTCAGATAAATAATGGTGGATGGTTATTACAGAGGCAAGTATGGCCATATCTGTTTTCCACACATTCCTGACAATAATTGATTGAATCAGATTCAGATGTCTTCCATGCACAAAAGATACAGTCACTCAAATCTACATGCAGATTTGGAAAACAAATGGGACTCAGTTGACAACTTAATTTCCTCACCCTCCTCGATGACAATAAATAACAGCAGAGAGGGGCCTAGTAGCCGACAAAGATCAGGACACAAACACAGCCACTGTACAAAGGGGTGCATGCTGTGTGAAACAAGGTCACACTGGTAATCAGGAGTAAGCAAGGGATCTTGGTTTCAGCCGCTTGTGTTTATCATATCCAAGTATGAAAATGATTGCCCATATTTACGTTGAGCGGGGAAAGGTTAGTGGAGGGCAAGGCATGGATTTTGGAACACATTGAACACAAATGCACATTGAAAGATGGGAGACAAGAATATCAGTAAAGAAAATATAAACACACATACAGTTGGGAATAAAGAAGAAATAATTCAAATGAAAAATATACATACAATGTCCATAAAACATACATATACGAAAATATGTAAAATAACTATGTAATGACTCAAATTACAGAATATTGCACATTATTGAAACTTGATAATATGACTAAAGAAAATGGAAATGTCACAATAGAAAAAGAATTTTGTTAAACTGCATGAAAACACGATTACAAAAAGTGCAATTAAGTGTGCAGTTGAAGCGCTCTCCTCCCAGGGTGTGATCCTCGAGGCGTCGCCCTGGTTGGTGGCGCCCTCTAGTGGATGTGTTTGTCATACCGTTTAATGACGGCGTTTATGTTGAGAGCAATCACTGACGCTGTCACTGTATTGCTATGCAACCTGGCACAAGAGTTTCCTTCGGGATTAATAAAGTTCTATCTTATCTTATCTTATTAGGAAACGGAAAGCATGCCTCGCTCAGGAAGCCCAAGCGCCAGAGCCAGCCTCGGACGGACATCGTGGAAATACCAACCTCTCTGTCCCCTTCACCCTAACCCTGTACTTTGTAATTTATAATTTGTCATGTTTTGTTACCCATGTTTTTAAAATGCCCGTATGACACCCATTGCACTCCGAACCATCCCTGGAAGGAGGGATCCCCCACTCTGAGTTCCTCCTCAAGATTTCTTCCTTGTTAATTAAGGGAGTCGTGTCTTGCCCTTAGGGGGGCGGGGCTAGGGGGGTGTCATAAATCACATTTGGCCCATAACAATCTGGCCTGTAAAGCCCTTTGAGACTCTCTTGTGATTAAGGGCTGTACAAATAATATTGAATTGAATTGAATTGTCCCCTTCACCCTAACCCTCCCCCCCTCTCTACTCCAACCTCTCTGTCCCCTTCACCCTATCCTATCCTATTCTATCCATCCATTCTCCATCCATCCATTCTCGTCCACTTATCCGGGGCCGGGTCGCGGTGGCAGCCGGCTAAGCAGGGCCCCCCAGGCTTCCTTCTCCCCAGCCACACTCTCTAGTTCCTCCTGGGGGATCCCGAGGCGTTCCCAGGCCAGACGAGATATGTAATCCCTCCAGCGGGTTCTGGGTCTGCCCCGGGGTCTCCTCCCAGTTGGACGTGCCCGGAAAACCTCCAAAGGGAGGCGCCCGGGGGGCATCCTAATCAGATGCCCGAACCACCTCAGCTGACTCCTTTCGATGCGGAGGAGCAGCGGCTCTACTCCGAGCTCCCTCCGGATGTCTGAGCTCCTCACCCTATCTCTAAGGCTGAGCCCAGCCACCCTGCAGAGGAAACTCATTTTGGCCGCTTGTATCTGCGATCTCATTCTTTCGGTCACTACCCAAAGCTCGTGACCATAGGTGAGGGTTGGAACGTAGATGGACTGGTACAGCGCCTGCATCACTGCAGACGCTGCACCAATCCGTCTGTCCATCTCCCGCTCCATTTTGCCCTCACTCGTGAACAAGACCCCGAGATACTTGAACTCCTTCACTTGAGGCAGCAACTCATTCCCAACCCGGAGTCCTATTCTATTCTATTCTATTTCATCCTATCCTATCCTATCCTATTCTATTCTATTCTATTCTATTCTATTATATTATATTCTATCCTATCCTATCCTATCCTCAATTATGACACCCATTGCATCCTTCCCTGTAGGAGGGACCCTCTGTGTTCCTTCTCAAGATTTTCCTTGTTAACTAAGGGTCTTTTTTCTTGCCCTCTGGGGGGGCTAGGGTTAGGGGGGTGTAAAAAAAACAACTAAATACAATATTTAAAAAATATATACTGGACTTAACATGACGTTCTTTTACTTTGTATTATCCATTGTATTATTCATCTTCATTATTACCCAATTTCTTCCGTGCCAAACTACACCATGTATAAATGCATCACATATGTGTCGCCCACCTCGTTGGGGATTAAACGCGTCATGTTAGTTCATCTGCACAGATGCGTTTTGCTTCTCAGACATTGTGCTTGGCTTATGGCCTCTGACGTCACCAGTGCAGCCATGCAATGTGTTATTAATCCCGAAGGAAATTCTTGTGCCAGGTTGCATAGTAATAGAATAAGACAATAGAGAAATTAACAGTAGAATAATAAAAAAATAAAATAAAATAAAAGATTTAGAAATTCACAGTAGGTCTAAGTCCTAGTAGAAGTATAAAAATATAGGTGAAGTATAACAATATAGGTAAGATAAGATACTTAATCAGCAAAAACAATTTGGCTATAATTGAAGTGCAATACAACGGTAATAATAATGGTAAGTATTGCACATGATACAAATAATGCACATAATGATGAAAGGTAATGTAGCATGGTAATATTGCAAGGATAATATTGAGAAGTATTGTACATGACATTAAGAATGTTGCACATGATAATGAGAGGAGATGAGAGGTAATATAGCAAGGTAATATTCATTTATTTATATGTGTTTATATCAGGGATGGGAATGGTTATTCAAAATGACGTTGGTATTCAGAGACAGCTGCAGCAGTTTTAAGTCTATTATACCACGGTGTCTTGGGTTATTCTTGTTGCAATAAGACATTAGGGTTTGCGAAGAAATAAACATGAACAATAAACATAAACAACAAAACAAAACATGTTATCTGGTGTTTGTTTAAAAAGAGCGTTCCATGTCGACCCGGCTCCCCCTGACCGGAAGTGGTCGTGGGTGGCGTCGAGACTAGGCTAGGCTAAAGCTAGATCCTCACCGCTGTGGAGCACCACTCACTAAATCACTGTGGTCCGTAACAGCGCGATGTTAACGGAGACATGTTAGCGGAGCAACTGCGTCCCGTCCGGCAGCAGCGTGGAGCTAACTGAATGAATGTGAATGTCCACCTAGATGTATGATTACTTGATCAATCTACCAGCCTACCCAGTGGACTGTACCGCCAGGTAAACTGATCTAGTCACCATACATCTAGGTGGACATTCCCACTTGTGATGTCACTAGACAGTAGTCACATGGTCAATTGTGAGACGGCTTGCAATGGCTAATCACACTCACACCTGGTGGCATAACATGTACCCTTTAATAATACAACGATAACCCTATCTTGTCTTGGTTAAAAAAAACTAAAACTAAAACACTGTGTGTGTGTGTGTGTGTGTGTGTGTGTGTGTGTGTGTGTGTGTGTGTGTGTGTGTGTGTGTGTGTGTGTGCACGTGTGTGTGTGCTGCTCTCAGACCAAGATGGTGCAGCACATCAGGAAGAAGCATGCAGAGTTTGGCCAGCTGACGGTCCAGACGCCGTGACCACCGCCGCCGTCATCAGCAGTTCCCCCGCCGTCCTCAGCACCGCCGACGGCACCGCCGCCGCCTCAGAGGCCGTCGCCCTGAGCTAACTATCTGGTCGCTCAGTATGACGCCACGCGTAACGGACAATTCATCTCCGGTCCAAACGCCAAACCTTCAGGTCCCAACGCAAAACACAATGGGCGGAGCCTGTAAACGTTTTAACCATCACTTCCTCCTTTAGTGAGGCACCATTGAGGGATAAACATTAAAAATGCTAAAGGCACTATAAGTAAGAATCAGTGCATTCTGAGCTCCTTGGCTTGAGACAATAACAATCAGAAACTAATGTTAGTTCTAATCATCATTAAACCTTGTACACATTTTTAAAAATTATCCACGCTTACATGTCTTACACTTCGTTCCTTTTTCCCGCGAAATCCGACCTGACTCAAATATAAGAGAAATCAGCCCCAAAGCAGAGAGAGTTGGGGAAGCTCTCATGTTTTAACTTCAACCACGACCTGCTCATTAACTGCTAGAACTAACATTAGTTTCTGATTGTTATTGTCACAACCCACGGAGCTCAGAATGCACTGATTCTTACATATAGTGCCTTTAAAGTGTTTTCATTTGTGATTCAAAAAAATGTACTTTAAAATATGTATTTTTTGACTCTGGTCAAACAGAGGGACACAGCATTGTGGCGTGTTGAGAAGACGACCGCCTCAGTAGCCGTGGATCTTCATGCTAATGTGTTAGCCAGTGTGTGAGCTAGTTCAGGAGGGCAGAGGCTGTGAGGGAAATAAAAGAGGTGGTTGCCGGTTCGGTTCCCACCGCCCGGTGAAAGGTGGTACCGTGTCTTTGAACGGTGTAATGATATGCATAGTATACCAGGACACTAGGGGGCACTGTTGTTTGTTAAACTGCATGGCATGCTCTTTATGTCATTAGAGAAAAAGTCGTTGATTAAAGATTCATTGTTCAGCATTCAATGGCGTCAGTGGCAATCTCATTACAAACGGCTAACGGCTCCCAATCACCCAAAGAAAGACCTCTCTTGTCAGATAAGACAAACTTTTGTTGAAAGATTAAGGAAAGAAAGAAGAAAAGACTATGCCTAAATCAAAAAATTCAAACACATTAAATTCTAGTAGACTTAGTCCTTTTCCTCAAAAGGATACTCACAAGTCCCCGGCTGAGCGCCGCTGTGTTGGACTTCTCTCCGGTGAACGAGAGGGTCACCTCCATTCGACTGCAAGTCGCTGGGGGGAAGGCTCTGACTGTTGTGTGTGCCTACGCACCAAACAGCAGTTCAGAGTATCCGGCCTTCTTGGAGTCCTTGGGTGGCATCCTGGAAAGGGTTCCATCCGGGGACTCCATAGTTCTACTGGGGGACTTTAACGCACACGTGGGCAATGATGGAGAAACCTGGAGTAGAGTGATTGGGATGAACGGCCTGCCCGATCTGAACCAGAGTAGTGTTTTGTTATTGGACTTCTGTGCTAGCCATGGACTGGCCATAACAAACACCATGTTTGATCATAGGGTGGTTCACAAGTGTACCTGGTACCGGACCACCTTAGGCCAAAGGTCACTGATCGACTTTGTAATCGTATCAGCAGATCTGCATTCGTGTGAAGAGAGGAGCAGAGCTGTCAACTGATCACCACCTGGTTGTGAGTCGGATCAGATGGCGCGGGAGGCTGCCAGACAGACCTGGTAAACCCAAACGTGTAGTGAGGCTGAACTGGGAACGTCTGGTGGAAGCCCATGTCCGTAAGGTCTTTAACTCCCACCTCCGGAAGAACTTCTCGTGCATCCCGGGGGAGGTTGGGGACATGGAACCTGAGTGGGCCATGTTCAGAGTGTCCATTGTAGAGGCTGCAGCTCGGAGCTGTGGTCAAAAGGCTGTTGGTGCCTGTCGTGGCGGCAACCCAGGAACCCGTTGGTGGACACCAGCGGTGAAGGAAGCCGTCAGGCTGAAGAAGGAGGCCTTTCGGGCCTGGTTGGCCCAGGGGTCTCCTGAAACAGCAGACGGGTAGCGGGAGGCCAAAAGGGCCGTGGCTTCAGCAGTCGCTGAAGCAAAAACCCGGGTGCGGGAGGAGTTCGGGGAGGCCATGGAGAAGGACTTTCGGTTGGCCTCAAGGAAGTTCTGGCAAACTGTCCAGCGACTCAGGAACGGAAAGCAGGGCTTGGCTCAGGCTGTGCTCAGTCGGGGAGGAGAACTGCTGACCTAGACTGAGGATATTGTCGGCCGGTGGAAAGAACACTTTGAGGAACTCCTGAATCCGACCAGTACGTCCTCTGTGGAAGAGGCAGAGTCTGAAGACTCGGGGGAAGCCTCACCCATATCCTTGGTAGAGGTCACTGAAGTAGTCAAAAAGCTCTTCAGTGGCAAGGTGCTAGGTGTGGATGAGATTCGCTCTGAGATGCTGAAGGCTCTGGACATTGTCAGGCTGTCGTGGCTGACACGCCTAGTCAATGTCACGTGGAGGTCGGGGACAGTACCTGTGGAATGGCAGACCGGGGTGGTGGTCCCCATTTTCAAAAAAGGGGACCAGAGGGTGTGCTCCAACTATTGGGGTATCACACTGATCAGCCTCCCCGGGAAAGTTTATTCCAGGGTGCTGGAAAGGAGGCTCCGGCCGATTGTCAAAGCTCAGCTTCAGGAGGAACAATGCGGATTCCGTCCTGGCCGTGGAACAGTGGACCAGCTCTTTACCCTCGCAGGGTTGTTGGGGGGAGCATGGGAGCATCCAGTCTACATGCTTTGTGGACTTGGAGAAGGCTTATGACCGTGTCCCCCGGGGAATCCTGTGGGGGATACTATGGGAGTATGGGGTACCGGGGCCGTTGGTACGTGCCATTCGGTCCTTGTACGAACAAAGTGTGAGCTGTGTCTGTATTCTCCCCACAAAGTCAAGCACGTTCTCAGTGGGTGTTGGACTCCGCCAAGGTTGTCCCTTGTCACCGATTCTGTTTGTGATCTTCATGGACAGAATCTCAAGGTGCAGCCGAGGTGAGGAGATTGTCCAGTTTGGGGACCTCAGAATTGCATCTCTGCTCTTTGCAGATGATGTGGTTCTGTTGGCTACATCAGACCGTGACCTCCAGCATGCACTGGGGCGGTTTGCAGCCGAGTGTGAAGCGGTCGGGATGAGAGTCAGCACCTCCAAGTCTGAGGCCATGGTTTTCTGCCGGAAAACAGAGTGTTCCCTCCGGGTTGGGAATGAGTTGCTGCCTCAAGCGAAGGAGTTCAAGTATCTCAGGGTCCTGTTCACGAGTGAGGGCAAAATGGAGTGGGAGATGGACAGACGGATTGGTGCAGTGTCTGCCGTAATGCGAGCGCTGTACCGGTCCGTTGTGGTGAAGAGGGAGCTGAGCCAAGCAGCTGATACAAGCAGCTGAAATGAGTTTCCCCCGCAGGGTGGCTGGGCTCAGCCTTAGAGATAGGGTGAGGAGCTCAGACATCCGGAGGGAGCTCGGAGTAGAGCCGCTGCTCCTCCGCGTCGAAAGGAGTCAGCTGAGATAGTTCGGGCATCTGATTAGGATGCCCCCCGGTCGCCTCCCTTTGGAGGTTTTCCGGGCACGTCCAACTGGGAGGAGACCCCGGGGCAGACCCAGAACTCGCTGGAGGGATTATATATCTCATCTGGCCTGGGAACGCCTCAGGATCCCCCAGGAGGAACTAGAGAGTGTGGCTGGGGAGAGGGAGGCCGGGGGTCTGCCACCGCGACCCGGCCCCAGATAAGCGGACGAGAATGGATGGAAGGATGGATAAAAAATACAAAAATAAAATACAAATATACAAATAAAAAAAGGGGGGATTGACAGGTGATTGACAGTCTTTATGGAGGTTGTATTCCTGTGAGCAACAGCTCACACATCTTGCTGCTGTGTTTCTCCCTCACACTGTAACAGACATTTTATCCAGCTCTTATTTAGTTAGGTTTCGTTTGTGCCACTTCCGGCTCTGTTGTTTATATGCTACACACCTGAGCTTCTCAATAAATAGTGACACTAAAGTATGGAGTGTCGTCTGCTGCTTGTTCCGGAGCCCCCTACCCACCTCGTTACACTTGAAGACATGTATAGTAAGTCACACATGTTCAGGATGCTTGCGATTGCGTACGAGGGGTTTGATACATGTGGCTCTTCAAGCCTGGCTCACACTGAATAGAACAGAATAGAACTTTATTAATCCTGAAGGAAATTATTGTGCCGGGTTACATAGCAGTACAGTACAATAAAATAATATGGAAAACTGTAGGCAAGATAAGATATTCTGAACAATTTGGCGTAATTGAAGTGAAATATTATTGGACATGACATTAAGAATATTGCACATGATGATGAGAGGAGATGAGAGGTAGTGTTATAGATTATATTTATAGACAACATGATAATAATAATAATATAGCACATGATAGAGTGGCCCAGTGTTGCTCTGGTGCTCTTGTTGTGCTAGTGCTCATGTTTCCTTCAAAGATAATCTTGTCCTCGTTATTGGTGTAGTTATACATTGAACTACACATTCATACCCTTTTGTCTTTCCACTGCTCAAGCACTCTGGAATTAGCTCTGCAAAAATGAGTATTTGGAAAGTTGGCGTTGACTGGTTGTAACGGCAGTAGATTCAAGTATAAATTCAGAGACAACCCCCCTTCTCTCAATGACTCTCAATCACTTTAGTGGTTTGGAAGTGTGCGTGTATCTGGAACTATAAACAGGTTAAAGTCTGTGACTGTGCCTTGTTGAATAGACTGCAAGTCTCTGCAGAAGAAACCCTTTGTTTTCACCAGATGTGATGTCACAGATTCCTGTTGGCAGTGGCAACTGCAGGAGAGCATCACACTTTTAATCTGAGGGTCCAGGGTTCAAGTCCCTGCTCAGGCCAACAGGTTTTAGAGCCACAAAATACCATTCTTCCATTCTTCTCAGGAGAAGAAACCCATAAATTGATCCGCCCACATCTACTGCACACCTGACAGCAGAGTGTTGCTTTGTGGCTTGTTTGATACCTCAGACCCTTGATAACTGACTGACATTTAGACAACCATATGTTCCATACTGTACTAACGTAGTTTACAGCTGAATCTAGGGCCCTCACTCAATTCACTTGAGTGGAGAGGACATGAAAATAAGATATCAAGTCTTTTGATGTTGATGGGTCACAGGCATCAGGAAGTCATGGCACCCAATTTCCAGGAAGTCAGGGTGCCAGGAAGTCATGGCACCCAAAGGATATGCAGGTACTACACTTGATTGGACAATACCAACACAATTATGCAACAACGTCATTGCAAATTGATTATTTCAAAAGTAACGTACGCACTTTCTGCAGTTCATAATTGGCCATTTCTGAATTTTCTGAAATGACACTTAGTCACTTTGTTGCTTCAATTTAGTGATTAGTGATTTATGGTAAGATTGTTGGTAAGTTGGTAAGATTAAAGCAGTGGCGGACACAGAACAACCCTACTCCACATATCTTAACTTAAGGTACAATAATACACTGTTTTTGGAAAGCTTTTGGAACCTTTTATTCAATTACCTTTCCTTGAAAATACTATACTACTACGACTACAACTGTAAATAATACTGTATGTTTCAGTTCAGTATTTAGTCAAGTCAAGTGAATTTTATTTGTATCGCCCTTAATCACAGTTACAGTCTCGAAGGGCTTTACGGGCCATATGATTATGACACCCCCTAACCATAGGTTAGGGATGCTTGGGGCAATGTCTTGACAAATTATGTTATATACTTTGTTAAGTACAAATTATGTATCTTTATGTATCTTTATTGCACACTGTATGAAACTTGCAAGTGTCATATTCTAGTATATTATATTATATATTACTAATTATTATACATTGAAAACATGTAGGCCTTTTACGTTATTCTTTATTTGCTGGACTGAATCATTTCAATCCCACACCATGCAATATCATGTCTTCATCTACCCTACACCCTAACCATATCACACAACACAAAAGACAAACAGAACAGGGAAGTTGAGGAAGAAGGGTCCTGAGGAGCTTTTAGATAGGGCGGTTGACACGAGCAGAGGCACACCACCAGGAGAGGCAAACCAGGAAGCTGTTTGGGGCCCCCAAAGGAAATTTGGGAAAAGGGGCCCCTGAATGGTCGATCATGTTGGCACATTTTGTAATGATAACTATAAACCCCCTTAAAGGTCTGATAAAGGCACTATACTATGCATCGCCACTACCTCAAACACCCTTAAGTGGGGCCACTTCTAGGATTTCATTAGGACAGCCATCTAGCTAACGTTACCTCTAAAGAGGGCCAGACTGGGAACATGATTCAGGCCGGGAATTACAGCCCCAGTCAGGCCATCCCAGTGGGGAGGATTTTGAAATTATGACATGTAATGTTCAAAATATAAGTAATTCTTCCTAAATTATATTGAGTAGAAGGCGAATACTTCACACCTTCGATCATTAAACATTTCTTCATACACTCACACACACACATTTTTTAAGTTGCGAATCATCAAATGCCCCTATTTTGCAATGCTTACAGTAAAAGACGCATCAATCATTTGGTTGACCGAGGAAACTGTTGTGGTGTTTGGTTTTGCCACATTGGCCTCTGTCTTGTGTACGGGCATAACAGAAACTTTCTCTCCAGGACACAGAGGGATGGACATTACTAGTTTACTGCATCATAGGTACTGCACAGCTCCCTCTCTCATCTTGACAGTCGGAAGGGGGGCTATGTGGGAATGCTATTTATTGACTATAGTTCAGCTTTCACCACCCCAGTCCCCACCAGACTGGCTGGCAAGCTGATTGAGCTGGGACTGAACATCCTCCTGTGCGCCTGGATCCTGGACTTCCCGGATTGTAGACTTTAGGAGGAAACTCCATGGCAAACATATTGAGTCTCCTCAGAAAGTAAAGGAGCTTTTGGGCAGTTTTTATAGCCGAGTCCGCTTGCATGGACCAGCTAAGATCATCTTTGATGAACACACCGAGGAACTTGAAGCGGGAAACTTTCTCCACTTCAGCACCGTCAATGTGTATGGGGGCATGACCACCCCCTCTGAAGTCCATGATCATCTCCTTAGTCTTGTAGACATTGAGAGAGAGGTTGTTGCCCTGGCACCATGTTGCCAAGTCCCTGACCTCCTCTCTGTAGGCAGTCTCATCATTGTTGGTGATGAGACCCGGGATGGTGGTCTCATCTGCAAATTTAAGGAAGGTAATTGAAGCTGCTCACCCTCTCCACAGAAGTCCTATTAATCACCAGTGGTGCGTAAGTCCTCTGATCCTGTCCTCCTAACGTCCACAATTAGTTCCTTAGTTTTGGAAACATTCAGCATGAGGCTGTTGTCTTGGCACCATAGTGACGGGTTCGCAACTTCCTCGATGTAGGCCTTCTCCCCGTTACTGGAGATCAAGCCCACCACCACTGTGTCTTCTGCATACGTGATGATGGTGTTGGAGCTGGACCTGGCCACACAGTCATGTGTGTACAGGGAGTATAGTATGGGGCTGAGGACGTGAACCTGGTGGTATCCTGTGTTCAGGGTGAGTGGTCTGGAGGTGTGTTTGCCCCCCTGATGACCGGGGGCCTGGCAGTTAGGAAGTACAGAATCCAGGCACACAGGGGATGTTCAGACCCAGCTCAATCAGCTTGCCAGCCAGTCTGCTGGGAACTATGGTGTTGAAAGCAGAGCTAAAATCAATAAACAACATTCTCACATGCCCCCGCTTCTGACTGTCAAGATGAGAGAGGGAGCTGTGTATTACCTGGACAGCATTGTCTGTGAATCTGTTTGGCCGATAGGCGAACTGCAGCGGGTCCATGGAGGGAGGTAAGAAGGTGCAGATGTAGTCCTTGATCAGTCTCTCAAAACATTTCTTGACCACGAGGTGAGGGCCACCTGTTGGTAGTCATTCAGGCATGCCGGAAAGACAGTCTTGGGCACAGGGACAATAGAGGACCACTTGAAGCAGGCTGGGACCACAGACTCTACCAGGTAGAGGTTGAATATTGTGGTGAACCCTGGAGCTAGCTGATTAGCACAGGTCTTCAATACTCCAAATATGCCATCAGGACCTGCATCTTTTCTGGTGTTCACCCTCATCAGGGCCCTCCTCACGTCGTGCTTGGTCACAGAGAGAGCGTCCCCAGCGTTCCCACTACATTCTACGCCCATGTGCTTTCCCACCATACATTTCCCATACATAACATTCCTCATAATCCCTCCGGCCCCCCGCGTCATCTGCGCGGCCATGTGGTGGCCCTGCCCCCTCCTGGGCGCTACAAAATGTAACGAAGATAGTTGGTTTTTTTCTTCATGAGAATTTAAACAGAATTGCTGCATGTTCTTCCGGTTTCTACGGGAATCCCGGGATTTCCCGGGAAGGGGCTCTATAATCCCGGGATTTAAAAAGGGTCAGATTCGGATATTGAGCAACCCTAGTGGAGATTCACCCCCCCCCCCCCCCCTCTCAAACGACCATTCAGGGAGCAGGGACAACAAGACATTACATGGAGACCCTTCCGTCCCCACCCCCCAGACAGCTAATCCAGAGAAGCGAAGACAGCAAGGTCTCACGTCGACCTCCCATTCCCACCAAGGACAGCAAGGTCTCACGTTGACCTCCCATTCCTACCTGCCAGACAACCAGTCCGGACAAAATAGGCCCCATGTTCCCACATTCGACGATAACAACACTCGAGGACAACAACACCAGCGAGTGCATCTCAGAGGCCTCCCGGGGCCAACAGATAAGAGTGAAGCTAACTAGTCACGTAGGCCAAACTGCTAACTAGTCACGTAGGCCAAACGGCAGAGTGGAAAGTTACTGGCGCACAAGATTAATACATCCACAACTCCCAACAATTAGGAAAGGATCTCACCTTAACATGATGGTGTCCACCACGTCCGTAAACCCCCTCAATCACATCACTGGAGCTGGATCGGAACATGTCCCAGTTGGCATCGCTCATGACGTCCCGAATATCTTCATCAACGTAGTCAACCCACTGATTTACTTCCCTCATCACTACCGCCTTCTGTACTATCCTTTGTTTATATTCTGGTGGCAGGAAAATGGCAGCATGGTCCAACTTGTCCCTGTAGGCTCCTTTGGCATCTCTGATGGCCCTCCAAAGATCATATCTGGACCTCCTCAGGTTCCTAGAGCTATAGGCCGTGCTTTTAGTTTAGCACAGACACTGTCGTGGCAATTCAATAATTTCATCTAGGGCACGTGAGATCTCCAAACTGAAGTAGACACAATACTTGTAGAAATTAAGAGTACTTTAATGAATGCATTCACCAGAGTCCTCTCTAGCAGAGTGAGTAACAAACAGATATTCACATGTCCCTTTTAAGCACACTTTACACCCCAGGGGTTTCCTGGGACAGCAATAAACCCCCACCCACGGTCCTCCGAATACCCAGTTCACATGGGATGGGGTTTCCTGCCTAAGGAATCTCTGTTCCCTGTATAAACATTCATGGTTCACTTAACCTCCTCCCCAGCTGCTTATCTTTATGACGGAAGGAGTCACTTTCATTTATGACTGGTCAAGGAAGGGGTCTCCCTCCTGCCATATAGTTTAACAGGATTGTCTGTCGTAAAGACAATCTACTCTTGGAACATAATGCCAACAGGAAGAAAGGTTTCCCATTACACCACCACCATTAACCCAGGGCTTTTGGTTGGGGAAAGTCCTAACATTGACCTTCGGGACAACATCATCGATGCACCTTGCAGGACCTATATTCCAGGAGGTGTCGAACCAGAGACTGCAGGATCATAAAGGATCCTCACCACCTCAACAACGAACTGTTTCAGCTGCTGCAGTCAGGTAAGCGCCTCTGCCATCACGCTGCTAGAACAGAGACTAAAATGGAATTTCTTTCCACAGGCCATCAGGACTGTGAACTCTGACCTCACCCGGGCCCCCCTACTGCCCCTCCAATGCACAAACTCACATACACACATGCACACATATTTAGGACACAGTACATGCACTCCTACTACTACATAATTATTACATAACTTATGACATACGTACATACATGACAATAACATACATGGTCTGGACTCACTTTACTTTTTATATTGTCTTGTTGTTTATATCACTGCCTCTCCTTCAACAAATGTACTCTTTGTAAGTCGCTTTGGATAAAAGTGTCTGCCAAATGCCCTAAATGTAAATGTAAAATGTTATATACCTATTTGTTTAAATGCCTTGCTGTTTATAAGCTTATTTGGTTATATTTCTCATTCCTAAAAAAAGGTGCTCTTTTTGTTGTAAATACTGTAAATAGTGTGGATATTCTGATTCTGATCCCTCCAATTTGTGATATTTGATTGATGAATTGATCTATTGCACATTCTGCTGGGAATCGGCACTTTTTCATTTCACTGCACATCCTGTATGTGTATGTGACAAATAAACTTCTTGAATCTTGAGTTTAGGACTCTAAATGTCATATAAAACATTAGTCAGTGCAGGTTCTCAAAGATTTCAGACATTTAGTAAGCAAGTATGTCTGGAAGGCTTGAGAAGCATTGCCTAAATCTATGGATGACATCGATTGAGAGGAGATGGTGAGATCAGGGCTGCTATCCACACATTCCCTGGTGATGTGTGTGTGTGTGTACCCAAAAGAGGTATTGGACTAAATATACAAGGAGGAACTTCTAGATCTCTACGGAAATGTCAGTGTGTGCCATGTGGCTCCTGTTAACACTCCCGTCACTCTTGCATCTAGGAGGTCAGAAGGTATTTGGCTAGGTGTATGTTTGTGGGGGGGGGGCTCCTTTGCCTGGGGGCCCCCACTCAGAGTCTAGTATCGCCGCTGTGCGCGGCGCCCCACACTCTCGTTCCCACATCCCGTGCACTAGTGTGCTTCTTCGTTGTCTCGCACTGTTAACCGCGTCATTAAAGGTGTGGCTGTAAAAAAGAAATGCACTATTTAGCACTATTTATGATCGTCTCGGTCACCACGGGGGACGCCATGCTGCCTCTGGATTATTGCCCGCTGCACTGCGAGTGCGACTGGAACATGTGGAGCATCTCCTGCTTCGAGCTCGACCTGCTGCCCGCGTTTCACCCCCGCACCACGGAAGTGTAAGTTACCCACCGAAACAGGTCAACATGCTGGGATTATGATTGATGATGATTATTATTATTATTATTTTATTTATTATTATTGTTGTTGTTGTCGTTAGGAATATTATTATTATTAATTATAATAATATTATTATTATTATTTTAGTCACGTAAAAGTGTTGTGGTTTTCATTGCAAACGCAAGTCAGCATTAAATGCACAGTGCCAAAAAACAAGCCAGTTCTGTATGTGTGTTGAAGCTGGCTTGAAGGAACCCGCCTGTCCTCCATCCCCCAAGAGGCCTTCTCCCATCTGGCCAACATCTCCGACATGTACGCTCTTGAATTTGTTTGTTTTCTTTAATGCAGAATTAAACATTACACTTTCTTAAATCTTAAATCTAATCTCATACTGTATATAAATAAAAAAAATTCTATAATTAAAAAAATACATTATGCTTGTATGAATAGGAATAGCTATATATGTGTGTATACTATACTATATATACACACATATCCTATGCATACAGCGTATGAATATATGAATATTATATATATATATGATTTATTTATATACATTTTTCAAGGGACAGACAGACACAGTATGTGATATTTGATAATATAGTCTACATATAGTGTAAAGTGTGTGTGTGTGTGCGCATGTGTGTGTGTGTGTGTGTGTGTGTTGTGTGTGTGTGTGTGTGTGTGTGTGTGTGTATTCAGCTACATCTCAGCGGATGAGACGTTAAGATTCCTTGATAGGCACTCTTTCTACAACCTTCCCAGGACCAGCCACATGTGAGCACCACCTCACACACAGGGCGTACATGACCTTTCTATTATACAACAAATACAAAATGACATGACTTAAAATGAGTACTGTACAGACCTAGGAACAGCTAATATATCAGCAATAAGGCATGCTGCATGCAATGGTAGTAGTTTGAAATTCATAGTGAGAAATTAATATTATGTTCAAGTTGCACTCTGTACATTGTGTGTGTGTGTGTGTGTGTGTGTGTGTGTGTGTGTGTGTGTGTGTGTGTGTGTGTGTGTGTGTGTGTGTGTGTGTGTGTGTGTGTGTGTGTGTGTGTGTGTGTGTGCAGAGAACTACGAAGCATCAAAACACTAGTGTACATCCACCCAGAGGCATTCAAGGACCTTCCGCACTTGCAGTATCTGTAAGTAACAAACATACTTTGGCTTTAAGCATAAACTGTTGATCAAACATAACACAAACATCACTGCACAAGTCATGTCTGTGATAATGTGCCCACTTTCATTTGCACTCTTTTCCAAACCATTTTTATTTTTTACAGCGGCATACTTAACACAGGTCTCACCTCCTTCCCTGCCCTGAACTACATCCTATCGGTCCGAGAGGAGTTTATTTTGTATATAAAGCCTTTCTACCAACGGAACACTATAAGTTCTCATGTTCAGATTTGGATGTTCAGTTGTCCTGTTTCTGTGCTCAACTTCATGTCCATCTTCTCTTAACAGGGAGATTGTAGATAATATTCTGTTGGAAGTGATACCTGCAAACTCTTTCAACGGATTATCTGAGAATGATTTAACAATGTAAGCACTTTCAGCTACTTTCCATTCTTTAGCTTCTGGTATATTTTATTAATTTCATATGCATTTCCTGAAGTAGTGAACACTTCAGTCACATGCCATTTGATACCTGGACGCCTTGAAGTGTATCTGAACACGAATATTAAACCACATGGATTCCACCAAACATATTTGGTTGTTAAACAGATTTTTCAAGTGACAAGGGATATGTTCACGACAGCTTCTATTCATAACGTTACACAGTCAAACATCAACACTGACTACTACCATTCTGTTAACCAAGAATTCCACTTATTCAATAATATATGGATTTGGGAGTTGGTGATGGTATGGAGTTGTAATACCTTTCAAATGTGTCTTTTGTTTTATTTGTAGCATGTTAAATGGCAATGGCCTGAAGAGGATTGAGCCCTATGCTTTCAATGGGAGCCGACTGGAGGAAGTGTATGTTGTCTCTTTCTGTAAATAAGCAGTTGCAACACGTAAAACAAAATACTGAAATCTGCAATTGTTTGACTCACTTTTGTCTTAATTTATTTTCATCAGGTATCTCAACAGGAATGAGGATTTGGAAACAGTAGACACATTCGCCTTTTCTGGAGTCATTCAGGGTCCAACTCTTTTGTAAGTCGCTAAACTTAACATGTTTACGACTACGGGATACACTAAAGAATTTTACTACAAGCTGCAATTAGAGAGTTTCCCCCAATGCCTACAAAAAAGCACTCCATTGATAAATTGCACACAAAAAACCACCAAGATTAGTCTCAGCATTGTCATGTGAATTGAAGTTGCCTCTGTGTGGATCCTCAGAGACATCTCAGAGACCCGGGTGAGCACTCTACCCACAATGGGCCTGGGGCCCCTTGAGAAATTCCGAGCTAAAAACACTTGGGGCCTCAAGAAACTGCCTCCCCTCACAGCGTTTCTGCATCTCCA
Source organism: Coryphaenoides rupestris (assembly GCA_002895965.2). NCBI lineage: Eukaryota > Metazoa > Chordata > Actinopteri > Gadiformes > Macrouridae > Coryphaenoides > Coryphaenoides rupestris. The sequence goes on from PIJE02000024.1 coordinate 969,703, forward strand.
AAGCGCTGAGTTGACGTTCCCCAGCCATTGCTGTGGCCTCACAAAGCTAAAGCGCTGGAGAGGGTGAGTCAGGGAACAAAACACAACAAACATATTTTCCCAGGCTCTGCTCATTCAGTATTAACTTCAGTTCTTACCTGGACATCTTAAACATTGTCTTATTTTACCAGAAAAAGATGATTTGTATTGTACAAACCATAAATATTGGAATGCATTGTCTATGCATTTAAGAAATGAGCCATTAACAACTAATCATCCTTGCTGTGAATATTCAAGACAAACAGAAGAAGTTATTTGCAACCTGACAAAGGCGACTATGGGACATAGATCTCCACAGGAGGTGTTCATGGGAGAGCACTACAGCAGTCACCAGACCTTTGCAAACCCTTACCACCACTACCTCAACACCAACCACATCTGCCTGCCCGACTTGTGCCCCAACGAGGGCCTGTTCTACGTGGACCTGCCCACCGAGCAGCCGGAGGAAGGCTTTGACTATGCGCTGTGCCACGACCTCCACGTCCACGACAAGGCCGTCACCTGCCTCCCGAAGCCGGACGCTTTCAACCCGTGCGAGGACGTGATGAGCCAGCCGTTCCTGCGGGTGTCCGTGTGGGCGGTAAGCCTGCTGGCCATCCTGGCCAACTTGCTGGTCCTTTCCATCCTGCTGACCAGCCACCGCCGGCTCTCCATCACACGCATCCTCATTTGCCACCTGGCCTTTGCCGACTTCTGCATGGGCGTGTACCTGCTGCTCATCGCCTCGGTGGACATCTACACGCGCTCCCAGTACCACCAGCACGCCATCGCCTGGCAGACGGGCGTTGGCTGCAACCTTGCGGGCGCGCTCGCCATCTTCTCCTGCGAGTTGTCTGTCTACACACTCACTGCCATCACGCTGCATCGGTGGCACGCTATCTACTTCGCCATGAGCCCCGAGCGCAAGCTGCGGCTGCGCCACGCCGCCGCCATCATGCTGGGCGGCTGGCTGCTGTGTGTGACGCTGGCGGTCCTGCCGCTGGTCGGCATCAGCAGCTACCAGCGGGTGAGCATCTGCCTCCCCATGGACGTGGACACGGTGGCAGCCCGGGTCTATGTGGTCCTGGTGTTGACGCTCAACATGCTGGCCTTCATGGTGGTGTGCGCCTGCTACCTGCACATCTATTGCATGGTGCACAACCCCCAGCACCTGTCCAGCCGGCACGACGCCAGCATGGCCCAGCGCATGGCCGTGCTCATCTTCACCAACTTCCTGTGTGTGGTGCCCATCTCCTTCTACGGGTTGTCGGCTCTCCACCGGCCACTCATCACCGTCACAGAATCCAAGGTGTTTTTTAAAAGACAACGGCCAGTTTGTGAGCAAACCATCGTAGCCGTCTCTCTTGGCTTCACTAAAATATCCGTAATTTACCAAAAACACTCCTTTGTACTGATTCAGCCAAAGCGCATTTTCCCCGACTGAATGGACACTTTTGTCTTTTTGAATAAGTGTGGTGTCAGTATGGAGTTTATGGACAATGATATACTGTTACTGTATATTGTTTACATTTGTGGCAGGTGCGCACATGCTAAATAGTCTTTGGCAGAAATGGTATATTTTTTCCAAATAATTTTGGCAATGATGTTTTAATGAAGCCAGGAGAGATAGCTATGATGGTTTGATCACAGACCATGATATATATATATGTATATATATATATACATATATATATATATATATATATATCAACCCCATAAATAAAGTATTGGGTGTAGCTCCCCTTTAAAAGGAACAGTTGGTAAGATTTGAGAGTTGTGAGAGAGGGGGCATGAAATAACAGAAGAGATCAAGATTGTGAAACTAAACAATAAAAAAAAAGTCCCCACCCTCCCTACGTTTCACCACCATTGATAAGTCATGCATTTGATGCACATGTGATTGAGAGAGACGCCCTGAATAAGTCAGGATTGTTCCGAAATAAGCCAGGATTGGTCTAAAATCTAAGTTGTCTTACACAGAGGCAGTCGCAGTCAACTAAAAACAGCTCACATTTCCCTCTATGTTAGCCGACAGATGGCCATGGCATTTCTACCAAATTACAATAAAATAATAACTCTTTTAAATCTTACCTACAACTCCTTTAATGTTTTCTTAAATGGTCTAATGCCTGTCCCCACAGGTGCTGCTGGTTCTGTTCTTCCCTCTCAACTCGTGCACACAGCCCTTCCTCTACGCCATCCTCACCAAGGCCTTCCAGTGGGACGCCCTCACCATGCTGAGCCGGGTCGGGCTGTGGAGGCGGCAAGCACAGCTCTGCTAAAGCCTGAGGTTGTCAAACACCAGCCTCACAACAGGGCGCTATCTCATGTACCTAGAGGATCCAGATCCCATGAAGTAACACCATGAGACTGATATAGCCCATACTCACTCATACATTATTGATGGGGTGATAAATAAACAACATGAAATAAACACATACCTAGAGGTACTGTATGTAAGAATAATGAATCTGTTCAGGGAGTACATGGAGGATTTTACAGCACAAATCACTTGCAATTGGCCATTTATGACATGGTTGTGGTTGAAGTAAAAAAATGAGAGCTTCCCTGAATCTCTGTTGCGTGGAATAGCTTTTGGGCTGATTTCTCTTATACTTGAATCGGGTCGGATTTCCCAGGAAAAGGGAAGGAAGTGACGTGTAAGTGCGGATAATTAAAAAAAAAGTTACTTCATAGTGTTTTTAAATGTGTACAATGTTTAATTAGGATTAGAACTAAATTGACATTAGTTTCTGATTGCTATTGTCTCAATCCACAGAGCTCTGAATGCACTTAGAGCTCCAGCAGGCTGCAGTTCACCTACCTGCCAACGGGGTCAGTAATGACAAGGAATCCATGATTCTTACCTTTAAACATCTTGAATAAAATGTAAGACGTTGAATGCTAAAATTCAAACGCAGTGACAAAAAAAATTGTTTCTCATGATATTGCTCATCATCACAACATTAAAGTAAATTATGTTTTTTATCTATAATATAATATTCTTATATTGTTATATTAATATACAATTACATTACATTATTGCAGACCACCTGCCAACCACACTTTCTGAAAAAAGTTACTTACTAACTATAGTAGCTTATTGTTTGTCATAACAACAAACATTTGTCATCCAACTATAGACCACTTTGGTGTTGGTAGACACTGGTGACGTTTAAGACAGCGGGGCCTAGCTGGTGGCAGAAAGCGCCATCTCTAGACCGGTTGTCTGTGTAGCGTTGGCAGTAAAATAGTGATCTGTAAAATATTAATCAGTAAAATAGTGATCTGTAAAATATGATTCTGTAAAATAGTGATCTGTAAAATAGTGATCTGTAAAATATTAATCTGTAAAATAGTGATCTGTAAAATATGATTCTGTAAAATAGTGATCTGTAAAATAGTGATCTGTAAAATATTAATCTGTAAAATAGTGATCTGTAAAATATGATTCTGTAAAATAGTGATCTGTAAAATAGTGATCTGTAAAATATTAATCTGTAAAATAGTGATCTGTAAAATATGATTCTGTAAAATATTGATCTGTAAAATTGTGATCTGTAAAATATGAATCTGTAAAATATTGATCTTTAAAATACTGATCTGAGCGCAGAATCTTTGTCTTTAGCTTTGTCTTTAACCTTAAAAAACCCAAAACAGCATTATTATTCTTTCATATGCCTCTGTTTATTTTAAAGGCTTGTCGGCACAAGATATGGAGCAAAACATACTAAATAAAAATGCTTATCAATGGGATGAAGTTGCCACACTCACAGTCCTGTAATTGTTGGCGTAACTACAACCATTGCAGGACATGTATGCCTTATATGTTTTGGACAAACACAGACTAAAGAGAAACCGCAGTACTATTCACTAGATGCACATAATTGTGTACTGTGTGGCCATGTCCAAGATGTAGGATTATATAGGATTCATGACTGCGTAGACAATGCTTGCGACGGAATTATACCAGACATACGATGATTAATGAAGTAAACAATGAGATAGCACCATATGCTATAGTTAAATAATTATATGCCAGCTTTATAAATTGAATTGCGTTCCCAACTTGCGTTCCAAACTAGGCATTTTGATTTGTTTACATACTGATCTGCTCTAAGTTTTCTAAAATCGGTCAATAGTCTGCCTTTTTCCCATTGCGAATTATCCCTGTAATGCTAACTTTAGTTAATGATGATCTACTTGTGAACAAAGTGTTATTTATGGCTTTGCATGTGTGGTACTTCTGAAAACTTTACCTAAAATCGGCAAACTTCCGTCCAGTCTGCTATTTTAATTTATTACAAAAGTCTCAACTTCTTAGGTGATAGAATGTGATACAAATTAAGGGAATCTTTTTGCCATGTTTATTCTGACTGCACAAAGGCACAAAAATACATATGGTCCATGTTTTGTGTGACTATTCCAACTCTCTCCATATCTCTTTAGACGATCTTCTGCCACCAGCTACTGCTGTGATATAGTCCTGACGTTGACACCAGAGTGGTTTTATGCCAACACCTTCAATGGATCTAACTCATCAGCTATGGGTTCAGGGGTTAAATGTATCCTCGTCGTACAGTATTTATCGTAGTTGTGAAACGGCGCCCTCTAGTGGAGGCGTTATGAACACCGTGACAAGCAACCTGTGTAACAACGTGTCTTATAATACCATTGTCTTCCCTAACAATTATGTAAATGTGGTTTACGTCTTGGACTTTTAAATATATTTTTTGTCGGAAGGAAGAGCAATACTTTTATATAAAAATAAAAGTCTGCACAAAAATGTCATTAATTGCAACTTTTATAGTAAATTCAAAGTTGCCATTAACTCTGAGTACAATTATTATTATCTAAATAAACTTGAATATTACAACGAATAACATACAATAGACCAAGGCCAAAATAAACATATTGATGTGTTTGGATTAGTTTTTGTATTAATCCTGCACTATTGAACATATTATTTTTGTATTAATTTTACAGTATGATTAAATAACATTTATTAAACTGTTGTCGATATAGTCATGCTCTATCAATATAAGCCGTTATTCATTGTTTTGCATAGCACTGACCTGTGAGTAAGACAAGGTTGTTTCAGCTGTATTTGGTTTCATTGGTCTAACTCTCAGTCACTAGTAAATCACTTTGGACTTTGTCTTCTCAGTGAGTTGATATAAAAAGCATTATAATCTACATTAATTTCAATTGATCTTCACTTTTCCTTATTATTTAATTTGTATTTTTGACATTTGTACAAAATAATGTTACCAATAGGGAGCATACGTAAAACATTGGACATTAGAGTTAGACAATAGACCATGAGAGTTACAAAGCATTTTAATCTATCAATTAACAGTTCAAGTTCAGAGCAGCAAACTTTTTTTGCCATCGCTGACCATTTACATTAGTAGTAGCGGAGCACATTGGACATGAAAACTGAACAAAAAAACATTTAAGACTCAATACAAAAAGTTTGGACCATAAGCCATGTTTAGCACTACTGATAAGTAATCCCAGTTCTATTCTAGAGGGACTGCAAGCCAATTTTCTAATCTAATGTAGGCCAAACATTAGGTTTACACACTGGAAGCAAATTGAATACACAAATGAGTGGATTCATGGACTTCAATGGACTCATCCTAATTGAGTATATATTGATATGTATAGCAGAATAAATTAATACATTCCATACCTTACTATGTCGGTAAGAGGACCTGTGTGGTGCGAGGGGTACTTTTGAAATGTGTTCAAGACAGTATGTTATTACTTAAAGATATTTAATTAATTCATACAATATTAACAGTGTTCTCACTCGCGCATTCAGTATCCAGTTCAATCGAGTTTATAAAATCCCCCATGTACCGCTTGTTATGCAGATCACTGCTAATCACTGAACACTGCAATAAGGCCACTTACAATATTAAATGAGGCACGTCACTCCCATGAGGGTCACCCTACCGATAGAAAAGTAACAGAAATGTGTGTCTGTAAACTAACATGGCACATAGCTCATTAGATATGCTGTGAACCCACTGTGCCCCCCACATTACACAAGTTGTAAAAATACAATTCCACCCCGACTATATTTCTATAGATTAATAATCAATAATCAGTTAGTCGTGTACAAAACAGGCAGGCTAAAAGAGCCATTCATTTTAGTGAGATATATATATATATATATACTGTATATATATATATATATATATATATACTGTATATACTGTATATACACACACATACACACATACAAGACTGTAATCGTGCTAAAGAACAAGCTAGCAACCTCACAGTGTTGTGAGGGTAACACCAACGAGCCCCGCCCCTAAGCAGGTCGCTTTGATTCAAAGTGCAAAAAGTTTCCCTGTTTTGCTTCCTCTTTTTTTTTAAGAAGACATTGCATTAAGAAGTTCAATCCATTGAGCCAATGATGTGTTTTTGTCACTGAGGTGCACATTCTCCAGGCTGGTCCGCAGGCGGGTTTGTGACATCCTCCCTCTTTTGCGCAATGGGTACCTGTTAAACAGAACTCAGTTTACCTGCAGTTGTGAGTTGACGCTGAAAAATATGCAGTAAATATACTTTACCACTAGGTGGCAATGGATGCTTACTTTTGGATTTATCGGATTGTTATTTTAGGCAGCCAGTGTGTTTAAAAAAAACGGATCTATCCGTTCTCAGAGGGATTTTCCTCAAGGTATATTGGATACCAAAAGATGAATTTCAAATAAATTAATCAATAGCGTTTGTTTTATAAGCGATAGAGCAAACTAAAATACATGAAAGACCAGAGTAACTGTTATAGACTGAATGTTCACTCATTCCTTTGATTGTCTGTGGCTTCCAGGGAGGTAATTTCTGGTGTGTGGTAACTGGTTGACTCCTACTGCAGGGAGCTTAGAGCCACCACCTGTTCTGCCGTCTGTTCCCCCTCACACACAATCTGTCCGTCATGGCCGTCTAACACCTGGGGCTCCATTTACAAAGTCATTCATCCTAGTGGTTCTCCTGCATGGCCCTTTGCAGGTGATTTCATGTCTCTTAAACATTGTTGAAACATCCGAAACCCAAACCTTTACAAAAGGAATGGGAAGATGTCTGAATTCTTGCAGAAAATGGGTTTATTTCTATGGATAAATCTGTGAGTGAAAATCAACTTGGAATACTTTATTCCAATGCCGTTTTGCTTGCAAGTTAAAAGCATGAAACAAAAAATGTGTTGAAAAGAGGCAGTCTTGTTGGAACAAGTCTAGCCTCTAGCCATGAAGGCTGACCTATACCAGAGAGACATGCATTTAATACTTTTTTTAGTTAGTGGTAGCTGGTGATTCTTTCTGAATGACAAGGGTCAGCCTGACGTGACGCCTGACTGCGAGGACAGCAGCTCCTATTCAAATAAGGTTTGCCCCGTTCCACGGATGAACTGTGTTAATGACGGGTGTTCAGCTGGCTGACTCCAGGCTAATGCTGTGTTTGGACAGGAGCTCGCAGACAGATTACTACTGGGGCTAACCAGCGCCCTCTGTGTGTGTGTGTGTGTGTGTGTGTGTGTGTGTGTGTGTGTGTGTGTGTGTGTGTGTGTGTGTGTGTGTGTGTGTGTGTGTGTGTGTGTGTGTGTGTGTGTGTGTGTGTGTGTGTGTGTGTGTGTGCGCGCGCGCGTATGGTTGAGAGAGCGAAAGAGAGAGATTGTGCTGACCTGGTAGAAGAAGTGGGACTTGTAGTTGATCCACTTCTTTACGTCGGTCCTGTTGTCCACGGACAGCGAGCGCACGGTGGTCTTGGAGGCGGCGGCCGCCGGCATGTCGAACTCCACCTCCAGGTGGCGCTCCAGGGCCTGGGGCACGTCCTGGTCGGAGCCCAGCTCCAGGCGACAGAAGAAGGTGTGCGGGTGACCCAGCACTGGAGGAGAAGGAGGAGGAGAGGACAAGCAAACCATAAGTAAAAATGTGTACAACTCCAAATAGTGTTTAGAAAGCATGCAAATAGAGTTTAGGGAACATTATTTCGTTCTGTTTAGTTTTGTTTGTTTTCATCCTCACTCATATTTGCATAAAAGTGTCAAGTGTTAAATGACTAGGCCTCGATGTAAATGTAAAAGACTCAGAGAGTAGGTGGCTATGTTTGCAGGGAAGGTAAATAAAGAAACATTCAAATGTAAGCATTGGCGGGAGTTAACATCCATGTGATTTAATCTGTGAATGTTTCATTACAGAAGCATGTTAACCATCAACATTAATGCTGCTTGATCAGCTTGTCAAGAGGGAGGGCAATGTTAGTTAGAATATACTACAACAATAACATCAATATAAAGTAGTCAGGAAGCATGAAGAGTGAGTGAAAGCAGGTCGCTTAAACAAAGGAAGAAAGGCCTACAGAGACAGTGCTGGATAGTGACATAATAGAAGCGCTGAATAAAAAGGAGGGCAGAGGGTGGGGGTGGGGTGCGACCCTTCTGGGTTTGTGAGGTAACTAATGGTGACAGCAAAGCCATTGTGTGGCCATGCAGTACACTGGGCAGTCATGCAGTACACTGGCTAGCCATGCAGTACACCGGGTAGCCATGCAGTACACCGGGCAGCCATGCACTACACCGGGCAGCCATGCACTACACCGGGCAGCCATGCACTACACCGGGTAGCCATGCAGTACACTGGGTAGCCATAAAGTACACTGGGTAGCCATGTAGTACACTGGGGCGGGTAGCCATGCAGTACACCGGGTAGCCATGCAGTACACCGGGTAGCCATGCAGTACACCAGGTAGCCATGCAGTACACCGGGTAGCCATCAGCCTTCAGACCAGAAATGCAGGCTATTCTTTTTGGCATGCATCTCTACCCCAGCCTTGCAAACTGTTGGTTTGTTTGCAACACACAGAGCTGACCATAAAACAGGCAGTTAGAATGTGTCGCAAACTGCAGTAAATGCCCTGATTGAGACTGTATACATGTCCAAATAATGCTCCTAAACCCCGAATAATATCGGCATATACCACGTCTTAATCGGAAAATGCTACTTTCAGAATAAGGCCTCATTCAGAATATTCAACCGGAATATGCTGTTTACATGACCCGTATCAAATTCTGAATATTGTCATATTCTGACTAATAGCGGAATATCAGTGTGCATGTAAACATACTCACTGAAACCTGGGGGGTTACAAAGGCACACATTGCGGGGGTGAACTAATTATCCAATGTTAGCGTGAATCATTTTGCATTGGATGGCCATAATGGCCTTAATTAGCAAGTTATTCAATTAATTACATTCTGTAAAATGAGTCAAAATGACATCACCACCGTATTTTTTTTGTGCCTATTATAGATAACCTTCCATACGTTACAATATCAGTAACCTCTGTAATTACATGTCCAGTTTGACAAGCACATGCACATACACGCATACATGCACACACACACACACACACACATTAAAACCAGGCTCTAAAGCGTTTTGAATCAAAAAGGTGCTACCCCTAATGAGCAGCTGATGTTTGAAGGGTTGATATTGACATCTAGTGAAGATCCCGGGCAGTTCCAGCTACCTGAGTTCTTGTCAGGGAGCCGAGGTATCCTCCAGACCACAGCTTTGAACGCCTGCTCGTACTTGGCAGCGCCCAGCGTCACTCTCATGGCGGGCTCCGCCCCGGAAGAGCTGGCCGTCCCGAAGCTAGCTCCCTTGTTGAACCTCGCCTTCAAGGACTTCTCCCCGATGACGCCCTCTCGACGGAAGTTCTTCGCCCAGATCTCAGGGATTGGGTAGCGTATCTAGAGAGACGCATAAGTGCCAGATTCAGATGTAGTTTATGGTCCATCGGGCTTGGCAGAAAAGACGTAGCTTTAGCTCAGTAAGAAACTAACATTATAATTAACAGTAAATAGATACATACAAATCTAAATAGATATTAATAGAGATGTACATATGTAAATAGATAAATATAAATATACAAAAAGGGAAAATGATAAATTGACTGCATTTATATTGCGCTTTTCAAACCAGCGACCGTACAAAGAGCTTTACAATATCGCCTCACATTCACCCATTCATACACACATTGATACACCGCAGGTTAGGGTAGGTGTCTTGCTCAGGGAACCCTTGACACTTCTACTTCTTGAGCAACTGCCATCCAAAATAATAAATGAACATATGTAAATCGAGAGACCGGTTGCAGCCTTACCGCCACATTCTCACAGGGGATGATGGTGAGCGCGTTGCGGTTCGGCACAAAGCCCTGCGCCATGAGCAGCCAGGACTGCACGGTGACCTCGGCGCCCTTCACCGATGCCACGGTGCGCAGTGTGAAGGGCAGCGAGCGTTCGGCGAACGACGTGCGGAAGCGGAGCAACTCGAAGCGGCAGCGCGGCGGCGGCGTGAACACCACGGCACGTGTGGACAGGAACTCCAGCTCGTCGCCATGCTCCTCGTGGAGCTCGGGGTGGAGGAGCCGGATCCAGCGGGTGGTGCTGCTGGGGACGATGTCGTGGCGCGACACCAACTCCTTCCCCTTCACCTGGAATGTGGGGTTCAGAATGTTGCCGCAGCATTCTTTAAGGAGATGTACATATTTGCTTTCACATGCGCAGACTCCCATTTATTTTATATAATTCAATACAAAGCATACGCATATACATACACATACATACATGCAGACAATATATATCATATTCCCATTCATTATTTGTAGTACAACACATGTTTTATTCATGAACTACAGTATAAATAAAGTAAGCATAGAGATCCCATTGCAGAGATGGCCTTATTATTATTATTCTACTTCTGAAATCATTATGAACAGGAGTTATCGATTCAGAAAGCCTCCTCCTACCTCAACATCATTGAGGCCCAGCTGGCAGCGTGGCAGCCCCGAGAGGAATGCCAGCACGTTGACCCGCGTCACCACCAGCTGCTCCACGATCCGCCCGTCGTCCTCAGCCACCCTCCCGTAAAACTCATCCCTCACCTCCACCTGCATCTCCTCCTCTGAAGCCCCCCCCAGCACCGGGGTGGTGGGGACCAGCGCCGGGGACCCCGGGAGAGCTCCATCGGAAGGAGGCAGCCGCCTCAGCAGCTGCACCAGCGCGTGCCTGAAGCTCAGATAGTCGTGGTAAGACGAGGTGGCCAGCTTGACCAGCTGCTCGCGCACCGGCTGGTGTGTGACGGGCGACTTGGGCTGCATGCGCCTCTTCTCGCGGTACTGCAGCAGCTCCACGCTCAGTGTGTGCACCCGGCCCGTGTCCTCGTAACTCTGGAGCCGGTGCTCGGACACCTCGTGCCGGGGCTGCAGGCGCAGGCTGCGGAAGGGCTTGTCCAGCCCCCGCTCGTAGAAGAGCCGCATGAAGCCGTCGTCAGACAGACGCACGTAGATGGGCCCCCAGTGGCGGGAGGACATGATGTTCTTCTTCTCTGGGATGCGGAGGAGCATGGGCCAGCCCTCCTGAGTGACCATGTGACTCGGCATGTAGGGGGCGCCATCTCCAGTCAGTTGCTCCAGCGCTTCCTCCCCCTCCTCCACGCCCTCATCCTCGTCGTCAGGACCACCGGTGTGGTCTGGATCCGAAATCTGCAGGCTCTTCAGGTGCTCCAACTCCTCCAGCTTGTTAGTTACAGGGCTGTCATGGAAAAGGTCTCCACCTCCTCCTCCTCCTCCCCCAAAGGGAAATACTGCTTGAGGGTTTTGTGACTGGCATACGGGGTAAACCGAGTCCGATCCGAGGTCCGCATGAGGACCATCAGCTTGGGACCATTGCTTCATCTTCTGCCCGCCGTCGAAGAAAGAGCTAAAGGGGTTGATGGCGGAGGGTTTGACATCATCAAATGCCTCATTGAAGAACGGATTCTTCTCAGCATAGGAGACGCTACCGTTCACTGAAGGGTGGAAGCCTCCATTGCTGGAGCCATCCGGGGCAAGGTCCCGGAGATGGCTCCCAGGTAGGACAGCCGCGTGGTTACTGTTGCCATCGTGGTGGCCATGAGGTGGGGGGAGGGCATTGTGAGGGAGAGAAGTCTGGGTGGGTTTCCCATCATCGTCAAAGGTAACCCAGGAGTTGAGACGGCTGGTCTGTTCCACCGGGACAATGTTGGTCTGCCGACTGCTGGAGCTCCAGCTGATGGAGTCCATGTCTATGCCCTCATCGTCCGCAAAGACACACGACATGGCTGGAAGAAGGGCAGGAAGTGAACCACAAAAAGGAAGTGCAAAGAAAAAATGCTGATTATTAGCACATCTTGCAACATGCCTTGATAGACAGCTTTATTTATTAATAACTGTTTTATGTCTTACGTAGCAGTGGTTTTAACACCAGTCTTTTTGTGTTGCAGTCTCTGGCACGGTTAAAAGAACGGCAAAATCAACCTCATAGTGGAACAACTGGACCCTAATCTAATATGCGGATCATTCTGGGGTTTACGTCAGGATTCTGTTTATTCCACCCAAGTGTTCCTCTAGACAGGGAACTCCAGAGAGAGGCATAAACAGTCCTTTGTTGCTAGGTGCCCATGCCATACACCTTGTCTTTATTCAACATCTTTATTGGTTGAGGACAGCGTGTTCCCGAGAAGTGTACGAATGCGGCAGAGTTCATAATGAAGGAAATCGCCAGCTTTTGAGGGGTGGGACAGGGTTGGGATACTAATTGGCCAGAGAGAAGGACAACCAAACAAAGACACCAAACTAAAAACACACACACACACACACACACACACACACACACACACACACACCACACACACACCACACACCACCACCACCCCACCCCCCCGTCCCGTCCGTCCATCCTTCCTTCCTTGGTTGGATTGACAAAAACAAGAATGGATTTGTTTTCGTTGCCAAGGAAAATCACACGGCACTCCACAAACTACATTCCCACCATCGATGACGTCTCTGGGAATACTCTAAATTCCACCTACAGCGTACAATAGGCCGCCTATATAATAGCTTATGTTGCAACCAGTACCTAGTGCGGTACTCTGCCAGGAAGACCATTCAAAACCCAGTCAGTGGATACCGAATCAAGGTCTCCAAAAAACATACGTTAAAATTATATAAATATAAAATCATACTCAAATGAAAACAGGGAACAGGGAATCTGGGAAATAAATTGCAATTCATATACATTTTTGTTTAAAAATAATGTGACAGAAACAGCTAATCATATATAATTGCTAAAAGAGGTATGGGCGTTAGCCGCAGCCCCTGTGGCGAGTGTGACTGCATCACCACGCAAGTTCACTCCTGTTCCAACCAGCAGTCTGAACATTTGGCACCTCCAGACCAGCTGATGTGGAAAGTTACGGAATCACTGGTAGCCAGTAGTCCCTGGACTCGATTGGAATGAAATGCAGTTAAACTTTGAAGCAACCCTGTTTCCACACCACACACACATGCACACACACAAAATACCTGCTCTCATGAAACCATTACAAAGCAGGGAGCAAAAGACATAGCTTAAGGGCTAAGTAGTGTTCTGAACGCTTCAAAAGACTTATGGAGGCTAGGTCTACGGATGTGTACATGCACCGCCTGCCTGCCTGTCTGGTCTGTCTGGTCTTTATGGCCTGTCGGGTCTGTCTGGTCTGTATGGTCTTTATGGTCTTTATGGTCTGTCTGGTCTTTATGGTCTGTCTGGTCTTCATGGTCTGTCTATCTGGTTTGGTCTGTCTATCTTGTCTAGCGTGCGTGTGTCTTACACTATGAAGGGGTGTATTGGATAAGGGAGCGGAACTAGAGTGGGACTCTCCTTTACTACAGGCTAACTCCCATTCCAATATTCTTGGGCTTAGCAGGGCTTGTCTGGACCTGAAGCCTAACCCTTCTACCCTGCCTACTGACACATCTTAATTCCAATATATGGCATCTGATCCCCCATTGAGATATGAACAGGAAGTTTGAGGAGAGAAAAATAAAATCTAACCTGACCTGTTTCTGACCAAAACTTGATTTCTTCATTACTACTTGGTCAATGCAAAAATGACTAGTTATTAATTAATTAATTATTATCAACAGCGGTTGTTAAAATCTGCAGTCGCTTCAAGCAGCAGAATAAGCAGCAAACACCATTTGGTCTGGTGGGACTGGTCTCTGGGTCTGGTCTCCCTGGGAGGCTGTGGTCAATGTCCCATGTCATTTATTGATTTAGCGTGTTGATGTCCCCAATTGCTCCATAGCAAGTCAAACCTGAATATAACAGCACCACAAGCACACGTCGGTGTGTGTGTGTGTGTATGTGTATCAAGCAGCATGAAGAACCGTGAGCGAACGTTCAGTTCTATCCGCCATATTGGCTCACATGTGCAGCAAGAGTGGAAGTTCAGCTGATCTTGTGGTGTTTTTCACACGTTGGGGAGTTTACAGCGCTGCTAACCATCTGCTGTTGCACCGCTGGCAGGCACTGCTGCAGCTGTGAGCTCATCACCGGGAACACCCAGTCCCACTTCTAGGGTAGTTGATCTTATCTTCCAAAGCTTGATTCTTATTCCAGGGTTGCCACACCTTGTTAAACATCAAATTAAATTACTTTTCAAGAACGTTCCCAGTCCAATTCCGTCAAATTCAAGGACCCAATGCGTTGCAGCATAGTTTGAGAAACGGATCATGGGTAATTACTAATGACAACACTGAGGATGTTTATAATGAGAATTAGCAGGCTTTACAGGAGTTCACAGACAACAATTAAAAAGAGAGAGAGAGGCTTGTATGTGTGAACACTTCTCAATGGTACCGTCTGTCTGTCGGTACTGTACTTAACGTTAAATACATTTTAAAAATGGAAATAAATTATTGCACAAAATATATCAATTCAAGCACTTTCAAGGACCCAAATCGATGTATGTCTATTTTCCAAAAATGTAAAAGGCCTTGATTTTTTTTCTACAAACCTCACAAATGAAAACTTTCAAGGATTTCAAGGACCCATGGGAACCCTGTTTTCTGTGTGCCATTCGTTCATATTATAAACATCTGATTATTTGCACACATTACACCAAAAGCATGCACCGAACGTCCTAAGCCTCCTCGCCTTGAGCTTTGTGTCTTAGAGAAGGGTGGGGATTAGTCATGAGCGCACACACACACACAGACACACACACACCTATCTAATCGTTCCCGATCCACCCTTCCAACATTGCCCTTGGAAGAACAAAATTGATGAAACAAGTTGTGTGTAATGTTCTCTTCTATCGTAATCGTACGTGACGAGCTGTAGAAAAACCGTATCGTATTTGAACAATTGCATTGTGTATAATTATTGAGCAACATTAACAGATAAAAAACCTTTGTGTAGGAAAATAATAGGGCCGATACTAACATACTCTTAAGCCATTACACACTTTCTGGCCACTTCTCTATGCTGACGCAGGTTCAGACTCAACCTACTATGTGTTAGCACGTGGGCGGGCTCCTCTGCGCACGCTTCCACTGAGTTGAGGTCACAGGGCGACGCCCCCTCATTGCTGGCGAAGCTCTGCTCCGATTGGCCGGTCCAGCTGCCCTCTGACGGGGGTGCGGTGCTCCAAAAGCTGGCTGTCGAGCAAACACTGTGGCGGGCAGCTGTTGGAAACACATCAGCCACACACACGCACACAGAGGTGGACAGCATCAGTGGTGATTCCCCTGGATGGCTTGAGATAACAAAATAAAAGTGTAGAAAATGCATTTGATTATACTGATGTGATGTTTCCTTTCTATTGCATTTGATTATACTTTTTAATTCCTCTCACGCCCGGGGAGACTGCATACTGGGAATAGGGAGACTATTTCAATATTCTTTGTTCATCCACTTTACATTCACCCAACCTTAATTCCATACGTCTCCATCTGCATCTACTTTAGTTCATCTCAATCTCTCATACTATGCCCCTCTCCCATTCTCTACGATCGATTAATACGCAAGATTGAGGGCCTTTGCCCCATCTGCTGGAGTGAAGGAAATCAGATAGTAAAATGCCAGCGTAAAATGCGTCTGTCTTGCCGTTATCAGTCCCGTTTAAATCACAACTCAGGGTCACACCGTCTGACACAAAAGCTTTTAAGTCATCGGTCTTAACTTTAATCTTCTCATTAAAAAGAAAACAAGATGAGACATAGACGAGTAGTAAAAGGGTAAAAGGTTACTTTTTAACTGTGAGAAAGGGACTGTCGAAAAATGTATTGCAAAATAATGGCTTGTGGCTTGTAGTTTTGTTGTGCAATTGCAAAGCACTATACTGCATGTCTTGTTCTCAGCATTTCTCCTGCTGCTCTCTTGTCATTACAGTGGCTGTTAAACACCAAGTGCCTCGGCGCTCACAGCAACCCAGCAGGCCATAGGGCTCCTGTCAATCACTCCTTGGTATCCCTACTGTAATCTGGGGGGGGCTTCAAATCTAAACTGAAAGCGTCTTGACTCTTTGGCCAGTGCTAGCTCACGCCAAAAGCTTAGTTTAGTTTATTTATTGGTCGTCTCACAATTCAGACTTTAGATTGATATACAAGTCTGATCGCAGACAAGCTAAAATCTGAACTGGGTGTTTTCTTTTTCTTTCATTTTGTATTTGTTTTGACCCAAGTAGACAGGGATCTGTAAATGTGCAAATACAAACTCAAGCCAGCAGTTCCAAGAATTTCCTTCGGGATTAATAACATTTCTTTTTTCTTAGTAGGGTTAGCTATAAAAAGTCTCAACACTGTGTAGAATGGTCACTGTAGAAATGCACTTCATTCGACACAGTGAACAACCATATCCTCCTCTCTACTCTCACAGAACTTGCCATTGTTGGATCTGCGCTATTGTGGTTCACTTCCTATCTGACAGATGGCACCTATCAGGTCACATGGAATGGTTGCCTGTCCAGACCCTGCTTCCTTGACACCCAAATCACAACATGTGTAGAAATATTGACGCCCGACAGCTCAGCTTGGAAGCCCCGTCTACTGGGAAGGTATACACCTCTAGACGCTCAGGATTCATACCAGTGATTGCGTCTTTAGTTCCCCACGTCTTGATCCATGTAATTCAGAGCATGAATATCCAATATCTTTCTCACAAAAAATGCTTTCTATCTATCCAGATGAGGGCTGAGTTGTGAGACTGAGTTGTGTCTCCCTTCCTCTCTGAAACTACTTGAATAATATTTGAATTATGACATATGTGACAAATGCATACAAAACATGCAAAATCTGTTGCCTGGAGCAAGGTCATGAGGCTTCAGATAGATAGCACACAGCACACTGCATTTGTCTTCTTCATGTGGTCATTCATGTTTTCGTGTCTCACATGTCATTCATCCATGCTGTGCACTGTGTACTTGTGTGCTCTGGCTGTGGTATCTGAGTAATGAGGTAGTGGTGGGGGGGGGGGGGGGTGTGCCGTACCTTTTACCTGAGGTGGAGGTGCAGCGGAAGGCCAGGGGTTCTCATCGAACAGAACCCAAGCGTGCTGTGGTGTGGGCGGAGCCAACCTGTCTAAAGAAGGATCAGCAGGGGCGGAGCTAGACTCCAGGAAACCTTCAGTCACTGAAAAGAATGCACAATATAAGCAATGTAGACATCTCTAAGGAAATATATTTAGATTTTGTTATATTTTCCAAGTGTGCAAAGAAGGGTTTATTCCATGGTCATGTAAAAATAGGATCAAAATGTTGATGGGAGTTTGAACTTTCCATTTTTGTTTATACATTTGAAAACATGGTGCAAACAATATATGTATTTGTATCATAGAGAATACATATGTATCAGGGCCACTGAACTAGGGCTGGGCGATCTGGCAAAAAATATAATCATGATTTTTATTTTATTTTTTTATAACAATATATAATTTGATAATGCTGCCAGTTTGAAGAGTATCCTGATAATGACAAATGAAGAAGACACCAGAGGGTTCATTAGTTAAACTTTCGAACAGTTTATTAACAAAAAACACTGCAAACATGCTGTAATAGCCTTAATAAAGCACACCTTTCAGAGATGCTGGGCAGCTGAAAGCTCACGTTTTTCGAGGAAGACAAAAATAGTAAAACAAGTGGCTCAAATGCCCTGTGCAACATTAAGATAAAATAAAGCACAAAATATGAATTATGAAGTGGTTAAATGTTTAGAGGTAGACATTAATAAAAGGTGCAAAATTGGTAAAAGGTGAAAATGTAAACATTTAGAATTAAAAAAATAAACATTTAACTGTAAACAAAAAAATAAACACTGAAAAGTGCAAACATGCAACAAAAGTAAACAAGGCACATTCAAGTACAACTGTAATAATAATAATAATAAAAAGTAAAAACCAGTCATTATGCTGCACATTTTATCTTGTGCACATCATTTAACACATTATAGGTGTTTTGCCAGAAAGGCATCATGTCTTTGGCAATGAAGTACGATACTGCAATATTTATATCCTCGCTTCCTTTTGAATGTCTTTCATACGGGAAATGGCAGCAAATGATTGTGTCAGCACAGCCCCGCTGCTACTTGAAGGCTTTCTTGGCTCCGCCCCCATGTGTCGTCACTGGGTGCTACCGTCTCAGGTGCTTCAATAGGTTGCTCTCCCATCTTGGTCGACACGTCCGACGCCATGTAGACACTGACGATCGTTTTGTGTGCCTTGTCGTTTTTAAAGTAACCAAACCAGTTCATATAAAAGATTTCGCGAGGCGCTTTTTGTCGACAATTCCGTCATTTTGTAACTCGCGTTCCTCACCGATTTCACTCAGTCTGTTGTTCTTTCTTTGCGTCGCTGTTGGTAAACAATGACTCATGGCGTGCTATAAATGTGCGTGTCGAGCCAAAACACTGCAGACCGATTGGCTGTTGTTGCGTTATTTTGGCTGCGCCAATCGCCAATCGTAGCGAATGGCCGTGTTGAGACAAGCACTGCAGACTGATTGGCTGTTGTCACGTTTATTTCCGTTGCATCATGACGCTGCTGTCAGATCTATCCAGATCGTGAAGACATAGATCGAGATCGACAAATATTTTATCGCGATCTTGATTCCAGATCGATTAATCGCCCAGCCCTACACTGAAACCTTACAGATGCACGTCTACGGCATGTTTCCTCCTGCTTCAGCCAATAGTGATAGAGCAGTTTAGCTGTTACAACACCGATTCAACAACGCTGCCTTTTACAACGTTTAAGAGCCCGAAGCTGCTAGCTATAGGGCTACACGTTTCTTCAGACAAGGGTTGATCCCCCTTACCCCCCACTTCCTCGGGCACCTGCTCAGACACCAGATAGTCTGGGTTAGTCTTGCCGTTCACTCCATTGGATGAGGTTTCCATGTGCACGGTAATGTTTTTCTCTCTCCCTCTTTTAAGGAGACATAATATCAACTGCCCCCCAACCCACCACCACCCCTCTTAAGTGTCCATCTCTGTGCTAAACTGGGGGGAAACCACACAATACTTAGGACCCTGAAATGTGATTTGCTCCTTCACGCTCACCAGCTGTCTGTTCACCTGTTAGCTTGACTTTTTTATGAGATGGAGGGGTGGAAACATGTTGTATATGATTTGTACAAAGAATGTCATGCCTGCCAGACAGTTAACACCATGACGTGTTTCCCCCCTCCACTATAGAAGAATTAATAAACAGAGTATTTGAAAAAGTTGAATAGGTGGATAATTATAAGTGTATGGAAATGAGTATTTTAACTCCATGGTGTCTTTAAAGTGGTGGTTCCCAAATAGTGTACCGTGAGGCCAGTCCAGGTGTGCCGGATTTTCGAATTATTATCATTGCAATATATACAACGATACAAACCTGTATACATTTTTCATTTACTTCAACAGTACTTTGTACATTCATTCAGTCATTTCCCAATACAGAAGCATATTCTATTAGTTTACATTTTACAGATTTTTGAATTAATTTGTTAATACATATTTCATGATCAATACAGTTGTTTGTCAAACTATTTGACATTAGTACAATATATATATATATATATATATAAATATATATATACAGTTGTGGCCAAAAGTTTACATACACTTAAAAATAAAATGTATGTCATAGCAGTCCAGATTTTCCAATAGAGTGATTGGAGCACATACTTCTTTGTCACAAAAAACATTCATGAAGTTTGGTTCTTTTATGAATTTATTAAGGGTCTACTGAAAATGTGACCAAATCTGCTGGGTCAAAAATATCCATACATCAACATGAATGATCAATTTAGGTGATGTAGAAAGTTGTGTCAATCAAATTATCTTTGTGGCCTCTTAACTTCTTGTGAGTGATTATGATTGACTACAGCTGGTGACTTCTCTGAGCCCATTTAAATAAGACTCATTTAATACAATCATTAGACTCAGACACAAACACTACAATGGGAAAGTCAAAGGAGCTCAGCACGGATCTGAAAAAGCGGATCATTGACTTGAACAAGTCAGGAAAGTCACTTGGAGCAATTTCAAAGCAGCTACAGGTCCCGAGATAAACTGCTTCCTGCCACGATCAGGAAGAAAACGCAAACTATCACCTGCTGCTGAGAGAAAATTGGTCAGGATGGTCAAGAGTCAACCGAGAACCACCAAAAAGCAGGTCTGCAATGAATTAGAAGCTGCTGGAACACAGGTGTCAGTGTCCACAGTCAAGCGTGTTTTACATCACCATGGGCTGAGAGGCTGCCGTGCAAGAAGGAAGCCCTTGCTCCAGAACCAGCACCTTAAGGCTCGACTGAAGTTTGCTGCTGATCACATGGACAAAGAAAAGGCCTTCTGGAGGAAAGTTCTGTGGTCAGATGAAACAAAAATGGAGCTCTTTGGCCACAATGACCAGAAATATGTTTGGAGGAGAGAAGGTGAGGCCTTTAACCCCAAGAACACCATGCCTACCATCAAGCAGTGTTGTAATGTAACGAAGTACAAATACTTCGTTACTGTACTTAAGCAGAATTTTCACGTATCTGTACTTTAATTCGTTATTTACATTTCTGGCAACTTTCACTTTTACTCCACTACATTTCCGAAATAAAATGTATACTTTTACTCCGATACATTTCTCATAAGCACACATCTTCGTTACTCGTTACTACAAAATAAAATCATTAGAAATGTGTTAAGACTGCAGGTTTGGCGAATCACGCACGAAACCAACCAGACGCGCAAAGCGCACGCGTACTGCTGCGGGTGTACGCGCTTTACTTCCGCTCCAATGGTAACGCATGGCGCGGTTCACACATTGTATATGCACAATATCTGCATCATATTCAGTTAAATTAAGTTAAATCAAGTCATACATTTTGCATACAACCAAAACAAGATTCTAATAATAATAATAATAGTAATAATAATAAAAATAATAATTATTATTATTATTAACATTCTATATAGTTTAGATATTTGTTTTAATGACACTAAAGTGTGATCATAGCATCAATATCAATCAATTCCCGCGTCTGGTAACATGGGAGTGGAATAATCGCAGCAGTACGCAGCAGTAGACCTACGCGTGCGCTTTGCGCGTCTGGTGTTTCGTGCGTAATAAGTCCCACATGTCAGTAGAATCAACGACTGATGCCATCATGGAAGCACCTGCTGCAGGCTCCGCTGCTGACATTACAACCCCGGTAACAGACCACTAGCAGCCCGATGACAGTAGTGAACTCAGTGAACTCTGTGGTGACGAAGATAACGTTTCACACCCGTGGCCGTATTTGAAAGAAATGTTTTCGTACGTTGGCGTGAAAGATTCTTCCTACCGGATGAAGTGCCTCATATGTCTACCGAAAGTCACTGAAATATTGGCATTCAAAAACTCCCCGTCCAACCTGAAGAAGCACATCGAGGTAAGTTAAATTAATATGAATTCAGTGAAGCCACAACGTCAATGTTATTTAACGTTAGTTAGTTATAAGCCTGTTCAGATACCTGGCTAACGTGATGGCCAGGCTAATGTGTGCTAACGTTAGCTAAGGTTGCGGATTAGCCTACACGTTCAGATGTTTAACTACAACACTGATTCCCCCCCGGAATTAATTCAACACAAAACTCTTGATGACATGTCCATATACTGAAACACGCTTATCTGTTTCTGGTATAGCCTAACTGCCGGCTGAATATTTCCTCAGGTTCACTGGTGGAGGAAATATTTTTGGTAACAACGACGTTAATTAGTGGCAGGTTACAGAGGAGTGTTCAGGATTATTCACGTCTTCAAAAGCACCATACTTTTTGTTAAACTTGAGATTTGCTTTGAATTAATTGCCTCAAAACTCAGTGGTTATAGACTATTGTTGGGCTCATGTTATATACTGTGAATGTAGGCTTACATTATTGATCAAAGTCAAAGTGCTTTTATTGGTAGAGCAGCAACATGCAACAAACAGGAGACAAACGAGAACACAAATACAGTACCGGTTTCACAACACAAACAGCAGCAATTAATAAGTTCAAGTTAATAGTGTTAGTTATTGGGTGGTAGGGGTGGCAGTCTATGAGTGTTTATAATTCTTGTTGCTGTGGGGAAGAAGCTGCTATTGAAACGAGAGGATTTGGTGGCATCAAAGTTAATGTTTAAAAAATTAAACTACGTTTACATCAATGGTACAAACTAGAACTAGTGGATGCACATCATCAACTTACTTGCGATTAGGTAAAGATAATGTTAAATAAATAATAGTCATTTGACTGTTAGCGTAGTAACTTTTAAATCCTGTAGCTAAAGTTGTTGTATGTGGTCCAAGGGCTCCAGCCGTTCCATGTTGTTGAACAACAACCATTTCGAGATTTTGTGAAGGAACTGCAGCCTAATGCAAGAATTATGTCACGGCCGACCCTGCGCTCCATGATTGATGATGCCTCCAAGGGAATGAAGAAGGCGGTGACTGAGGCCATGAGGGGAGTTGACCATATTGCCACCACTACAGACTGCTGGTCTGTCAGAAGGCGGAGCTTCATTGGCGTTACTGGCCATTGGATTGACCCCGACAGTCTAAAAAGACACTCAGCCTGTAAACAACTTAGAGGTTCGCACACATTTGATGTGTTGGCAAGCGCCCTGAATGACAATGTTCGAAATTCGAACAACAACAGACAACGGCTCTAACTTCATAAAAGCATTCAAAGTTTTTGGTGAAGATGAGAACAACAATGCAGTTGGAAGTGATGGTGATCATGGCGATGCATCTCAACCAGGAGAGGATGAAGAGGATCAAGAGGGGGATGAAGAAGTGGAGTTTTTTGATGTGTCAGCGCTTCTGAATGAAGATGATGGTTTAGAGTTCCAGCTCCCAAAGCACCAGCGCTGTGCTTGTCACCTACTCAACCTAATAGCTACGGTTGATGCCATGAAAGCAACAGCCAATGAGGTGTACAAGAAAGTGTCCCGTTCAACAATGCACTTTGGAACAAATGTGGAAGATCCACCCTTGCACCCAAAACTGTTGAAGATGCTTGTTCCCTCCAGCTGCTGCCCCTGAATGCTACCGGTGGAACTCCTTGTTCCTGGCAGTGGAAAGACTACTGAGAATAATCAAAGAGAAGGGGGAGGGGGCCATCAGAGTCATCTGTACGGACTTAAAGGTTCTAATGTAAGTAAGAATTATGCGTTTTATTTTACCTTTTATTTCATAATAATTGAACATGTCTTGAATGTCTCTGAACTGTCCATTTCTTTTTCCCATCCTTTCTTGGACAATAATATATCCTATGGTTATATGGTAATATGGTTATAGTGTTATAAAAGCAATGGTGTTGTGTTTTTGTTTTCATCACAGGTTCAATCCAGCTGAACTGGCCTTCCTCGCAGAGAATGCCGCTGCCATGAGCCCAGTCACCCAGGCAACCAACATCTTGCAAGCAGAAGCAAATGCCAAGATGGGGTGGCTACTTCCATCCATCAACCTGCTGATCATCAAACTTGACAGAGTCAAGTTGCCACTGAAGTACTGTAAGCCTCTGGTGGATGCTCTACAGGTAACTTTTATTCTTGTATTTATTTTCTATTGTCTTAACTCTTTAATGATACATTTGAATTATATTTAAATGTCCTTTCATAATGTGTTTCTTTGGTACTTTGTCTCAATGCTTTTAATGTAAAAATTTAATGTAAAGCATGTTTTGAATTGCCTTGTTGCTGAAATGTGCTATACAAACAAACTTGCCTTGCAGGTGGGAATCAAGAACCATTTTGGCCACATGTCAGGAGACCCTGAGTTGATCGCAGCTGCGATTCTGCTTCCGAAATTCCAAACAACGTGGACAAAGGATGAATCCACAATCAAAACAGGTAAGACATCATGGGGATAGTGAAAAAATAAGTTAGTTTTGGGGTCATGACATGCTAGAGAGTTGCATTAGTTCGATAATTTATATTTTCATCCTCACTATTTCAGGAATTGACTACATCAGGCAGCACGTGGAAAACCCTAGGTGATGCCAACAGGTCCAGTTCGTCTGATGAAGATGACTTCTTCTCTGCCCTGCAGTTGTCTCAAGCACAAGATGGTGCCAAACAACTGGATGGATACTTAGCCTGTTCAGCAGATCACATGGACTTGCTGAAATCCTTCCCAGCGATGTGTAAGCTTTCTGTGAAGCTTAACACTCCTCTACCTGCCTCAGCGGCCTGTGAAAGGCTATTCAGCATCGCAGGACTTGTCTTCAGTCCAAGGAATTCGCGAAATTTTGAAAACCAACTTCTTCTGAAGATGAACAGACACCTTTTCAGTTTCAACTAATGACTGGGATGTCACCAGCTGCTGGACATAGGTGGTGGTATGGTGACCTGTGGTAAGCCCCTACAATCCTTCATCCTGCGCAACCAAAATGTTTTCCCTACCAGCTGGACATATTTTGTGAAAGAATAGAAATCAGAAGTTCTTGTTTATTTTTTTAAATGTATTTATTTTTACTTAAAGTTCACCCAAAAATGAAAATTCTGTCATCATCTACTCACCCTCATGCCAGTTGAAAGACAGGTGCAGTTTGTCCATATAACAAACAGCACTACTGGAGAGAAAGCTAGTCACCATTGACTTCAGCTGTTCAGTTGCTTTCTCTCGAGTAGTGTCACTGTGTGTTATATGGACAAACAGCATGATGTGTGTTTCAAGTGGCATGAGGGTGAATAGACGATGACAGAAGTTACATTTTTGGGTGAACTGTTCCTTAATGTTAACAGAGCACAAGTTCAAGCCTCTCTCTCTTAATTGTCTGTGAGCTTCTGTAAAGCCACTAACTCATTACTGCCAACCTCTCAGTTGTTTATTATAAAAAACATTCAGTGACGTAACGGTTATTGCCACGGATCAAGGAGCCCTTTTTCTCTTTGATGGTGTCAGCTCTCTCAAAATATGCTGTGTTTGGTCCTTGAATTTGAAGGAATTGTGCCTGAAGTCATTGAATTTAATGTTGAAGGTGTGGGAACCACAATAAAGTTCATAATCAAAATTCTAACTGTTCACTTTTTTTTTTTACTTTTACTTTTACTTTTACTTCCAATACTTAAGTACATTTAATATCAGACAATTACTTTTGATACTTAAGTACAGTAAATATCAGATACTTTAAGACTTTGACTCAAGTCAATTTCTAAAAGGTGACTAACTTCTACCGAAGTCATTTTCTGGTAAGATACTTGTACTTTTACTCAAGTATCGCTTTCAAGTACTTTATACAAGACTGCCATCAAGCATGGTGGTGGTAGTATTATGCTCTGGGCCTGTTTTGCTGCCAATGGAACTGGTGCTTTACAGAAAGTAAATGGAATAATGAAGAAAGAGGATTACCTCCAAATTCTTCAGGAGAACCTAAAATCATCAGCCAGAAGGTTGGGTCTTGGGCGCAGTTGGGTGTTCCAACAGGACAATGACCCCAAACACACATCAAAAGTGGTAAAGGAATGGCAAATCAGGCTAAGGTTTTAGAATGGCCTTCCCAAAGTCCTGACTTAAACCCCATCGAGAACATGTGGACAGTGCTGAAGAAACAAGTCCATGTCAGAAAGCCAACAAATTTAGCTGAACTGCACCGATTCTGTCAAGAGGAGTGGTCAACGTTTCAACCAGAAGCTTGCCAGAAGCTTGTGGATGGCTACCAAAAGCGCCTAATTGAGGTGAAAATGGCCAAGGGACATGTAACCAAATATTAGCATTGCTGTATGTATATTTTTGACCCAGCAGATTTGGTCACATTTTCAGTAGACCCATAATAAATTCATAAAAGAACCAAACTTCATGAATGTTTTTTGTGACAAAGAAGTATGTGCTTCAATCACTATCACAGAAAAATAAGAGTTGTAGAAATTATTGGAAACTCTGGACTGCCATGACATACATGTTCTTTACAAGTGTATGTAAACTTTTGACCACAAATGTATATATATATATATGTGTGTGAGTGTTTACAGAGTGATACGAATGATAAGACGCTATGCTGAGTCTATGCAGTATGGATAGGAATAAAGGTGTGCCTTGAGAGTCTGGCTTGCCCTTTGCTGTGCCTTGGGCACATAAAGTTTCAAAACCACTTAAGGAACCACCACAGTTGGCATCACCCCATCTCTGTAGTCAACAGAGATACTGTACAAGATGTCCTACACAGGTAACTATCTCTCTTAGGTGTAATTGTATGCTTCTGTGGAAACAATCAGCTGAATAAGCTCTCTTTCACCAATAGGGGTTTGGGAGTCACAGCAGTACCTGTTTGATGCCTTGTTTTGTTTCCTAAGGCGTCCTCCGCAAACTCCACCCAGCCAGCCCTGCCTGACCCCGGGCAACCATTGCCCGCAGTGGCCATGACCAGCGTGTGTGTGTGAGCGTGTCTGTGTGTATGTGTGTGTTGGAAGTGCTTTAGCACCAGAAATACAAATGCTCAGCAGATTCTACTCATCTCTGGATCTGTCGTGGGAAAAAAAAAGTTCTTTAGGTAGGGACACAGAAAAGCAATTTGATCCATTTACTAGAAAATAAAACAAACACGCACACACACACACACGCACGCTAGTCTCATACTATGGCCGTCAACATTGGCATAGATGGCTTCTCCAAGTACTTGGGGAAAAGTTTAGTAATTCTACCATCCTCTTGTTGGGTAGCTGGTATATGGTCTTTCCAGCAGGGTGGGGAGACTCTACTCACAAGCAGTATATTTGTGAAGTGTGCACAACCATGTGTTCCTCCGCCCACTGAGGCCAGTTAAGCCTAGCTGAGCAACATTGGATGCAGGCTGCAGGGCATACTCAGTATCAAGAGGGAGTTAGGAGAGGATGTGATTAAAACAATGCAGAAAGCGAGGACAGAATAAACCTGTCTTCAGGTTTATTCTGGTTTATTCTAGCGCAGCAGACATCCTCAGACCATGAGGTCTGAGACACATGAAATGACCGCAACTATCACGAGATAGCCTATTGCAATCAAATGCCCCTGTGACCATTTTCACTTCCAAATTACATTTGGATTCAAAAACAAAGAAGCCGTTTTGGTTTTTTTAAGCAGCAATGTGGAATCGACACAATCCACAATGGGTCGGCTATATTTCTGTGTACCACTATTATGAAGTTGCTGTGGCACATGAAGGGGCTGACGCATATGAGAGGAAGGAATTCTACAGGAAACATTGGTTCTCCAAACAGGAAGACAGTCCTCACTGCAACTGTCTGATCACACACACGCACACACACACGCAGGGGAAGCCATTATAATCATGTTGCGACAGGAGTTTGTCTGTAACCAACACAGAGGTTAAAGTGAAGTTTTTTTCTCAGGGCAAGTATGCTCATGTCTATCCATCAGGGTTTGTTGGATGAATAAATAATAAAGGTATTTACATGGATGAGTGCAGCGGTGCAGCAGAATGGGGAGATTTGGCACTGAGATTCAGAAGGGCATCATGGGGTACATGGCTTGACGGCAGGTCACGCCGAGCGCTTGAGAAACACAAACATATTATTGTTGATCAACTGCTGGACAGGCGCGGTCCTGACTGAGTCTACCTTGATTACATCTAAGCATGACACATCGATCCAGGAATTGTTGCACATGTACGACTTTGTATTTATAGTCCAGTATGGTCAACACCACTCTAGCACTCTTTCAAGCCCCCTTAATCTCCATGTAAACAAACAACAAGCACGTCATTAACACAACAGCTGAGTCAGAGACACATTGTGGCGTGACTATGACAACTAGCCCTGTGGGTTCATTGTAGCAAAACCTTTAACCGACTTTACTTTACTTTTTCACTTCTACGTGAAGGCATTCGACGCAGAGGAGCCTGTACTGTACTGTACTGTACTGTCGTCGATTGAACCTGTCGTCATACACTGGGCTCGACGGAAAGAAAACAGACACGGAGAACAAGGTACACAGAAGTAGCGCACAACTACGCGGCACAGTACGTCGAAAATCACAAGTATGTCGTAGTAGTAGTATAGCACCTACATGACTGTACATTTGTAAATCTGCTCGTTTATTTGTAGGTTATTCTGTTGATTTCTCTATTGTTTTATTGTACTGTATTGCTATGCAACCTGGCACAACTATTTCCTTCGGGATTAATAAAGTTGTATCTTATCTTATCTGACATCTTCTTGGTGTCGATACTCTCGTTTGCGAGCAGGAGCGACAGAAACAAAGTAGTGTTCACGTACCTGTAGTGTAGTAGGCTGACTTGGAGTGTGTGTGTGTGTGTGTGTGTGTGTTTCGGGGCTGGTTTCTGGGCTACTGTGACAAAGCGCCGCCGTCTCCTAACTCCTCCATGCGGGACGCGTTGCAGTAAAGTGCGCTGACGCCGTCTGACACAACGCATGACCGAACCAGCTCCTCCCGGCCCGTGATTGGCCAGCGGGCTCTCCCGGAATCTGCACGTTTTCTCACGACGAATAAAAGAGTCCCGGAGCTGGAGGCGCTCGAACCTCTCCGGCTGTGGACTGGAGAGCCACGTCGGCTGTTGTTGTTGGTTGTGTTGTTTGTTGTCTTGTTTGTTCTTTTGTTTAAAGAAGATGCAATATAATCAAACAGTCTAGATGCGTATAACACACAATAGGAACCCTGCAGTGTAGTGACTGCCTTTACTCGGATCACATGTTTATTCGCTATGAATGAAGGCTACACGTCCCGTGTTGTTTATACACACATAAATACAAAGAAACATTTACACACATAAATACAAAGAAACATTTACACACATAAATACAAAGAAACATTTACACACATAAATACAAAGAAACATTTGGACATAATGCCAACACTAGACGAGATGTGGTCTGTGTTCTCGTGCCATTTTAGTTTCACTTTTAATTCTTATCTTATTAATAAAGTAGACCTGGGCTGTCTCACACGAAGCTTGTGTTATTGTTGTATTACAATATTTTGTTGTCTACTTGAGTTATACATACACACAGGACAGAACAAACAGATCTGTAAATGAATCAAATGGTTAAAAATATATATTTCTAGTATGTACGGCGGCTAGTGTTTAGAGAATATGGAAGTTACAGCTAGTAGGCCTAAGCTTACTCACTAAGACCAGTGGTTCACAACCTTGCGGTCGCCTGATATGCACCTGGCAGGAGATAGACATAATTATATGATAATTATATTATTTGATGATCAATTTTAGCAAGCTCTCATAGACGTCCTGTATATTCGAACTGACTGCCTAATGATTCACAAACAAACTACGAGAGGTTACTAATCATTGGGTAAGTAAGTAAAGCAATCCAATGAACCCGTTGATTAATCGCCTAAAAACTGCATTGTTGGCTAAATACCAATAGATGGTGCCAAGTAATCATATATGTTTGTCCCTACATGCCACGGTTCAACTCAACACATACTGACACAGGTTTGCAATGGAATACATATGTAGTAGAAATCTCTCTAGCACACGCCATCATCACATTGATGTTTTATGTATGTTGTTAATCTATGATTTGGCAATTAACAATGCTGAAACGTACTGTATCTAAGACGTGTACTCTAGTTTGCAAATCAACCCACCACTATAACTGAGATGGTGGTTTGCACATTCTCCCTTGGAATATTGGTCGTTGGATCAATGTAATTAAATACTGTTTCAAATGGCAGGTTAGGATACGTTTCAAAGGTCCCCTATTTTACCACCTAGTGTGAGTATGATTAGCCATTACAAGCCTTTAATAATTGTCATGTGACTACCCTCTAGTGAAATCCCACACGGGAGTGTCCACCCCATAGACTGTAGGTCCACCCAGATGTATGATGGCTAGATAAGCCTACCAGTTGGTACAATCCACTGGGTAGCCTGATAGAGGGTAGTCATATGACAGTTTTGAAATGGCTTGTGATAGCTAATCACACTCACACCTGGGGGTAAAATGGGGGTCTCAAGGAATTAGTTAACTCAAGCAATTGTTTGAACCTGAAAAAATGTATTGTGTGCAAATGAACAGACTAGGTTGCACTAAATCCCCATGGAAAGGCTCTGCAATTACTAGTTGAAGCCATTTAGTGTTCACGACTCACAGTTTGTTCACGAAACACAAGTGTATTATAATAGTATATTCATTTATTTTTTAAGAAAGGCAAAGCTCAAGTTTACTTTATAAATGCAATGGAGACTTTTCACAGGCATGATATGGTCCATTTTCTTAGTCCTGGTTAAAACCGGGACAGCAGCATTCTGGATGAGCTGCAGTTGTCTAATAGCTTTTTGTTAGTAAGACCTGTAAAGATTCTGTTACAGTAATCAAGCCTGCAAAAACTAAATGCATGAACAAGTTTTTCAAGATCCTGCTTGGACATTAATTCTGTAATTCTTGCAATATTTTAAGGTGGTAGTAAGCTGACATTGTAATGACCTTGATGTGTTTGTTGAGGTTTAGGTCAGAATCCATAACTACACCAAGATTTCTGACTTGGTCTTTAGTCTCCATTGACAAGGATTTAAGGTGAGTAGTGACTTTAAGTCTCTCCTCTTTGGCAACAACAAAAAAAAGATTTCAGTTTTATCTTTTATTTAGTTGCAGAAAATTGCAGCACATCCAGTGATTCATTTGTTCAATGCATTTATTTAGTAAGTCTATTGGGCCATAGTTATCAGTTGATAAATCTATAAAGATCTGTGTGTCTGCGTAATTGTGATAGGAAATGCTGTTGTTTTGCATTATTCGAGCTAGTGGCATCATGTAGACATTGAACAGAAGTGGCTCAAGGATCGACCCCTGGGGAACTCCACATGCCATTTTTGTTCGCTCAGATACGCAGTTACCAATACATACAAAGTAGTTTCTGTCTTGTAAGTAAGATTTAAATTAGTTTGTCAATTTTTCCAGTCTGCCTACTGGTCTACTGTATCAAACACAGCACTAAGATCCAATAAAACTAGAACTGAGATTTTTCTGCAGTCCGTATTAAAACGAATGCCATTTAAAACATTTACTAGAGCGGTCTCAGTGCTCTGGTGGGAACAAAAATTCTTGGGACATCAATAATATTATTAGAGGTTAGGAAACTGTTGTAGGGAGACAGCCATTTTAATTATTGTAATTATTGAGGCATCAAGGTTATTTGTTTTCAGGAGAGGCTTAATAACTGCAATTTTCAAGTCTCTAGGAAAATCACCTGATAAGAGGGAACCGTTGACTATCTGCAGTACATCTGATCACAATCAAAAACATGCTTGAAAAGATTTTTTGGTCGACTATCAAGGCAGCAGGTGGTGGACTTTAGATTCAACACCACTTTTTGTACGGTTTTGTAATCAACTGGATGAAACTGTGACATGTTAGCTAGATTTTGTATTGTGTAAGCACAATGGTGATATAGGAGCCTTACTTGAAATTAAGGTGCTGACATCTTGTCTACTTTTCTGAGTCTTTTCTGTGAACAAGGATGTAAAGTCATTGCATGACTGAGTGGAGAGCAGTTCAGGGGCTACTTTCACTTGGGGGTTGGTCAGTCTTTTAGCAGTGGAGAATAAGACACATGCATTATTCATATTTTTGTTGATGAGGTCAGAAACAAATGATTGTCTAGCTCTCTTCAATTCCAAACAATAGATATAGCATAGTGTTTCTTTGTACATGTCGTGGTGCAGAGTTTAGTTTTTCACCACCTGCGTTCAGCTTTCTGGCACTGTGTTTTTTGGAGTTTTACTATTTTGGCAAGTCTCCATGGTGCAGAGAAATGTGGAGAAAGCCTGGATAAATGATGTACTGGTGTTCTCATTGATAAATCTTCTTGAGATTACATCTGTCCTGTTATGAATCTCCGCAGTGACAGTCATCTCAAAGAAAACACAGAGTAGTGGTCAGAGAGAGCAACAACCAATAACCAACACCTTAGAAATATTAAGACCTTTTAACATTACTAAGTCCAGTGTGTGGGCCATGACACATACATTATGAACGTTAAAACGATAGCCAGAATGTTAAAACGATAGCCAGACAATCAAAGTTAATACAAATGATAGACAGCAGCTGCGGAAGTCATCAAAGAGTACTTTGGTGGTCTGTAGACAGAAGTAAAACACAAGAAAATTATTCAGTACCAGAGCAAGATATTCAAAGGTTGCAAACTTTCCAACTGATATTTGCTTGCACTGGAAAACATTATTATAGAGGGCTGCCACTCCACCTCCTTTGTTGTCAACTCTGATTTTCTTCATAAAACTAAAATTAGGAGACGCTGATTCAATAAGAATAGCTCCAGAATTATTTTGGTCTAACCAAGTTTCAGTTAGAAACAAAAATCTAATTGGCGTTCTGTTATAAAATCATTTATTAAAAATTACTTATCTGCTAAAAGACCTGACATTCAATAGGGCAAAGTTTAGTGTGTTAAAAACATTCTCTGAACTGGGATGTCCCTGAACAAATTGCAGCTTGCGAGAGATTGTGGTTTCTGGGACAAGCGCCAAGAAGGTCTGTGTACATTTCTCAAATGTAATCTTTGTCTGGACACTGTGGCAATTGTATTTGAGAAGGTTATTGTTTTCTCCCGGGTAGTAGGCAGTCCTAATCACAAAGTGGAGCAAGTTTGGTTTATAGGGGAGGGAGAGGTTTGTTGCGATGCGATGGCAGGAATAGTGGGTGGGAGTGCGGAGCGTGGGAGTGCGGAAAATAACCCAGAGGGAAGTTTTTTTTAAAATAGGAGGCCAATCTGGGCTGTTACAGTGAGTAGGATCAGATGTACAGACAGGTCTGATCACTGCTAGATGGGGCCAATAGGGGGAGCTAGCGTGGGGTTGCAGTACTCTGAGGGGCCACCAGAGATGGAGAATGACATTCAGGGGGCCGGGTTTGAGATGTAAACAGTCACGTGGAGAGGATCCTACAGCTCCCATAGCCCATGGATTCTTGGTAAGACAAAAAAAAAACGACTAAAACCCATCACAGATTCTGAAACAGTGAAAGACTGCATGCCAGCTGTCCTTTCAGCTGTAATGACATAACATAATTTTGTCAAAAAATGTTGAAAAATGTAAAAGAAGATTTCTGAATACATTTAATATTATTTAATTTTAATGAAATTAAAATAATCTGTATTTTATTACACCACAGATGTAATGAAATAAAGATAAAAAAAATATATATATAATAAAGTTTCACTGAGTAAACTCGACCTGGGTACCACTTTAGCATAATTTTTTCAATGGGCAGGTTAATCTGATAGACTTTCCAAGGAGCTTCCTGCAAACCTAACCCTAACCCTAACTCTAACCTCTAGCCTTAGATTCATATTGGTATTTCATTTCCGTTAACAGGCTGACTCCCGAGTCATCTTTCAATGAAGCAGGGAACATTTGGCCATAATCTCATCTATTTCTGAAGTTGAGGGAACTCCTTGAATGTTTATCGGACTACCCTACCCTACCCTACCCTACCCTACCCTAATTACGCTAACGGGGTACCCAGGGCATTAAAAAGTGATCATATGTGACGAGTTGGGAGTGAGAATGTGTAGATTAAACATAAACCTAGTAATGTTTAATCAGTGAAACAGTGAGACATATTCGGTTAACCTGGAAATCCAGCTTCAAGAAAAGGGCTCAGTTCGCTGTCAGTGGACCTCTACCATAACAACCAGAATATAATTTTCAAGTGACAAACTCTGCCTTCATTCTTTGTTGATGGGATGTGGGTAACTCACTGTGCCCAGCCTGCTGTAAAAAGAGACTGCAGACAGGCTGAGCGCCATTGGAGGAAATCCAAGTTGATTGTCAACCAGAGCTCTGGGGCTGTATTCACAATACATTTTATCTTAGCACTAAGAGTACTCCTAAGTACCACTACATTTCCTTGTTAAAACTCACAGAACACATCAAATCCAAAGTGTCGGGTGCACAGGCAACACCTAGCTCTGTTGTAAGTAAACAAGACATAATAAATAATGCTATGTGCAGGGCACCAATGGAAAATAGTGTTACATCTTCCTATGCAACAATAATGGAGCCTAGTAAACATACCCACAATGATGGGAATTATAATTGACTATACAAATTTCACCATTTCACAGCACAAATGCCCACTTGCTTATCTAAAGGGCTTACAGTAGTCTGTGCTGCTACTTGCTATGTGCTGGGTTGATTTGCAAAAGTCTTCAAAATCTTAATTACCCAGCAGTCTTTTTACTCACTCACACTTGTACCAACATCTCCCGACTTTTTAAGAATACATTTAAACTAATAAAGA
The DNA here is from genome assembly GCA_002895965.2 of Coryphaenoides rupestris. Classification (NCBI taxonomy): domain Eukaryota; kingdom Metazoa; phylum Chordata; class Actinopteri; order Gadiformes; family Macrouridae; genus Coryphaenoides; species Coryphaenoides rupestris. Next base: position 1,004,309 of record PIJE02000024.1, read on the forward strand.
ACGTGAAATTACTTGAAAATGGGTTTGTAAATTAAAATGTATTTAATTGAAAAAATTGTTTTGTTTTATAGCAAGAGAGGTACTGGATCACAGGTGGTTGAAGACCTAGAGGTCCAGGATCGCCTGTTCCGGCAGCATCCGGTACAAAGGAAGCACAGAGATCAAGATCAGACCCCTTATGCTGTCTCCTACTCCCCTGTAACTGGCATTGGATGTTCTGTTCTCCTGTCTTATTTTACCCCTATTTACATGACACTGTCTCTCACATGCACTTTTATTGTATGTACCTCGGTACCATTGAAAATGAGCGTTCTCCCTCAATGTGTTTTCCGAGATTTTAAATAAAATGAATGAATGAATCCTTGTGTCCCCTAGATGTGATCCCTTCAGCAATGTTCTGTGAAGTCCTGTCCAGTACTGCACCCTTTTGTCTCTTTCACCTGGCTCTGTCCCTGATTCATATAATCCATGTACCTTCGAAAAGGTTTAGAGGTTTAGAGATTTGATACGGCTTTTACTACCAGTATGACATTGTGTTCACACTCTAATGTTTTTATTTTTAATTTCTAACAGATCTCATCTCAGTTCATCTCTCTCTCTCTCTCTCTCTCTCTCTCTCTCTCTCTCTCTCTCTCGCTCTCTCTTTATGGCTTTCTTCTCCTACAATTCCCACTCCTCCTTCCCGGTGTTATCATCTTTTTCCCCACGTCTCGTCTCTGTCCAAAATAAACGAAATAGGAGCCCAGGTGATACAGTCTCTGATTGTCAGAAGCCAGCAAGTCTGTGTGTGTGTGTGTGTGTGTGTATGTATGGGGGGGGTGGGATGGGGTAGACAGACAGACTGCAAGACCTATTCAACTTCCTCTAAACGACTGGTACCACCTTCACTAAAAACAGCCAAACATCACTCTTCCAAGTCCCAACTCTTCTCTGTTCTGGCTCCTCAGTGGTGGAATGAGCTCCTGGCTCATGTCAGGACGACTGAGTCGCTCACCAGCTTCCGCAAGAGACTCAAGACCCACCTGTTCAGAGTTCACCTGGACTCTGCATAACCCCCCCAAGCCCTCCTCTGTGAATCCCGAGCACTAACCTGCGTGTTTGTACGTCTTGACATTTATTAATAGCACTGCTTGCTTGCAATGCTGCTGCTAGCATTGCTTGGCATGTTGTATGTTCTCAGATGTTGTATCATGCTTAGAATTGCACGCCTGCCCTGCTACTTATGCAGGCAACTTAGCAATTACGAAACTTGTTCTATTCATCTTGTAAATATGAATGCTCGAAAACAGCTCTATTCCTATATTTTTGTACCACAGTGATATATTGCTGTTTCCTTCATCAAATGTACTCTTTGTAAGTTGCTTTGAATAAAAGCGTCTGCCAAATTCCCTAAATGTAAATATAAATGTAAATGTATTCAGAGATCCTTGACCAATTCCGTAGCATGTAGGCCTAGTTAGGACTAAATCGAAATCTATTCATATTTCAAACTTCAATTAGCCTTCAGTTAGGATAACAATCCAATAAATACTACATTTGCTTATGCGCATGTGTGCACAAAAAGACACACACATAAATACAAACAAACATAGATGTTCCCTGCATTTTAATACTCATCTTGTGTTTGAAATTCCAAGCAGGCCTTTGATGAGTTTTGGCATGGGTTCCTCTGCGCTGTGTTCTGTGTCGTGCGCACCTGTCCGCTGGGACAGGCCTCATCAAGTAAATCAGCTCCAAATTAAGATCCAGCCCAATCAAGACACCCCCAGCCTCACCGTCTCCCTCTATCGTCTTCTCAGCTCTCTGCTTCTCCCCGCAGGCACTTCTGCCACGGCGAGAGCGCTAATGGCAGGTGGCCACAGGAGCGCACTTGAGCTGTGCCCGCACGTTCAGAACCACAGAGGCTGCGGCAGCGCTGTACGCCATCTGGGGTCCCAGCGGTGCTACGGACGCCCACTTGCTACTTTTTAGGAACGTGAACCGATTTTGACATTCCCACATCTGGAGACGTTTATTCTGATTATGTGCATTATTATGATTATGTGTATTTGGAATCTGTTGATTCCTTGATATATAGGGATTTGTTTTAAATTTTTCGTTCTTGCGTTGGATACCGCACTAAATCAAGATCTGTGTTTTCAAGTGAAGCTTGCGCTATATGTGTCGTATAGGAGAGATAGAGAGACAGAGAGGGATAGAGAGCTCTCTTATACAGACTAGATGGACCCAGGAGTCTAAAAGTTTGAGAGAGAAGAACTGAGACTTGGAAAGTGGCACACCGGCAGACTCATTCTCCTCTCTCTCTCTCTGTCTCTCTCTCTCTCTCACGCTCGGTCTCGCTCTTGCTTTCTGTCTCTGTCTCTCTCTTTCTGTGCTGGGGCCTCCTCTCTCCCGCAGGTGCCATAGGTAGACTCCTAATGAAAGATCAAGGGCATTAGCTGGGCGGAAAGCTAAGTGGGCTACCTGCCGTTAGCTGCTCGGTTACAGCGCATTAATTTTACCGCAGGCTCATTTGTAATGGGCGAGAGAGAAGGGAGAAGGGCAGGGGAGAGAGAGAGAGGGGGGAGATTAAGAGTCACACAGGTTGGCATTTCCAGGTGCTTTGTCAGCACAGCACTGCATAGAAAATTCCAGCTTCATTACCCTTGCTTTCAACTCCAGTCACATTCTTCAACTTGATGTGCCACACGTCTAATGCACGACGTCTCGCACGTGCACGACACGGCACACGCGTATCAGGTACACACACACTCAAGTGCACACACAAGTGCAGAGAAAATGCATTCATTAGAACACGCAGAAAATGACTGTAGGTGCTTTGTAATATTCGGCTGCAGAATTCTAACTGCTGCCAAAATTCATTTGAATTCTCTAGTTTAAAATATATATTATATATCTATATTGTGAGCATATATATATATACATATTTAGTGGGGTGACCTCAAATCTTTGACCATTCAAATCTTCGATAGAAAGACGTTTAGTTAGTCGGGTCGGGAAAATTGTGTGAGTGATACCGCAGTATTGCTTGGCTTCCAGAAGGAAAAGCCTATACCACATATCATCGCATGTCTCCACATTCACACACGCTTGTGAAAATGATTCTCTCGTACATCCTCTTCTCTTATCCTACTGGGTAATGCATTTTCACTCTTCTGCTAAATTGAATGATGCTGCATTTGTTCTATACACTTCAACTCATCATTCAGATAGGCTATCTTAAATGTGTAATCAGTCAAATGCTGATAAATTCTGTTTATCGATGGGGTTTTGTCATGATCGGATGTGGCAGAACATAGCTCTCCTTCTTGTACAAAGCCACTTCATGGTTGTATATATATGTTATTATATATGTTAAATATATGTTATTTGTTTTGAAGTTTTACACATTCCGCTGGGCATCGCCACTTTTCAATACAATTCACTGCACATGTATCCTGTATGTGCACGTGACAATTAAACTTCTTGAATCTTCAATCTTGAATCTTATTCTGACAACAGAGGCTGGGTGAGAGGCCTGGCGTCTTCCACATGTTCATCTCCTGGTATGCAAGCTCAGAGAGGTCAATTTGTGAAAAGCTCTGTCGGCAACATGAGAAGCTCTGTAAGCAGGGCACAGCATTGAGCCTTTGCCGCAAAGTGCATGGGGCTTTTCCATGATGATACAATCCTTATGATGACAAGTACAACATTCATGGATGATCTGCATTAAAACAAAATCCATATTGAAAACCTCTCTGCTGATCATGCAGTGTACATTATTTGTCCCCGGAGACTTTTTCTCCAGTGACTGAGTTAATTTACAGTTTCACTGTGAAGTTGCATTACTTGCATTACTAAGGTGCTGTAGGTAGGATTTAATAGCAAATATTTTTTAAATCAGTTTGAAATGGCATAGCCATCTGTCAGCTACTTGTGAGTGAAATGCGCTGTGTGAATATCTGTTTTGAGTTGACTGTGCCTGCCTATATGAACTGATCAGGACATCGCTTCCCTGACTGGTTCAGAGAATTAATCTTGACTGTGTGTGAAATAATCACTTGTCAATCGCTGAGAAAAGTAGGGAGAGAGTGGAAATATTTTTGGTTATTTAGTTTCTATCTATAATCTTGCTCTTCTGCTCTCTCTCTTTACAACTCTCAAATCTTACCTCCAGCAGCATCTGACCTGTGGTTTGTTCCACCGAACCATCTGGGAAGTTGTACTTTGAAATGGTTTGGAAAAGGGCAGGCATATTAAAAAAAAATACTTGGCAGGTGATTGGATCAACCATCTGTCTATCACAACACTTGTAACTGCCAGTAGTTCCTCATAGGACGCTGATTGGTCCGAACCACTGGGGTTTGGGCCAAAAGCGGATAACTTGAAGCCTGCACTAGATTGGAATGTTCTCACAAAGCTTACTTTAACCTCCATCGAGAGACAAGCTTTCTGTATTTGGATATTGAGGAGAATATGTCTGCATTTAGCTTCAGAGGACACCACCTGACCCCCCTCCACACATCACAGCTCCTTTAGTTTGTGCAGTGTTGGCTGGACAAACTACAGGATGATGCAGCATTAAAATCAGTCAGTTACTCAGACAGGAAGTGCAGCACTGGGAATGTTTTAGGGTGGCTTCCTTGGATTCATAACCTGACGCGCCAGATGGTTTGTTTCACAGAACCATCTGGGAAGTCGTCATTGGAAGCGGTTTTGTAAACAGCTGGCACTTAAAAAATAAAAAAAACCCGGCAGGTGTATCACTATTCACTATTGTTGTTTCTGAACAACAAGTTGCTTCTCGCAGGGAGATGTTGATCTAAAGCACGCCCGTAGCTGCTAGTAGGACACTGACTGGTCTGAACCTCTGGTGGCTTGGACACAAACGGATAGCTCGCCAGACCGATCTTAAGAGAGAAACAGAATATGAACAGGTTACCGGATTCAAGTAATGCCCAGAAATTAATAACCCCAAACACGCACGCACGCAGGCACACACCACTCACACATGCATGCAAAAAGATATACAGACAACCAAATGGCAAATACATGCAAGGAGAGGCTTGAGTGTGCATGATAGAGAGGCATGGCTTGGGTGACTTAGTAATTAAACCAAATAACTTGACTATTTGATCATATTTGCTGCAGCCAAAGTTTACCTACTCACTAAAATACTTTTCATGAGTTAGAAAACTTCTGCCCTTACCATTCCATCATTGAACACTTTTCCAGACTTGTGGATTTGATGCTGTGCTATGCTTACTAGAGCTACATAGACAGACGGATGATGAATGAGCTCGCTTTAGATGTCACCAAACAACCATGTTTGCTGCTGTTGTTGCACACCTACCCAAGGACAGAGAGAACACGGTTCCGCCATTCCGACCATGTCTTATGTATTCCTGTATCTTTGCAGTTCAGCAGTTTAAATATCTGTTTTTTCTTTTTTTTTTACTTCTCGGTGCATGACATGATGCACCATCGCTTCATGCTTTTGCAATGCATTCTTCTGTGAAAATATAGCTGTCCCCATTCTGCCTTGGCCTCTGGTTGAAGACTTTTCCATTAGATGTTATATATTTTTTTCCAGCTGGGGTTGTCAGGCCCTGAATAAAAGAAAAACCACATTAATAAAAAATGTAACTAACAACGCTTCAGTTCATGATTTGATAATATCATAACATAATTTTATTAATAATGTGAATATACTATAAATATATGATTTCAATTCTAAAGTTCTAAAACTTAAAAAAATGGATGGATGGATGAATGGTATGGTGGTGGTGCCAGACCCAACTGCAGGACAGCCAGGCATGTGGTAAGTAAACCCAATAATGGGTGTTTCATAAATGGGTGAAGGTAACACAGATAAATGCAGACAAGATCTCTTAAAACTTTAACAGACCATAACAGAAAACAATGATCTGACAATAACTGGTTGGGAAACAAGACTAAGGCCTAGTCCATGTGTATATGGGTATTTTTTTTTAAAACATAGCGAACCCTACCCTAGCAAAATTTCCTCCATGTTCTCTTCCCTCCTCAACCCTCCCTCCCCTCCTCATCCCTCACAGCTGATGACTTTGTCACCTACTTTACAAAGAAGGTGAAGGACATCACCTCCTCTTTCACCCCTGCTGCTATCCTCCCTCCCCCTACACCACCCCTGTCAGCCTTACCAGCTTCGCCCCTCTCTCCTCTGAAGAAGTCAACAGCCTTGTGACATGCAACCACGCCATCACCAGCCCCCTTGAACCAATCCCCTCCTCCCTTCTCCAAGAAAACTCGGGCAACATCCTGCCTTTCCTCACGACCCTAATGAACACCTCCCTCCATTAATTCCTCTCCAAAACCTTGGACTGTGCTGTCTCTACCCAACTATCCTCCTATCCCTCCTGAAATAACCCGCTAGACACTCATCAGTCAGGCTTCTAGGCCTCAAACTCCATGGAGACGGCCCTGCTCACGGTAACTGAGTCCCTCCGTGTCGCCAGAGCCTCGTCCCTCTCATTTGTGTTCATCTTGACTTGTCTGCTGTGTTCGACACAGTGAACCACCAGATCCTCCTGCCCACTCAGGCAAAGCTTGGCATTACTGGATCTGCATTATCCTGGTTAATTTCCTACCTGACAGATCACACCTATCAGGTCACATTACATTTACATTTACATTTAGGGCATTTGGCAGATGCTTTTATCCAAAGTAACTTACAAAGAGTACATTTGTGGAAGGGGACAGCAATATATCACTGTGGTACATAAAGATAAGAATAGAGCAGGTTTCAAGCATTTATAGTTGCAAGGCTAATAGAATGAGTTTCATAATTGCTAGGTTGCCTGCATAGTAGCTGGGATAAGAGCAGAAGTGCTATTCTGAGTGCACTACCAACATCTAAGTACATATTGTACAATATGCTAAACAATGCTAAGTGCTATTAATAATGCCAAGACGTACAAACATGGAAGGATGACCGCATCGAGGAGGCCAACGAGAGGAAGAGGGCAAAGTGCGCTGAGTTGGTGGAGGAATGCTGGAGCAATGGGTGGTGGGCAAGGTGCAAGCCCATTGATGTGGGATCAAGGTTATTATCGTTAACGAAAACTAACGAAAAAAACGAAAACTAGGTGTGAAAAAACATTTTCGTTAACTGAAATAAAAATAAAAACGACCTTTACAAAAAAACGATAACTAACTGAAACTGTATTGTGTCTTTACAAAACTAACTAAAATAAAATAAAATTAGAGAGAAAATGTCTTTAGTTTTCGTCTTTGTCAATGTACTTCATACATAGCCTCAGTCTATCTTCCGCTGAGCCACTTGTAGTACACGCCCCTCGCCTGGTATCATGGCGGCAAAAGTCGGGAGAAAGCGACAGAGTCCCGTTTGGGATGACTTTGTATATGAATGTGTCTCAAATAAGAGCACGTGACTTGCAGTGGAAGATGATACAATATGTGGAGCATTTGTGACACGCGCTGGTCATTTGGGTCTGTTGTCATGATTCTCGTTTTTCGCTAGAGGCAAAACAAGATGGTTTTTTTTTACTTTTTAACTTTTTTTATATATTACGAAAGTTAAAGTGTTGAACAACTGACTCAATTAAATAAACAACATGTTTAGGATCAGTAAATACTCGTAATTTGTCAGCAAAGTCGGCTTGTTTTAGGCGCTATTGCGCCTACGTTTCGGGGGCGTGGTGTGTGAAGTGTTTGATTAACATATTCGGTTTCATTGGCTTTCGTCACCACGCACGTCACATCCGCTGGCCTCCCCGCAGCTACAAGAACTACATTTCCCAGCGCGTAGAAAGGTCTCACCCTCCCAAAAAAGCTACAAAGGCGGGATCGCTGTTTCGCTGCAGTTTTTCGAGGATAAATAATGAACGTTTGCGAGATCTTGAAAGTCTTGAAGTGAACACATCACAATTGTGTTATTTTTTTTAAAACTTAATACACATTTTGGTGTAATACATGAGACTTAAAAGCCTAATGTAGCTGAACCAGCAGCTGGTTGGGGGCGGAGTTAACGACTTGTTCCCGCCCATTGTTCTGAAGGTGAACGTGTGAAAAGCTTCAAAATCTTTCAAGGGGTTTTTCTCTGCTTGTGGATTCCAGCTGTACCAATATTAAAATAGGAAGATCTTCTTCAACTATTTTCAAAGTATGACACATCAGTTGAAAGCTTACAATCTGCACTTTCATAATCTGTAAAAAACAGAAAAATGACTTTCCCCCCTTCGTCCCCAAATTACCAGCACGTGTCACATTTATCAAGGGGAGTGGAAACCAGGGGGGCCGCGGCCCAGGTCACTTTTGGAGTCTGATATAATATTTCTTTTGAATAAAAGTTGAGTACACAGCGCCATTAGCGAAACTAACACGCATGCATGTAAGTCAGTTGTTTTTACATAACCTAGGCTACATATTACTGTCAGTCATTTTCTATGGTATGGCTGGACTATTGTGTTGGTTACTTTTTTGTGTTACTGCGCTTGTCTCAAATGTGTGGGTGCGTGCTTGAGTGTTTACATTTCGCTCTTCTTTTAGTCGACATTTAATCAATGCAAGCAAACTTTTAGCAAGCTATTCATAATAAATCAGTTGTCCCTGTCCCTGATGCAGCTTCAGGCTCAGCAGCCCTGTCTCCCCATACCCTACATAATGCACACATACTGTATATACTACAGTATCTACTATTCATTTTGAGCATGTTGTTTTGCAAGCAAAAAATGAAGCTTCCCTGACTGGCCTCCCCCCCCTTGGTCTATTGCGTTCCGCGGTAAAGACTAAAACTAATACTGAAACTAATAAAAACTAAACTCAAACTAAGCATTTTCAAAAAATAAAAACTAAACTAAACTAGCAAACCCGCTTTAAAAACTAATTAAAACTAAACTGAAATTGAAAACAAAAAGTCAAAACGAAATAAAAATAAAAACTAATGAAAAACGCTAAACTATAATAACCTTGGGTGGGATGCAGATGGTTCGCAGGCCAGTCCCTCTGCAGGGCCTACCACACGCTGGGCATTGCAGGGTCCAGTAGGCGAAGGGCTATCAAGTTGGTCACTGAGGCAGCGGAACTTGCCACAAGATGGCTGTGGATCAGGAGGGGAGAGCTGTGGGTCGGCTACAGCTGCCTGGGCACAAGCCTAGGGCTTGATCAACCTTCGCTGGCTCGCCTGGCGGAGGATGACCTCACCTACTAGAGTGGTCCACGCAAAATCCGATTGCCCAGACCACATGTTAACCACATGTTAATACAAAATCTGAACTGGCCCTTATACAATACACATGGCAGTAAAGGCCAATCACAAATTACACTCTACCTACTGTCTAGGTTAAAAGACAATGTAGGACTTGGTAAGTGGACAAGGCCAGTTCATCTTAGGACCAAACTGTTAGCTATGTCTTGTTGAAGAGGAAAAAAATCATTTTGCGGAAGTAACCTGAATATTTGTACTAATTAATAGTGTATGGGTTAGCCCTTGTCATACACCATTTGGCAAAACAATTTAAACTAACACTAAATCCAAATGCCTCTAATTTGCTAATGAATTATTTCTAATTTTTTACATATCACTGATGACCGTGGTCAAGTTTGGAAACAAAAAAACCAAATAATGGATTCAAATAGGTATAGGATCTAGTTGTCCAAATGAAGTAATGATTAGGCTACTTGTGGTTACTCAGATGATATCTTTTGTCCAGAACATGCTCTGGTCAACCCCCAGATTGGTGAATACTGCAATATATCTTTTTTTTATGTTTTGCTTACTAGGGTTTTGTGTGTCTCTTGTGCCTCGCAGGTAGAATAAGCAAATAAGAATGACCCATGTTACACAGTGTTCTCCCTCCTGTCCCCACAACCATCATTCTTTATTTTCTTCACACAATCAGTTTTTTTTAAATCTACTGACTTCATCCACCCATCTACATCGTTATATACAACCACCTCTTTCATGTCAACTCTTGCTTTCCAACAATACGTATATATATTGAGAAATATTCTTGGAGATTTACTTAAGGTTTCCTCGAAAAAATAATAAAGCACAAAAATAACTTTGGTGCCTTAGATCAGCTATACGGCTAGACTAGACTTGGTTACCCTGGCAACCCGTTGCTGGCCACACATGACAAGAGTTGGGTCTTGAGACATCAGAGCCGACCTGCGGCAAATCATGAACGTAGGAGACATGCGGGCCTCATGTGTCTTCTTCCCAATAGATGTTGTCATTTAATTAATGATGTATTTTACGAAATCAACATTATGAAGTTGTGCCTCAATTATGAAACATTATGAAAAAGTGCCTCAAATCGTATTTTGTTATTTTACTATGTTGCTGAGTCACGTTGAGCACACTCAAATGATATATTAAAACGTGAACCTTTCTTAGTGAGACATACTTACCGTATACATTGAAGAGATACATGAAGGAACGGGACAACATGGGCATATGTAATATGTGTGTACCCGGCACCCAACACTGTTACATTGGATAGATTAACGCACATTTGCCTCTTTGCCTTTTCTTTACTGCTGTTGCATAGTAACTGAGTTGTCTGCGGGTGTGGAGCTTGCTAGCCATACTTATGTGCTGTGTAGACCTCCTTTCCTGTTATCTCAAGTGGTGTCTTTATTCGATCTGCTGAGCTTTGAAACGACAGTTGCTTGGGCAACCCAAAGTGATGTGTCTTGCAGTCCAAATGGTTGCCCCCCAGTATCAAATTGATCTATGGGGGAAGCCAGGATGGTTTGAGGATGACATATTGACCACAGCATGGCTTTTTCAGGGTTTCACTACAAATCTTTTAACTGCCCCTCTTTCTACCATCATAGATGAAAAGTTGACCATTGCCATTATTGGTCCAGAATGCAAATTCCAGATGCAAATTCATGTAAAACATAAGCCTGGAAATCCAGACCCACATCTAGAAAGCTGTAGGGTCTGGTAATGAGTAATGAAAATGGCCCAACTGGAGGGGCGGCACCAAGCATGCATTTGAAAATATCACTGCACGCAATTGGATAACACTACGACCAATCAGAAGAATACACGGGGTGACGTATCCAGAGCGACGGAAACGAGTTTGTTTTGGAGAATAGTTTGACAGAGAGACGTAAATGTAGCCTAATGGAAATGGTGCCACTAAACGACTTTTGCCGTTTTTGCAAGCAGAATATGAGAATAGTTGGTTTGTACAGATACTCAGTCAACATTTCCAAGTTTAACTCTTTTATTGTAGCGGCCAAAGCCATTTCAAACAACTGGTGTTCATCCGTAGCCATCCTGCAATGTTTACTGACTGATTCCGGACTGATTCCGTCGCAGCGCTGTCGTCATCTGTTTAGCCTGCTTCTGGCCCGCCTATATCAGATACACCGATGTGATTGGTTTACGTTGGATCAACAGGAATTGGTAATGAGCATGTTACTGATCACCAGAGTGACTCGCTGAGCAAATTCAAATTGTGCTCTCGCGAGAACTCTGGATTTCCAGGGTAACTTGAATTGACATTTCATATTAAAGCAAGATGAAGTAAACAAGTATTTTTCTGAATTTCTTGAACGTCAACGTTCATTATGCCCTAATAAGACGAAACATACGTCCCCTGGTGGTGGCTACAGGAAGGGTTGGAGCAGCTCACATCTCCAGTTGCAGGGACTCGAACCCTCAGCCTCAGCACAGGACCGGCTGTACTTCCTGTTCATTTGTGTGAGCATTGTGCATGTTAGTGATGGGAAGTCCGTCTCTTTTCAAAGATTCGGCTCTTTTGGCTCGGCTCCCTTAGAAGAGCCGGCTCTTTTTATGATTTTTTTTCGTTACAAAAAAAAAGACAGTTACTATTGTTTAACATTTTAATCAAACCTTTAAATAAACAACTGAACACAGAACCACAGCAAACAAATCAAATAAATAAACAACTGAACACAGAACCACAGCAAACAAATCAAATAATTAACAAATCAAATAAATAAAGGCCAAAGTCTTATGACACTTTGACACTTTAGATAGAAGTCTTTAGTGCAGGTTGGCATTCAGAAATACCAGATGCCTCAGCTTGGCTGGGCTGATGTGATTTCTCCTCTCCGTGATTATTTGTCCTGTTTTTGAGAAGACTCTCTGAGGGGACTGATGTTGTGACGATGCAGAGTCTTCCTACCATTACCTTAACCAGGCGTGGGTAGACTGAAGCCTTGGCCTCCCACCAGTTCAGTGGGTCTTCTTCAGCTCTTTGGATGAGGGGCTCCTCAAGATTGGATGTCACCTCCAGTACAGCGCCTCCACACAGCAGAAGCTTGTGGTTCCTGTGAACCCGCCCCTGCTCCAACTTCATCCTCTTGCCCCTCTGATGGAGGAGCTGACAGTTTGCTGGGGTTGCATCTTGTTGCTGCTGCAGTTATTCTTTGAAGTGCCTCATCCACAGCTCTGTTGTCGCTAAATGCTAACTTTTTAAACCGTGAGTCCAGTGCAGTGGTTTCGGCAAGCACAGTGTTGTACTCCATTCTCAGAAATGTTCTGTCCGTCGATGAACAAAGAGCGGTGGCCAGCTCCTTTACTTTATCCACTGTTACACTCCGTTGGTGGTGGGCTGTTACCCGCTGCAGACCCTTGCAGAGAGGAAGAATTTTGGAGGCTGTGACATAGCTGAATAAGAGAAAACAGCAAATGTGGCAAAAATTAGGCTGTTTGTTATGTGATACATTGCTGTTTTTACAATTAATAAATAATCTGTCTGTTATGAATATGTCCGAAATGCCCTAAATGTAAATGTAAATGAATAGTATTTTGCGATTTACTGCAATCTTTAACTGTACAGTAGTAAAGTAAAAACAAAATTGTTCAAGGTACCTTTCTCACCACAGTCACCTCCTCAAAGGGCTCCAGAACGGGGCACACCTCTTTCACTGTCTCCCATTCCTCTTGACTTGGAGTATAAACAGGAGCGTTGATGACAGCCAGGGTGGAGATGATGGCATCTTTTGACTCAAGGATGCGTTTCAACATATAAAATGTTGAGTTCCACCTTGTAGCACACTCCTGTTTGGTCCTTAGCTCTGCCATCCCCATCTGGCGTTGCCAGATTTAACCATCAGGTTTATTGTGTGCGCAAGACATGGGTGCTGGGTCCACGGCAACATTTCTATGGCTTTTGTTATGTTTGCTGCATTATCAGAAACACAGCACACCACTTTGTTGTCTACTTGCCACTCTTAGTAGCTCCTCTGCCAGGTTTTCTGCAGTATGTCTCTGGGCAAACTTAAAACAGTCAAGAAGGCAGGATGTCATTTGAAAGTTTTCAATAAAGTGACAAGTGACGTACATGTATGAGCATGTCGTTCTGGATGTCCAGCAGTCAGTTGTCAGGCAATTGACGCAAAATGCTGAAGCTTTTTTGACTTCGTCTTGCCACAATGCACGTGTTATATAGTCGTGGAATAATTGTTTGGGACAAGGTTTTTCTACTGGGGAGAACATACATGGGGTTTAAGGCCTGGACAAAAGTTTTAAATCCTTTGTCCTCCACAATGGAAAATGGCTGAAAGTCACTGGCTATCATTTTAGCCAGCTCCTCATCAACACTTATCCGTTTGGCTGGGGTCATTTGTTTTGGAATAAATGTGCTTATTTTGGTTTGAGTTGCAGAAGGACGTGGTATAGGCTACCTGCAGTTTTCGGCAAGACAGTGGATGCTGCAGCAGAAGTACTTGGCTCAAAACAGGACACTTTTCCAGTGGATGGAGGAGAGAGAGCTTGCCCTCTCTCTCCTCCAGCTGCACGGTCGGGTGGGCGGTTCTTAGATGTCTGTGCAGGTGTTTGTTGTTGACCCTGCTCTGAAGGATATTTTCAATTTACAAGTTCTGCACTCAGCTTTGCAGTCTCCAATGTCGTTGAAGTGCAGCCAGATGCTGCTTCTTTTTCTGTTTTCACTCATTTCTGAACTTTTTCCCGACGCACTTTGTTAGCAGAGTAGACATACCTTTTGTCTACCTGCGCAGCGGGGAGGTGAGTATTCTACTAGTTCAAACAGGATCGTACTGTCCAGACACTTGTCTTTATTTAGCCATTCAACTCGCCGTTGTTTATTCAGTGGAACACAATGCGGCCGCTCTCTTCCGAGTCAGCCCCCAAGAGAGAGAGAAAGCGTGGCTCTTCCTCTCTCCATACCCAGGGAGTGACATCACAATCATGTGACAGTATACAAACAATACACAGCTTCCCCCTGGACAAAGTGGTAGTCACAGCTACTCGCATAAACAATATAATACACAGTAACACATGTAGTCATACAATATACATATCTCTATATGTCATATCTCAACACGCTTGGATTTAAATCTGGCTCCCCGTCTCTCCGTCGCTCTGTGTGTACCTGGCCTGTACCCAGTGCTGCCAACTCCTCAATAAGGAAAGTAGCCATTGGCTCTCCTAAAAGTCGCTAGAAGTAGCTAAATGACGTCATCACCAAATTTGCATAATCTACTTTATTTGCATAATACATACTATATTACTGTACTACTAGATACTATATTATATACTACTAGATACTATATTACTGTACTACTAGATACTACATCAATATGTGATAGCGAGCAAATCTCTGAACTCTTTTAAATCAAATACATTTTGGCAGGATGATCAATACCAATTTCCGTGATCAAACTACTAAAAACTATATAGGAAGATCGGAATACTAACAGGCATATATGCCTATGCCTAATTATTTCCGTATATGGTATCAAGGTATATTATATACGACTAGATACTATCGTGCCGAGCGGCATTTTGGTCATACCACAATCCGCCACTAGAAGAGTTTCCAAAAAAGCCTGAAATATGGCAAAATCCTCCAAAATATACTAAAAGGTAGAACGCTTCACGAGGTTGCATGTCATCCATGCTAATCTTCTCTCTGTGTTTGTGTTACTCCGGTATCACAAGTAAAAAATAATAGGACCGATACAGAGATACAGACTAGCAAGCTACCACATATGCTAACCACACAATGATATCCAACATTTATGCTAACAGCACAACGTTCAAACATATGCTACATAGCCAGGCACCGCATATGCGCAAGCCACATATGCTAACCGGCATGGCACCACATATGCTATCGGGCTACAAGCTAGTCTTCGCTGTACCTTGCCTACTTTAGTACATGTGCTACCTAAGTAACACAAACAAAGAGAGAAACCAGCTTGTTTATATAGGCCGGGTCGTGCGATAAAGGTTCTCTAATGGTGGCCATTCTTTGAGGCACAGAAACACACGTATACATACACACACATGATTATACAGTCATTATTACAGATTATCGGCCGAGATATCTATAAATGTGTGTTATTATTAACACTATTCTGTAAGGCCACCGAAAGGAACTCTGGGTAGTATCTGACGGCGTTTTAGTCATACCACAAGCCTACAGTGAAAAAACATGACAATTAAAGTGCATCAATTAAAAAGAAATAACACGCAGTCAAATAAATTATATAAATCCCTATAACACCGACGGGATCGACGGCGCTCCCAAAACACGTCTATTTCAAACTACGTAACTCCTCAAGCGTTTGCGCGATCGAGGAAATTCCAAACTCGACGGTGTTGCGCAGAAGAGTTGCGCAAACAAGTTGTAGCAGGAGTTGAGATGCCGGATGAGACAGAGAGGATCCAGGCTTGTTTACATCGGTTTTTAGTGTTATTTAGAGTATTTTTAGCGTGTTTAGAGTGTTTATAGTGGTGTTTGTCTCAATTTTGAGAAGATCTGCGAGAGGAGAAACAGTCATCCCAGCAGATTGGTGGAGGACAGATGAAGGAGATACTAAACACAGTAAGTCTACACATTGTAATTGAAGCTAACTAGTCACGTAGGCCACACAGCAGAGTGGAAAGTTACTGGCCCACAAGATTAATACATCCACAACTCCCAACACATAATATAGACAACTTCGCTGCCTGATACTGTGTTCACCTAATTAAGCAAAAATTAATAAATTAAAAAATGCTAATAAAAAGGGCCAATCCTATTAAGTTGCGTTCATCTAATCGAGAAGCGTACTATGGTGTTGGGGACATGCTGGCCACCCAGGCTATGACGTACAGAATGATCAGTGTTTTCGTTGTGGTAAATTTGGATATTGGGCGAAGATGTAGAAGGACAGATGGGAAAACGCACGCCCCATCCCGGAACACCTATCCTGCTGCAGAGGAACACACACCACAACACAAGCAACAGATCAGACAAAACAATAGGGCCACCCACAGCAGTGGATCCACCAGCAGATCTAAACAGGTGCCAAGAGTGGATAAACATTTAAAGGAACCTTTTCAGGTGTTTGCAGATGAACAACAAACCTAAAACAATACTCACTGTGTTGTATCACCATTAAGGATAACCACAAACATGCTTTACGCCACTTCTTCACCTGGTGACTGTTAACCTCTGAATTAAATTCCAATACAAATTTGCATGATTATGAATAGCTCTCCACTTATTCTATTGGGAAGGGAGCTAATGTGGAAACAACTTGATCCATGGACATTCGGAAGTTATGGGTTTACCTTGCAAACGCCAACAGCCAACTCACCCCCCCCCCCCCACCCCCCTCATGGAAATCCAGTTGAGGTTTACTGTGACACTAACACATCAGATGGAATAGACAATATTAAATAAAATTAGAGAGAAAATGTCTTTAGTTTTCGTCTTTGTCAATGTACTTCATACATAGCCTCAGTCTATCTTCCGCTGAGCCACTTGTAGTACACGCCCCTCGCCTGGTATCATGGCGGCAAAAGTCGGGAGAAAGCGACAGAGTCCCATTTGGGATGACTTTGTATATGAATGTGTCGCAAATAAGAGCACGTGACTTGCAGTGGAAGATGATACAATATGTGGAGCATTTGTGACACGCGCTGGTCATTTGGGTCTGTTGTCGGGATTCTCGTTTTTCGCTAGAGGCAAAACAAGATGTTTTTTTTTACTTTTTTTTATATATTACGAAAGTTAAAGTGTTGAACAACTGACTCAATTAAATAAACAACATGTTTAGGATCAGTAAATACTCGTAATTTGTCAGCAAAGTCGGCTTGTTTTAGGCGCTATTGCGCCTACGTTTCGGGGGCGTGGTGTGTGAAGTGTTTGATTAGCATATTCGGTTTCATTGGCTTTCGTCACCACACGTCACATCCGCTGGCCTCCCCGCAGCTACAAGAACTACATTTCCCAGCGCGTAGAAAGGTCTCGCCCTCCCAAAAAACTACAAAGGCGGGATCGCTGTTTCGCTGCAGTTTTTCGAGGATAAACAATGAACGTTTGCGAGATCTTGAAACCCCGCTTTAAAAACTAATTAAAACTAAACTGAAATTGAAAACAAAAAGTCAAAACGAAATAAAAATAAAAACTAATGAAAAACGCTAAACTATAATAACCTTGGGTGGGATGCAGATGGTTCGCAGGCCAGTCCCTCTGCAGGGCCTACCACACGCTGGGCATTGCAGGGTCCAGTAGGCGAAGGGCTATCAAGTTGGTCACTGAGGCAGCGGAACTTGCCACAAGATGGCTGTGGATCAGGAGGGGAGAGCTGTGGGTCGGCTACAGCTGCCTGGGCACAAGCCTAGGGCTTGATCAACCTTCGCTGGCTCGCCTGGCGGAGGATGACCTCACCTACTAGAGTGGTCCACGCGAAATCCGATTGCCCAGACCACATGTTAACCACATGTTAATACAAAATCTGAACTGGCCCTTATACAATACACATGGCAGTAAAGGCCAATCACAAATTACACTCTACCTACTGTCTAGGTTAAAAGACAATGTAGGACTTGGTAAGTGGACAAGGCCAGTTCATCTTAGGACCAAACTGTTAGCTATGTCTTGTTGAAGAGGAAAAAAATCATTTTGCGGAAGTAACCTGAATATTTGTACTAATTAATAGTGTATGGGTTAGCCCTTGTCATACACCATTTGGCAAAACAATTTAAACTAACACTAAATCCAAATGCCTCGGCTACTTGTGGTTACTCAGATGATATCTTTTGTCCAGAACATGCTCTGGTCAACCCCCAGATTGGTGAATACTGCAATATATCTTTTTTTTATGTTTTGCTTACTAGGGTTTTGTGTGTCTCTTGTGCCTCGCAGGTAGAATAAGCAAATAAGAATGACCCATGTTACACAGTGTTCTCCCTCCTGTCCCCACAACCATCATTCTTTATTTTCTTCACACAATCAGTTTTTTTTAAATCTACTGACTTCATCCACCCATCTACATCGTTATATACAACCACCTCTTTCATGTCAACTCTTGCTTTCCAACAATACGTATATATATTGAGAAATATTCTTGGAGATTTACTTAAGGTTTCCTCGAAAAAATAATAAAGCACAAAAATAACTTTGGTGCCTTAGATCAGCTATACGGCTAGACTAGACTTGGTTACCCTGGCAACCCGTTGCTGGCCACACATGACAAGAGTTGGGTCTTGAGACATCAGAGCCGACCTGCGGCAAATCATGAACGTAGGAGACATGCGGGCCTCATGTGTCTTCTTCCCAATAGATGTCATTTAATTAATGATGTATTTTACGAAATCAACATTATGAAGTTGTGCCTCAATTATGAAACATTATGAAAAAGTGCCTCAAATCGTATTTTGTTATTTTACTATGTTGCTGAGTCACGTTGAGCACACTCAAATGATATATTAAAACGTGAACCTTTCTTAGTGAGACATACTTACCGTATACATTGAAGAGATACATGAAGGAACGGGACAACATGGGCATATGTAATGTGTGTACCCGGCACCCAACACTGTTACATTGGATAGATTAACGCACATTTGCCTCTTTGCCTTTTCTTTACTGCTGTTGCATAGTAACTGAGTTCTCTGCGGGTGTGGAGCTTGCTAGCCATACTTATGTGCTGTGTAGACCTCCTTTCCTGTTATCTCAAGTGGTGTCTTTATTCGATCTGCTGAGCTTTGAAACGACAGTTGCTTGGGCAACCCAAAGTGATGTGTCTTGCAGTCCAAATGGTTGCCCCCCAGTATCAAATTGATCTATGGGGGAAGCCAGGATGGTTTGAGGATGACATATTGACCACAGCATGGCTTTTTCAGGGTTTCACTACAAATCTTTTAACTGCCCCTCTTTCTACCATCATAGATGAAAAGTTGACCATTGCCATTATTGGTCCAGAATGCAAATTCCAGATGCAAATTCATGTAAAACATAAGCCTGGAAATCCAGACCCACATCTAGAAAGCTGTAGGGTCTGGTAATGAGTAATGAAAATGGCCCAACTGGAGGGGCGGCACCAAGCATGCATTTGAAAATATCACTGCACGCAATTGGATAACACTACGACCAATCAGAAGAATACACGGGGTGACGTATCCAGAGCGACGGAAACGAGTTTGTTTTGGAGAATAGTTTGACAGAGAGACGTAAATGTAGCCTAATGGAAATGGAGCCACTAAACGACTTTTGCCGTTTTTGCAAGCAGAATATGAGAATAGTTGGTTTGTACAGATACTCAGTCAACATTTCCAAGTTTAACTCTTTTATTGTAGCGGCCAAAGCCATTTCAAACAACTGGTGTTCATCCGTAGCCATCTTGCAATGTTTACTGACTGATTCCGGACTGATTCCGTCGCAGCGCTGTCGTCATCTGTTTAGCCCGCTTCTGGCCCGCCTATATCAGATACACCGATGTGATTGGTTTACGTTCGAACAACAGGAATGCGAATGAGCATGTTACTCAATACCAAGTAGTGACTCGCTGAGCAAATTCAAATTGTTGCTCTCGCGAGAACTCTGGATTTCCAGGGTAACTTGAATTGACATTTCATATAAAAGCAAGATGAAGTAAACAAGTATTTTTCTGAATTTCTTGAACGTCAACGTTCATTATGCCCTAATAAGACGAAACATACGCCCCCTGGTGGTGGCTACAGGAAGGGTTGGAGCAGCTCACATCTCCAGTTGCAGGGACTCGAACCCTCAGCCTCAGCACAGGGCCGGCTGTACTTCCCGTTCATTTGTGTGAGCACTGTGCATGTTCAAGTGATGGGCAGTCCGGCTCTTTTCAAAGATTCGGCTCTTTTGGCTCGGCTCCTTTAGAAGAGCCGGCTCTTACGGCTCCCAAATGGCTCTTTTTATGCATTTTTTTTCGTCGCCAAAAAAAAGACAGTTACTATTGTTACTATTGTTTAACATTTTAATCAAACCTTTTAAATGAACAACTGAACACAGAACCACAGCAAACAAATCAAATAAATAAACAACTGAACACAGAACCACAGCAAACAAATCAAATAAATAAAGGCCAAAGTCTTAACATTATGACACTTTAGATAAAAGTCTTTAGTGCAGGTTGGCATTCAGAAATACCAGATGCCTCAGCTTGGATGGGCTGATGCGATTTCTCCTCTCCGTGATTATTTGTCCTGTTTTTGAGAAGACTCTCTCTGAGGGGACTGATTTTGCGACGATGCAGAGTCTTCCTACCATTACCTTAACCAGGCGTGGGTAGACTGAAGCCTTGGCCTCCCACCAGTTCAGTGGGTCTTCTTCAGCTCTTCGGATGAGGGGCTCCTCAAGATAGGACGTCACCTCCAGTACAGCATCAGCTGTGGGATTTCTCCTTGCAGTGTCTCCTGTTGCTCTTTCGTCAAAGAGCCTCCACACAGCAGAAGCTTGTGGTTCCTGTGAACCCGCCCCTGCTCCAACTTCTTCCTCTTGCCCCTCTGATGGAGGAGCTGACAGGCTGCTGGGGTTGCATCTTGCTTCTGCTGCAGTTATTCTTTGAAGTGCCTCATCCACAGCTCTGTTGTCGCTAAATGCTAACTTTTTAAACCGTGGGTCCAGTGCAGTGGTTTCGGAAAGCACAGTGTTGTACTCAGTGTTTACTTTATCCACTGTTACACTCCGTTGGTGGTGGGCTGTTACCCGCTGCAGACCCTTGCAGAGAGGAAGAATTTTGGAGGCTGTGACATAGCTGAAAAAGAGAAAACAAAAAAGCAAAAAAATTAGGCTTTGTTTGTTGTGTGATACATTGCTGTTTTTACAATTAATAAATAATTTCTGTTATGAATAGTATTTTGCTATTTACTGCAATCTTTAACTGCATAGTAGTAAAGTAAAAACAAAATTGTTCAAGGTACCTTTCTGCACTTATCTCCACAGTCACCTCCTCAAAGGGCTCCAGAACGGGGCAGACCTCTTTCACTGTCTCCCATTCCACTTGACTTGTAGTATCAACAGGAGCGTTGATGACAGCCAGGGTGGAGATGATGGCTTCTTTTGACTCGAGGATGCGTTTCAACATATAAAATGTTGAGTTCCACCTTGTAGCACACTCCTGTTTGGGCCTTAGCTCTGCCATCCCCATCTGGCGTTGCATGGACTTCAGCTTCTCTGTGGCAACCGTGCTTCTGTGGAAAAACTCTACAATAGCCTTCACCTTGGAGTGAAGGCTTTTCTAGGTTTTTCTACTGGGGAGAACATACATGGGGTTTAAGGCCTGGACAAAAGTTTTAAATCCTTTGTCCTCCACAATGGAAAATGGCTGAAAGTCATTGGCTATCATTTTAGCCAGCTCCTCATCAACACTTATCCGTGTGGCTAGGGTCATTTGTTTTGGAATAAATGTGCTTATTTTGGTTTGAGTTGCAGAAGGACGTGGTATACCTGCAGTTTTCGGCAAGACAGTGGATGCTGCAGCAGAAGTACTTGGATGGAGGAGAGAGAGCTTGCCCTCTCTCCTCCAGCTGCACGGTCGGGTGGGCGGTTCTTAGATGTCTGTGCAGGTTTGTTGTTGACTCTGCTCTGAAGGATATTTACAAGTTCTGCACTCAGCTTTGCAGTCTCCAATGTCGTTGAAATGCAGCCAGATGCTTCTTTTTCTGTTTTCACTCATTTCTGAACTTTTTCCCAACGCGCTTGGATTTAAATCTGGCTCCCCCGTCTCTGTCGCTCTGTGTGTACCTGGCCTGTACCACTACACTCCCTGTCTTTGGAGACATAATGGTATGATCCTAGTCTGTCCTCGCATGTGATTGGCCGCATGGTGTGCCCATCAAAATAAAGTCCTGCCCCTGCCGGCATTGGATTCTCAGCAGAGCTGAGCAGGAGCGGCTGAAGATTCTGCTCTCATCGACGGGAGTCGGCTCTTCTCGTTCGCTAGAAAGAATCGGCTCTTAGAGCCGGCTCGTTCGCGAACGACACATCACTACTAACCCTGCTCCCGTGACCCTCTGGCAACGGGAAACACGATGACCGGTCGGCTCACCTGTACAGGACACTGAGAAGCAACGCCATCTGTCCGAGTCTGAGCAGCCAATCAGAATAAGGCGGAGGGAGACACAGATCGGCACTGTGAAGCAGGGTGTCCAGCGTAAGACCTGGTCAAAGAGTTAGCACAACCACACTGGTCACTGCAGAGGCCTGACTCCAGCCCTTTGGTGTATAGACACACAATGGGATGTAATTATGTTATATATATATGTTAGTGTACAAAATGTGTTTTGCATTTAAAAGCATTGAAATACACGACCTATCATGCGATGATAAAACAACAAATGCCCCATCACATACAATTGTGAGACAATAAAGAGCAAAGAACCATACACACACCTCCTCTTTACTGACCCTGAGCACCAGAGCCCCTCAGGGCTGTGTATTTAATATTATCGTTAATACTACTCTGTAAGGCCACCGAAAGGATCTCTGGGTAGTTTCTGGCAGTGAGTCCAAGCGGGTGATTGGTCGCTCCAGACAAAAGATCTTTTACCCTGGTCACATGACTCCCCTCCCCGCCGCATTCCTCTGTCGCATATGCAAATTGAAACGAGACTTTCTCTGCTTCAGCTCCATCGATGGATGGTGGTGTCGTCCGCACACTTAAGGATGCTGTTGGAGCTGTGTGTGGCTACACAGTCATGCGCGTACAGGGCGTACAGGAGTGGACCGAGTACACAGCCGTGAGGGGCTCCGGCACTCAGGGTCAGTACAGAGGAGGCAAGACTGCCCATTCTCACCACCTGGGGTCTGTCCGTCAGCAAGTCCAGTATCCAGTATCAGGCTCCCGCCTGGACTCACCGCCAGAGACTACCCAGAGTTCCTTTTGGTGGCCTTACCTAATAGTATTAACAATAATACACATTTATAGATATTTCCACCCAATACTGGCCTATGATCTATAATGACTGTGTAATCATGTGTGTGTGGTTCTGTGCCTCAGAGAATGGCACTATTAGAGAATCGTTGTCGCATGACCTGGCCTATATAAACGAGCTGGCTTCTGGCTGTGTTTGTGTTATCTTCGGCACTAGGTGGCGCCACCGCCGTTAGTTGTAGCGGACGGAGAAAATGCTGTACTGATGACCAGCAGCGGGGAAAGACGGCTTGCAGTCCATTCCTGTCCACATTGTTCCATCCCCATGTTCCCGCTCAGGAGCCTGGAGTTAAACACCTCACATCGCAACTGGATCCTGGACTTGCTGACGGGCAGACCCCAGGTGGTGAGAATGGGCAGTCTCGGTGCTGTGCGGTGTGTGTGTCCTCTTACCCGTTAGCATGCTGCTGAACAGCATGGCGGGGAAGTAGTGGTGGTAGTAGAGGATGCGGCCCATGGTGTAGAATGGAGCGTAGTGCAGCAGCCAGCCGAGCACCAGCTGCCCTCCTCCACGCATCAGCACCCAGCAGTGCTCTGAGACAAACGCATATATATATACACGCCAACACACACAAGTCAGTGGCAATTTTCATATTGAACCGATATCGATGACCATGGCATTTTTGACAGTGGTGGAAACCAACAAAGTACATTTACTTCAGTACAAATGTGAGGTACTTGTCAGTTTCATTTCATTTTGATGCTAATACTTTTGTACTTTTACTTAAGTAACATTTCAGTAAATATAACATATAACACAAGTCAAATAACACATCAATACAGGACTTTTCCTTGAGTATTTCTATAGTGTGGTATTGCTTTCTTTTGTGAAAGATGAAAGAAAAGTGAAAGATTAATTCTTCCACCACAGATTTCTGAAAGTTTCAATTTTTCCTACCTCGTCGTTTCTGGCCCAGACACACTCCTCTTTGGAGCGCTACGGATGCTACCGCCACCATGAGAGCATACAAGCCCAGACATGCTAGATTCAGCCACCAGGTGACCTGAAACAGAGAAATGGTTCGGTATGTTAAGCAAGAGGACAGTACTGATGCCAAAATGGCGGTCGCACAGAGAGCTTGGGCGTAACCACACAGAAGGACAACAAGCGTGTTGCTCACGCACTGGGTTGCCCAGCAGGTACACGCGATACTCCGTCTCGTTGACGCCAGAAAACCTCAAGCCCTTAGGAACAGGAACACACAAAAGAAGCAGTTAAAACATTTTTCATCTAAATTATTCACGTCAACATGGACTCAAATTTGTGGAGCGCAGACCACACCTGATAGTTGATGGGCCAGTGCCACGGCTTGGAGTTAATCTCGTTATCTTTGGGCTTCAATCCGCTGTTACCCTAAAAGGAACCAGAATAGACAACATAAGAACACAATGGGATGTTTCAACTCGTTACTGCTGCTGATGAGGATGATGTCGTTTCTCTGTTCCCTACCCTGATCATTACAATGTGGGACTCCAGCAGGATCTCCAGGAAATGAGGCTTCAGCACTGACAGGCTAATGTTGGGCACTGGGGACACACAGGGAAGACAATTCTGTGTTTGATTACGGCTTGGAGGCTGCAAATTATGAAAATGTAATAAAATGGTGCGTCAACTCGGGAGTTCCTAGACGGAAACTCTGGTACTATTTCCCACCCCCATTTAAAGCCTCAATGTCATGCGACATCATTTCAACACAGCCAACCACATCATATATGGTGAGGAAAAATATAAATTGTATTAGATTGTACGAATTTAAAACACATTTTTGATTTTTACAGCTCAACCAATACACTAGTTAGTTAAACCCATTCAATTAAATGTTAATGTTGTTATAAGCTGTTGTAAGTGTACATTTGCCAGCAATTTAGCTCGCTAATCTGCTAGCAGTCTCGGCGCAACACAAAGTTTAGCGTGAGCATCCGTCTTTTCCATGTTTTGGATTCATACCGTCGGAGATGATGCCTTTCCCACTCCCGACTTCCCACACCCATTCATAAAGGAAGACACAAGGACAGCCATACGAAGGACAAGACAGAAAAGCGTTTACAACAAAGCGACCCCTGTTGCATATGGACCCGTGTGCTTACATTTGGGATTGATGTGATCTTCGATGTTCCACTGTGAGTTGGGGGTCTCCTTGAGGTAGGGGCTGCAGGTCACCTCCACCTGCTCCCAGCCCCTGGACGCAACATGAAAACACAGTCATCTTTAAAAAGATGTAGGTTGAGTCTGTACCTTGTGTAAATCTGTATGATACATGAATCTGCTTGCTGTTTACCAGTAAGGGGTTAATCTAGCCATTATGAGCTTCAAACATGTTATTTTAACTTTTTTTATTTCAACAAAAGCTTACCCTGTTCTTTTAAATCTTACCGTACAGTCATAAAAGGTTGTTTCCCTCTCTTTGGACAAATGCACTTATTGTAAAGTCACTTTGGACAAAATCGTCTGCCAAATGCCCTAAATGTAAATGTAGATTGATCAATGACATCTATCAATTTGATAAATAAAATGTGACTGGTACCACTTGGGGAGAGTCTTTCCCGAGGAGTAGAGCACACAGCCGGTGGTCATGTGCAGGAAGCGCACTTTGCTGCGCAGAACCTTCACATGGTCTCCCTTCCGCCCCCCGCAGACCTCCACCCTCCATAGGTCATTGGAGTCGCCGCTGCCATTCTGAGCGACAACAGAGTGAGTTCAGCAAGAGGTAGGGCTGTAGGATTATGGCTAAAATAGTAATCGTGAATATTTTGCTCAATTTGTCCCAATCAACGGCCATGATCAATGCATTGTGGAGGCCCATATCGACATTGCATTTGATATTCAATTAATTGTGTAGCCCTAGTCCCTAAGAGGACAGTATTACTTAGTTATTTCAGGCAGGTTAGTTAATAACAATTAGAGAGCCAATATCTTGTTTTTAGTTTTTTTCATAACAATTAGTTTTTAGCCAACCTAGGTCAACAAACCCAAACATTAACCAAAAAACCAACAGACTATCAGGTCAAGCAAGGGGTCCACTCACGATGCCGTAACCTGTGACCTGGAAGTGTTTCCTGGTCAGCGGCGCTTCATGGAGGTGGCCGTGGAGGTTCCTGGTGGTTCTGGTGAGGACGGAATATTACACAGAGCAAAGGAAGGCGGAATATTACACAGAGCAAAAATATGCAACGTATACTCACAAAGAAACTACAATTTTTTGTTGTCGGTGCTTACTCTTTGTGCTCTAGTCGAATTATGTCCCCGTGGCGGACAAACTCGGGTGTCTCAGGCTGTGCTGAATAAACACAACCATAGACAATGTGAATGCTTAAATAATTTCACTGCAATCCTGTATTAGTAATAGTAATACACAATAATAATAATAATAATGTCAATAAGGATGAGAGAGAGTTCAAGTTCAGGAAGCCCATGGTCTCACCCTCACTGTCGTCCGGTTTGTGGACCAGCCACAGGTTGTTGTAGTCTTTATGGAGGTACGCAGTCACCTGCAGGCATCAAAAAATACATACAGCAAGCATCAAGGTCCATTTGGAAGACTTGACTTGACACCACACATTACTGTGTTGAGGATGCCATGTTCTAGATCAAAGCCCAAAGGTCCTCTGCTAACCATACTGAATGTGACATAAGCCGTCTGTCAGACCTGCTGCTGCTTGGCCCCGACTCCTTCTGGGTACAGGTGCCAGTGGGAGTGCAGGTAGCCTCCGGCGATACGCAGGTTCTTCACCGTGATGGTGGATCCATAAGCCAAGTCTGGAAAAAAACAACGATTTAAAAAGACTTCAAATCAAGTGTGCATCGTTTGGCACACAGAGCAGACTAAGAAGATACCATTTAGGTGTATAGACATAAGGAGTGTGCTCACACTTGGGCATGGACGCGTTGTGCAGGTTGTTTCCTATCAGACGTGACTGAAAAGCCGAACTGAAGAAGCCGTCTCCTGGACCACTGGTAGACGACACACAACATTTTAAGAAAATCACCTGGACAATGTTCATTCTGTATGACATTTCACAAGCGACCGACCAGTCCCGCCAATGTAACAAAAGTGCTTATTAACAAACTAGAACGCTCACCTGTGGTTCAACACGACAAAATGAACCGCAAACACTGCAACGTAAAGAAAGAGAGGCAGCAGGATGAGTCCCACCACCCGGGCCAGGAAGTGCTTCCCGACATCTACCTGATGGAGAGGAGACATGAGAGAGAGAGAGAGAGAGAGAGAGAGAGAGTGACAGCCGATTGGTGGAGCATTGGGTGTTGTCATCCATTATTGTCCAATCATAACACTGCAGTCGAGAAGGGAACCCTTGCTATACCAGTGAGAGGTGCAGGTCTCCCAGGAGTCTCCAGAGGTCCCCCGCTGTGTTGAAGCCCACCAGCAGGATGACAAACAGGCCGACAAACTTGACCCCGATGGCCCCGGAGAGGTTCACGCCCGTCAGCAGCAACCACAGCCACCAGGATCCACTGAAGGGTCTGGAGGAAAGACAGGAAAAGAAAGCCTGTTGATGGACGTTAACGGGTGGCTAGTGGAGAGCTCTGTGATTGGGGAAACCATAAAAAGTCTGGTTAAACAATATAACGCAACACGCATCTTATTTGACGCCTGCTTAGGATTTGGTGGAGTTTATTTGTGGTGCATTTGTGGGCCTGCTCACTGTTGCCAGGGTTCGAAACCAAGCATGCAGAAGCAGCTTTTAGTTTGTATGAACCAGATGCTCTGGAACAAACTTCCACAGCATGTGAGGTCTGCATCAACACTTTTTTTTTATATAAAATCAGGGCTTAAAACATTTCTGTTTGCAGCAGCTTTGAATATAAAATGGCTGTCTACATCTTATATTCGTTATTTTATAGTTTTTTCCTGTATTTTACGTTTCTCCCTTTCTGGTTTTCCTTCAAAAAGCACTATGAATGCAAAATCTAAGGGCTGTAAAATGGCAAGGAAACAATGACTTGATGTGTACAAAGCATGCTGACCACAGTGCACAAGCTGGTGTGCCATGGAGAGGTGTGGTTGTGAAGGCGTGAGCGATACCTGGATCTCTGCTGGTTGAACTTGACCATGCTCAGCACCGCTCCCATGATGAAGAACATCAGAATGGGGTCCAGCAGGATGTACTGGGAGATGGTGATGGAGCCGGTGTCTGTCCAGAGTTCACAACATGTCGCACAGTTTTAGCGTGCAGAAGTCACTTTTGGTTTCTTTCATTAAATGACTCATTTGCGGTTATGTCAAGCGAGTTAAACACAACAGCATTTCAATGACCACATCGAAACGGCTTATCAACATTTCGACATTTCTCAAACTTTGTAGCTTCAAAATCAGATCAGATGTTGGTTCTTAATGAAATACGGCACAATTTAAGGGCAAACCAAATGCATCCTCATTAGTTTTCCTTCCTCTCTCTGCCAACTTGAGGCAAACCCTCACCAAATATGAGCAGAGAAGCAGCGATGAGGGCAGCGGAGTTGGAGCGAGACAGCTCCAGCGCGATGAAGTAGGCGAACACCGGCAGAGAGGAGCCCAGGGCTGCACAGAACTAACACAACAACAACAACAACAACAACAACAACAACAAACCATCAGCATCATCCATCTAATCACCACCACATCACATGTAGAGCAGCATTCATTGGTTCCTCACAGTGACAGTTACAAACTCACCCCTCTCATCCCCCAGAAGTTGTGATGCTCGTACTTATCGCCCGGTTTGACAAAGGGAAAAGTGCCGTCATATCCCGTCACGTACCCGGCGAGGCCAATCAGCATCTGGTGGCACGGAGGGGAGGATCACATGTCAAGCCGGGGGTTCACATTGTGTTTGTGCATTGTGAAACAGTACTTTTCACTTTACCTTTCCAAGAGGAGGGTGGACATCGAAAAAGAAGGTTCTGTTGATGTAGTAGCTTCCCATCTTCCCAAAGTGCGTTTCATCCCAGCTGAAAGAGGCATCAGTGTGGGTATTATTATGGACATTGTGGGACACACACACACACACACACACACACACACACACACACCTGTAACATGCGTCCTTGGGCTGGTGGTTGCCCCAATACTCACCATACGTGAGGAGGTTCTGCTAGTTTGTAGAAGCGGGTGGACACAGAAAGGCCAAGCACCAACAGGACCAGGACTGCGTTGGGGGGTCTGGCCTCTGGAGGGCTGATGGTGGTCCAGGTGGTCTGATCAGACGGACCCGCAGAGGACGGCCTGTCACCCTCCCCTCCGTGTCGATCAGACTGAGTCTCAGGCGAGGGCGTACGGTGTGAGGTGTGTTCTTTGCTTTCCGAGAGTAGACAAGTCTTCCCAAGTCTTCCCACATCATCTGAAAGGTCTCCCATGGTGCAGCTGCGTGGCTCTCTGAGTCCATCCTTTGCCATGAGGAAGTTTGACCTGTAGCTAAATAGAGTAATGAATGGCTCTCGGCAGCAACAACTTAAGTGAGTTGATCTAATGACGCCATGAAGACTACGAACTAAGACGACTTTATTTCTGTTTGGTCAGTGAGCGGTATGATAGTCCCTGTCATGACCAGAGCACTATCTGTCATATTCAACAATATGTTACATTTATACAAAGCTATATTATCATTTTCTATAATTTTTAATTTAAAATGTATTCTAGCACGTCCCCCCCCCCTAAACACACTACACTAACAATTGAACACGAAGACGCATAGAAACACAGGGAGTTATAAACACGGGAACAAGGAGCCATGATGTCCAAGACAAGCGGTACACACACGGCGACGACGCAGTGGATTCTGGGAAATGGATGCCTTTGGCTAGCAGGATGGGGGCGTGGCCTTCTCTTCACAACATCCCGGCGAACTCCTCCTACCTTGTGGTTGAAGTGCGTTTATACGTCACACCACTAAGGGGCGCAAGAGCGCTTCAAATGTCCTCATCCAAAATACAGAATAATATTCGGAAGTGAGTATTTCTTTTTCTCACAGTCATGTTTGTCGTTTATAATGGAATGACATTAAATATGTGAATAACATTTAAGACAAAAAATACACAGATTTGTTTCATATTTTAATAATTTGACTGGTAGTGATTACAGTCAAGTGGTACAACAGCACAAACCGTGATCTCAACCTATTTGCGGTTTACAAGGCTTTAAATACTCAAAACCAAAAACATTGTGTTTCCAATTTATTGAAGACATTTGGTATGTGGAATGATGCATTGGACAGCAACAAGGGTTCACGCACAGTGAAAACATCTGCACAACTCTAGTCTTTTTTCCTAGGCATAAATATGTGCTCGGATGCGAACATGAGAGTTTTATGTATGAGTACAAGGTTGCTCTCACAACAAGCTCTGTCCCCCTACATGGATAAGGCCATTACTCTCCAACCTGAATCTATGAACTATGATACGTAACCAAACAAATCTAATGAATGTGTATATTGGCATGGTGATACATTCATGGCATAAGAACCTTCTGGAGAACTGATTTGGACATATAGTCGTTACTGCAGAGAACTCAATGCTTGCATTTGGCCTAAACAACTCGACGCAACGAATGCGAGGCAGTCCGTCATCAGGAACCAATGCTGGCACTTTGTAAAAATTACATTTCAATGTCTGCTCCACAGGGCAGGATACACACACTTCCTCTGGTACAGTGTCAACCAATTTCCTCTCACATAAAAACATGTTTAAAAAAACATTTGTACAGAAATATATAATTCTACATAGCTATAAATGTCATTTTTTTGGTTATTTTTTTCTTTTTTCCTTCTTTAATGTCAAACAAAAATATTTGCTTGTACTATATACCGAGTGGAATATATATATATATTTATGTATATATATATATATATATATAACACAAATAATACATAGTACTAGATCTGTACAATATATCCATAACCTGCCCACAATCTAAACCTTGCCTCTAGACTCAGAGATGTACACATGGGAATCACCTTCTGCTTCAAATTTGAGATTCATTCAATGCAGTTGAATGAAAATGCCGTTGCTTGTGTTGACATGCCTTGTTTCGGTTTTGGCCTTCAACATCAGATTCTTGTTTGACCTATAGGCTACTTTTATAATATTTTTTCAAAAGCTGAAACTAATTATTACTAATTTACAAATGAAGAAAGTAGCCTAGAACTCAGATAATAAGTTAGGTGGGTAACATCAAATTAACATATACTGTATGTTGGTTCTATAAAAATGGGTTACTTTGATTAAAGCAAATCTGAGTCAAAACTCTACCAGTGCACTAAAATATTTGAAAAATGTTAAGTCAGTTACTAAATATGGAGGTTCAGAGCGTGTGAATTCCACCCTTCACTAAAGATTACATTGATCATCATCATCACCACATACATCCACAGCCTTTTTAGGTCCACATGGTGTTTAGCAATTGCAATACAAAAGATTTGAAGTTAGTGTCCATCAAGAAACTATTGGTTAAAAAATTTGATTAATGGTAAGACTTCCAATGTTCATTGCTGAAAAAAATGGTTAATGAAGTGTTTATTCTGCTTATGTTTTGATATAAAGGTGGCTGTACTCTTTATTTTATAATTTTTGTTAGAGAAAGACATTCAAACAACCTCCCCAAGTCAAAAACGACCACACAAATACAACAAGAGCCGTCAAGTCTGCCCTCTGAAAAGGTTTGCGTTCCAAGCTAACAGAGGCCCGTCATCTAGTTATAAGCAATAAATAATCTATCAAAAAGGATGTGAGAAAGAAATGCAGAAGAACAATTATTTGCACTGCCTGGGGTCACTAAAGAAAGGAAAGAAAAAAGAAAAAGAGATCTGTCCACAAATTCCCTTTAAGGCAAATGCAAATCTGGTAAGTATTGAGTCCCATGTCATACATTCACTGAACAGTTCCCGGTGCTCTTGCGTGTACGTAGGGAGTGTGGATATGATGTGTTGTGTATGCATGGGTACATGTGCACTTTGTTTATCTGTGTCTGCGTGTATGTGCTATATGTGTGTGTGTTGTATGTGTGTGTATGTATTCGTGGGTGGGTGGGCGTGTGTGTTTGTGTCAGTGCATGTGTGTGTTTGTGCATGTGTGTGTGTCTGTGGTTTGTGTGTGTGTCTGTGCTTTGTGTGTGTGTGTGTGGTGTGTGTGTGTGTTTCTGTGTGCATATGTGTATCTGTGCTTTGCTTGGATTTGTGTGTGTGTGAGTGTGTGTGTGTGTGTGTGTGTGTGTGTTTTTGTGCATATGTATGTGTGTGTGTGTGTGTGTGTGTGCTATAATGGGGTACGGGGCGTGGATGTGCAGCAGCCCTCTGGGGGAGAAGGAAGGGGTTCATCTCCACAGGCGGCCCCCTCCGTCCTCCTCCCAGTCCAGCCGGCTGGCTAGCCGGCCTCGCTGGCCGCTGCCTTGGGGATCTCCGGGATGCACTCGTGGGGCTTGGCGGAGGCCACGAAGCCGGCCAGACAGCTGCACTTGTAGGAGCCCTCGGTGTTGGAGCAGTGGGCGTTCTGACACAAGGCCACGCTGTCGCTGATGTCCTTACACTCGTTGATATCTGGGGGGGACGGGAGAGACGGGCGGCGTTAGTCGGGAACAGCTGCGATAGTGCTACTGATGATCAGGGGCTTAATATGCATATTTCTTTTTTTCTTTTAGCGCCTTCATCCCGGTACTCTGTGACAACCGTTTCCCGGCATTTAATTCCATCTTTGTCTCAATTTCCCGTGTTTAATGATGACATAACATCCCGTTTGAGCGTGCCGATAATCTTTCCTGGAGGTATGCTGTCATGTCGCGTGTGATTAAAGGCCCCAGAATGCCGGCAGCATCCAGTAATCCACCACATTAAGACCCACTCATATGTTGTTACTTAAAAGAAGAACGCTTTGTATACGATTTCCACTTGGCCTTCGGGAGCGGACTTCTCCCCCCCCGCCTCCCCTCACCCCCCTCACCCCCCTTTCTGGTTCTCTCTCGACATGGGAGGTCTGATGCGTCATTCCTGAGCGGTCCGCGTCAAAGCGACCTCTCGTCTGTTTATGTCATGTTCTCCTCCGGGGGGGGGGGGAGGAAGGGAGGGAGGAAGGACGCTATCGCCGATACGCGGAAATAGAAGGCACGAGATCCAGGCCACCCCCCCGCACCCCCATCCCTGAGTATTTCCATGCAGTCAGAGAGATTTGGATGTTTTTTTTGCTACATTTCCTCGAGTTGTAGAGGAGAGGAATGAGAAGAAGACAAAAAAAAACGAGACAAGCAACCTGCCGGCCTTGAAGCTGATAAGCAGCACTCGCAGACGGATTCCCGAGTGATGCTGTAATAATCAGAGTGCTCGGTTATGACAAGGAGGTCTCTCTCTCTCCCAAAAAACAAATAGAGCACACTTAAAACGTGTGTAACTTCCCGTGTTTTACACAGCAGCGGCCTCCAGGACGCCAAGGCCTCCTGACTCTTGGCCCGCGCTCCGACGGGGAATTCACCGGCTTTCATCGGTTTCTCATAAAGCGGTTAACGCAAAGCACGAGGGCGAACTTTATCGCAGACGCTTATGTCTGAGGTGATGCAGTGACGCACGGCGCCATGACAGTTAGCGCTCCCCACAGAATCAGCACGAGGGGGACCGTGCTACGGAAAAACACCGCAATATTCCTGAAGGGATGAATTCCTTCTTTGCGCTCTTGATTTCCAGCAATCCACAGAACACCTCATTTTGCATCGAGATGGAATGGAATTCTCGTACTCTCTGCTACATTCTCAGGGAGTCCCTAATTATTCTTATCTCATCCATATCTGGAGGACACACACACCACACATACACACAGTGAAGGGTCTGGAGTAAAAGGCTTCCAGCCTGGGGAGAGAGCCTACCTATGCAGGCCATCTTGTTGAGGTCCAGCTCGTAGCCGTCGAAGCAGTCGCAGGTGTAGCCCTCGCGGACCCTGACGCAGCGGCCGTTCTCACAGCCGTTCAGGATGCCACACTCCTCCGCCCGCAGGCCCTCGAAGCCATCAAAGCGCTCTGACAAGCACAAAGAATCGTTCAGCCGGGGATGAATATTAGTACGTGCATGTGTTACGTTATAAATGCTCACCAGCCAGCACCTCATCACCATGGACAATACTCTTCTTTCAGTTCTAAAATTGTACTTAAAATGTTAACTTGTACTATGTATGTCCATCCTGGCACCCATTGCACTCACTCTAACCATCCCTAGATCCCCCGCCCTGTGGGTGGGGGGGGGGGCGGGGGGGGGTGCCATACATATGGTATATGGCCTGGAAAGCCCTTTGAGACTGTAACTGTTCCAGGCAACCAGTCTATAGAAATAAAACTGACTGGAGTTAACTCAACTGTTAATCCTAAATCAATCATCGACTCAAGCAGTCAGTCAGTAAACACCCACCAGCATACGGACTGAGAGGTCGGGGCTGGAACTCCCGAGGCCTCAGGATGGGGACACGCGCGGGGGGCTGCCGGGGGCTGTAGTCATTGTCCGTGAAGAGGGGGATGCTCTGGGGCCCCTCCGGGCGGTAGTAGGGGCCCTGCCTGGGCAGGGTGCTGCCGTAGTTGTCCCAGTAGGGCGACTCGGAGCCCTCGGCTGGGCCGTACTCGTACTGCGAGGGCCGCTCCCGCAGGCTGTCCGAGCCCCCCGTCCGACGCAGGTTGCACATCACCGCGTAGTCCTCTGCGAAGCACACACACACACACACACACACGGTTACCTTGTAGTAATAACAATAATAGCATGATTATCATTTCAACGCAGGATCGATTGGTTATGGTGTTGCCTACTCCCTGCCAAAAAGGTAGCAGGTTCGATCCCCATTGTCCCCAGCCTAGCTGTAGCCATCCGTGAGCAAGATGCCTAGAACCTACTGTCTGCTAGATGACTACAGAGTAAATATCAGTCGTAGTAGTCGTAAGCAGTATTATAGTAAAAGATCACAACAACCGTTAGACAGAGGCTTCATGGAAGGGACAGGATCAAAGCAGAAAAGTAACTTCCAAAAGTGCAAAAGAAAATTGTATACGGGTCTGTGGCTGTGGGTCTGTGGCTGTGGGTCCGTGGCTGCGGGTCTGTGGCTGCAGTGAGTGTGTTCTCACCAGAGTCTTTGCGCGGGCAGAAGGCGCACTGCTCGCTCCAGGCCACGCCGTACAGGCAGCAGCACTCCGTGTAGGTGGTGCGGTGTTCGGCCAGCGGGTTGGCACACATGTTGTCCTCCACCAGCACCTGCCAGCAGATGTCCATGTGGATGTCCTGCTCGGGCTCCAGGGACTCTGCTGATGATTAGAATGTATGTTTAGAAGAACACTGCAGGAGCGACTGGGGAGTAAGCATTCCATTAGACTTGTTACATATGGCAGTAAAGAAATCTACAATCTTGATTCTTGAACAGGGCGAGGTCTTGTGTGTGTGTGACTCCACGATCCATGTGTCCGCTGAACTCAATATGCAGACAGTGGAACCCATCATCTATGTGCAATAATACTGGCGATGACACGTGACCACACGTTACCAACATGGTGTCAGAAGCCCCACCTCCCTGTCCCATGTATTACAGCTGTAAATGGTGTTTTATTTTAGTAGACAGCTCTGTGATACTTTTCAGTGTGCATACTTTTCAGTGTGGATATTTTGTACATGTGTGTGTTTGTGTGTGTGTGTGTGTGTGTGTGTGTGTGTGTGTGTATGTGCACGTGCATGCATGCGTACATGTGTGTGTACGCATATGCATATGTGTGTGTGCACGTCCCACACCTTCCGTGGCGTTCAGGTCGATGCAGCGTCTGAGGCTGCCGTCCAGCACCAGCGGGGGGCTGCAGAAGCAGTCGAAGGAGCCGGGCGTGTTCATACACTCGCCGTGCACACACGTGTCCTCCATCTCACACTCGTCGTAATCTAGGTGGCGTGTGCCGCGACAACCACAACAGTAACAACAAAGACAGTCAGACAGACGACCGCCTTTCATGTGGTTTTGACTTGAGAAGAAGTGTGGGAAACAACTTCAAACAGCGAGCGCCGTTCCCTCACCCACACACTCCAGGCGGATGTGGTCGTAGTAGAGGCCCGAGTCGCAGAAGCACGTGTATGTGGAGAAGAGGTTGGAGCACCTCCCGTTCTTACAGATCTCCGAGCCAAACATCTCACACTCGTTCATGTCTGACATACATGAGAAAAGAGAGAGAGAGAGAGAGAGGGGTTGACAGGGCGGAGGAAAGTCGGCGTTAAGTCAGTGAGCGGGTCAATGGAAGCTAAGCCCGGTGGAGTGAGTGTGTGAACCCCCCCCCCCCCCCCCCAACCTTAACGACTTGCTAGGAATCCTGAGCAGGTCTCTTACAACAGGCTGTCGGACCCTCGCTGGCAAACGGCTGATCAGGCAGGCGGCCAGGTATCCCATTAAGCTAGCACGCAGCACACAGCTCATAAATAACTTGGTGGGGGGGGGGGGGTTTCTTTAAAGTTGCAGCCGTTCGACATAAACGAAAAGAGATCAACTTTACACACATAAAACTACAAATGCGGCGCTCCATCTGCACTTGCGCCCGTGAACGACGATGAATTTACTGCAATTCCTCGACAACAAAGTCCAAGTGGAAGCTAACAGATACACACAGGCAGGAAACCAGTGCAGGAGACCCCTGGTGGTAACACCCGCTGACACCCCCCACCCCCTAGCATCACAACGACAGCGCTAGCATCTTGTTCCTGCTACTCCTTACCCTAGCAACCAAATGTATTTACCGTATTTTTGTTGCGTAATGCAATGCGATACATTTATTATAATATAAACGCATTTGCGTTTATATTACCCATACCTCTGATTGTGGTGCGTGCCAATAACCCTGACTTGAACAGTTAGACATGGCACATTTATTATGCCCGGGAAATGTAAAAGGGAGGGAGGGGGGGGCTGGAGACTACTGTAAAAAAACTGGCCGGGAAAACAGAGAGAGCAAGAGGGAGAGAGAGAGAGAGAGAGAGAGAGAGAGAGAAGGAGAAAGAGAGAGAGGGAGGGAGAGAGCAACTAAAAGGACCCCCGGTGCGCGGACATACCTCTGTAATGATGTCGTTCCTCCAGGACCTGTGACGAGGCGGGCAGCGTCTGGGGTAGCAGTCCGCTGCCATGCGGGCACAGCTCGTTAAAATCGGCTGTGGAGCAACAACAACACCGACAACAACATTTTATTTAGCGGGTAAACAAACAGGGCGCTGCGCTGCCAACACACATTTAGCTGCATGTGAAGAAAACGAAAATGTTAATCAAGCTCCAACACTCGGCAGTGCCCAGAGGGATGGGGTGGTGGGGGTACCTCTTCCTAGGACGGGGCAGGGGTGGATCTCGCAGTTGTCGCCCCAGCCGGTGCCGATGGTGCAGCAGCACTCCCGCTTGGTGGCGTTGCGCGACAGCGCGTTGGCGCAGATGTCGGTGGCGTCGTCGTTCAGGTTGTAGTAGCACTCCTTCCTCTCCTGCTCCTCCTCCTCCTCCACCACCCACGGCGACAACGGTGATGAAGGGGAGGAGGGGGAGAGCGGGGAGGCATGGTGTGGGTCGCCGTGGGCTGAGGAGGGAAGTGGACGAGACGAAGAACGTGTCAACATTGATGGAGTTTTATGTGAGAGAAAGCTATTTTGCTGAGGATTTGGTGCAACAGATAGGAGACAGAGGGCTCATCTTGTTTGCGGACGACTAGACTAGAGGTTAACCTTTGATCTCTAAGAAAGGGATCATTGAATTGCAGGTTTCCGACCAGCATTGGACAATGGGGGATGTAGTTCCTAGATGCGCTGCTGCCTCTACACTTAAGCCCAGAGATTATTCTGACCATTCTGCCCTTAGGTTCATGACTGCCGATGGTTTCGATACTCATCTCTGCCTCTTGTACGATGAGGTAGGCTGGCCTTTTTTGACTTACCAACCAGAGACGTACCAACCAC
The DNA here is from genome assembly GCA_002895965.2 of Coryphaenoides rupestris. NCBI lineage: Eukaryota > Metazoa > Chordata > Actinopteri > Gadiformes > Macrouridae > Coryphaenoides > Coryphaenoides rupestris. Next base: position 1,042,382 of record PIJE02000024.1, read on the forward strand.
TGGTACTTGTTTAATCCTAAAGCACTTATCGGAATACTACCACCCTCCCCTGCATTACTTCCATGTTGAATTGGAGCTTTTGTTCACATTTAACTCACAATGACTGGCTGATGCTCCAGGTGCCTGGTGCCAGGACTGATCTTGGAAGGAAAGCTTTGCGGTGGTGCGGAATCATGGAATACTTTACGTCACCTAACAATCAATACACTTATACCTTTTGGGCACCTTAGGAACATACTTAGTAACTGTCCCACATCTGCCTGTAATTGTTTTAACTGGTTTTGTTTGTTAGATTGTTTTTTGTATTTCTTTTGCTCTTCTTTTTGTCTATTTGTGTTTATTTGATTACTATGCTTGGCATCACCGTAAATGAGGGCCCCTTTCAATTGATTCGTCTGAGAATTTAAATAAAGGTTGAATGAATGTACTCAGAACCTTTGGGCTCGGGAGTCAAACACCTCCCTAGCCCATTGTTACGGAGATGGTCAACATCTGCTGGCCCCTGGCTCCTCTGGGCCCTCCACCCCAGGGTGCAGCAGGGTGCTCATACCTCCACTGCTGAGCATGCTGGTTCACCCGCCGCCCCGGGGGCTCCGGCATTCAAGCCTTTGGCCGCATCGGGCTGCAGCGTGGCCCAATGGAAACACTGGCGCTCGAGGTCAAGCAGCCGCCGCTCTCTCGCTCGTGATTGATTAGCGCACGTCGAAAAAGCCAACATCGGAATGCGGTGGAGAAGGTACACAAAGGCAAGGCTGGGGGAGCAGAAGGAAAAACATCCCTCGCGAGGGCGCGCCGGCTTAACCGTGGAAACACGGTGTCAAAACACCGCACGCTACGATAAGGCCAGGGGCCACCGAGAGACTCCGGGATTCTGGTTGCACCCGCCACCACCGCACCGACTTCGGAGGGCCCTGCACCTGTACCGAGATAAGACGCTACCGGGAGACTCTTTATGCGTTTGTGGGGATGGGCGGAAGAGATGCGATGGTACACGGGTTCGGTTTCAGGCCAGGGCAGGCGGCGGGGGCCAGACGACCGTGTTGTCTTAATGCATATTTGGCGGGGTTGCCCCTCTCAGGGCACCCACTCCGACATGATCCTGGCCTAAGTACAAATGATAACATTCCCCCCCGGTGGACGAGTGGCTTGCATCCTCCTCGCCGAGCCGCTGTTTAGATAATAAGAGATGGCTCATTAAGGCAGAGACAACGCTAGTCTCCCAGCGACGGGGGTCATTGTGTGTGTGTGCACGTGTGTCCCTGTGCTGCGGTATTACCCAGAGATCCGCATTGACTGGTAACGGCATCAAATTCCTCATTGTCGCTGGGGCAGATGCACAGGAAGCTGCCGTCGAAGTTCTCACACAGGGCCTCCCCGCACACAGCCAAGCTCATCTCGCACTCGTTCACGTCTGAGCACCGAGGACAGGGCCAGGGCCAGGGCAGAGGAAGCAGGCCAAAAAAAGAAGGTATGTGTCATTTGGATCAATTGGTTTACGTGCAGGCATGCGTCCTCCAAGTACTGTTGTAAAAGCAGCCTCCCCCTGTTCAACTCTCTCAGATTGGAGAAATGCTGCCCAATTCTAAAAGCTGAATTCATCAAATATTCAATACACTGAAATCACTCTAAAATTCTCGAAATTAAACAACAATAAGTGGATAATACATTATGAATAACTCACTAGAATGTACAGGGAACCAAACATTAGCAATAGCATCACAATTACAAGTTCGGAGAAAGGGTTACCCACCCATGCATTGCGCCATGTCCCCGGGGGGGTTGGTGTAGCCCTGGTGACAATGGCACAGGTACGAGGTGTCGGTGTTCTCACAGAAGCCATGGTTACCACAGATGGTCTTGTTCACACACTCGTCGACATCTGAAAAGTCATCGAAAGACACCGGCGGTGAGCATCTTACATTACCATGTTTCAGCACTTCTCATGACCGTCTCCTAATGGACTCTTCGGGACTTCAAATAAACATTTGCGGCCATGTGTTCAATGTGAGGACCACTACATGAGGGGGGAAGAGTGATTGAGCATGCGGTCTTGACCGGGTATTACTGTTGAACTGCCGGACTGCAGACAGACAACAGAGAGACAGATGATAGATGCAGTATAATTACAATTTGGATGAAGATCTGCGTCACGCATGATTTTGCGGTCTTAATATTTGTGGTGACTTTATTCATTGGAAATATTGTCACATGACGAACAAAGCTAGTGTAAAAACCCTTACCATGACTTATAATTGATTCAGAGTCATTATATGTATTAATGATATGTACGTATATATTGGCTGTCAATCAATCAATGAAATGCTTGGTATATTGGTTGCTACGCACGTCAACCAATAAAATGGGTGGTATATTGGTTGCTCTGGATGCCAACCAGTGAAAGGTGAGTTATGGTCTGTATTAGTTATCAGAGAACTGCATCAGACAGCTGGAAAGCCACAGTGGAACGGGCCCAGAGCCCGAGATCTAGTGACGGAACAGCGAGCCTGAGAGACTGGGACTTTACTGGACATGTTGCGGCGGTTACGCAACACCGAGAGCATGTTCGTGTTGGTGGGTTTGGGTGTTTACATTCAAACAAGCCCCCTCTCACACATTTGAGTCAAACATCGCCGTGGGGGGAAACAGCGTCTTGGTGGGCCTCCAACAGGTTACGGGCAGAGACTTATTCCCAGGATAATCGATTAATCCCGTATGGGGCCGTTTATGTGTTTGATATTTCATGGACGTATTCCCACGAGAAAACCGAACTCCCGGTATGAAAATGAAAACCTGAGTTGAGAGTCCACGCGACTTCCAAGCGGGCTAATAAAAGAATGTGGCGAAAAAACACACGCCGCTTTCTCTCATGCGTGTCAATAGCTCATTAGGAAAAGACTGTGATAGGCTTAGATATCACCGCATGACACAAAACAGAGAGACGGCGTGATCGAGTCGGAAGTTCGGCTTCTCGGCGGCCTCACAGAATCGCGGCTGTATTTTTCAAGAGAACATTTGTTTGCAATTTCTTACATCCATAATTTTGGATTCGTTTGGCCTATTGTGTATGGAGACCCGGGAGCCAAATACAGATACCCTCGGAGAGGAAAGACTGATTATAATTATTTACATAACAAACAAGGGTTGTGTGATCATAATCGAATCATCTATATCTGCTCTGCTGTCACTTTTCAATGGGCCGCTGGTCAATGCTAACCTGCCGTGAACATAACAAGATCCAGAGGAAGAGCATCAGTAAGTCGGGCCTCGATTTTTCTGTTTTCCTTTCCGTTGGTCCTTTCTTTTCATTTGAAGACGCGACTGACATGCTAAAGGTTCATGCTGGATGCCTTGTTCGGGGGCTTTTTTAAATCTCGCTGGTCGAACCACATCTGAGACACAAATTACCAGAAACCTTGATCAATAGCTGATGTGAGCAACCGCATTTTCTCCGCCGCTAAAAAAACCCGATGAGTCAGCATGAGCTACTCAGGAGACAGTTAAGCCACTGGCCCCGCTCGTCATCAGGTTTTAGTTAGCCATTAGTTAGCAGTGTGTCGCATGTACGGCAGTCCGCTAATTAGAAACATTTTTGTTTATTTAAGAAAAGAAAAAGAAAAACAGGTTGAAAACATTTCCAAATCTATTGCAAAACTATACTTTTTATATATAAAGTATATATATATATATATAAACTCCGATTTAAAACAAATCCCATGATAAATTAGTGCTACTTTCCACACTTTACTTTCTTGACTTTTAAGACGAAAGACGTAAACGGCACAAGATTGGATCTCATCGACGTGTGTGAGCAGAGACCCCCACAAGTCAGAAGCAGCGAGGGGAGGTTTTTTTTTTACGAGCCACGGACATTTAACAAAATTGATTCGCAGATAAAAATAATGACATTCGCATATTCTCCGAATGCATCGCAGCACTTATTTTCGCTCCTAAAGCACTCGTAAATGTTTCTTGTCATTTTTAAATGCGGGAGAGGAGCAGGCCCAAGAAAAACCACAACCCATTCAGTTGGAACAGAGAGAGAGGGACAGAGAGACATAGGCAGAGAGAGAGAGAGAGAGAGAGAGAGACTGAGACAAAGACAGAGGGAGAGATAGAGACACAGAGTTTGGCTGCAGCTCAGCTTCATTCCATCACAGACGACTGCAGTGCGGTAATGGCGCTGGACCGCTGTCCCGACCGTGACTCCTCACCAGGTTAATGCAAGATAAACAGCACATGTCCTTCTTATAAACTTGACTCATAAAACACAAAAGCCTGCAGAAACGATATGTTTGGTGCTTAAAGGCCTGCGTGAGGTCATCTCAATGTGAGCCGCGGCAGGTGGCGGTGGACACTGATAACACAGGGTGGAAGATAGAATCACTCTGTGGTGTTGTTGTTGTTGTTGTTGTTGTTCCTTTTCCATCAGCCGCACCTCACACAAATACATTCAGTATCTTCGAAGGCAGAAGAAGACGAGAGAGGAAACCGGACGAACCACAAGAATGAGAATTGAACCCGGGACCTGTTTTGTGTTGACATTTCACTAGACACACACATGCATGCATGATTCATTTTGTGTGTCACTCACAAAAATGTCCATGACTAAAACATTCCTGCAGCTCATTTAGGAGACTGTGAAGTCGTAATGAGTAGTTCATTTGATCGTAGGAGCATAGGATACCCCTTACTGCATGTGAAGCGTTGCTGTAGGGGGTGCATGTGGGCCAGCCAGCTGGGGGTTCCTGCGGGGAAAGTGATGGAATCTCTCTGCATGTCGCTAAGTGGAATAATCAGTGTCAGCGCGTCTTCTATCCATACGGAAACCGGCAAGGGATGAGGTTGTGTATACCATGTGTGTGTGTGTGTGTGTGTGTGTGTGTGTCTAGCTTGTCACTATAGCGATGCTATCACGTCCCCCACCACCCCCCCCCATCTCATCTCAAAGGAAGATTCACAGCATCTGGTAAAATGAGGCCTGGGCTGTAATGGTTTTCCAGGGTCTTTCCTCTCTGTGTCTGTCTTCAGATCAGGCCGGAGTGGCAACATAAACAGTGTGATTAGCCCACATGCTAGCCGGAGACTGGGGCACGCTAATCCTGGCTGTTCATCACTTCTGGGAACAGCGATGAATAAGGACAACACTTAGCGGAGGACAAGATGTCCTCCGCTAAGTGTTAAGTCTTTGGCAACGCAGGACAGGAAGTTGTTAAGTAGCTTTTGTGTTCCGCCGTTACGTCACGGCGACACAGGCAAGCTCTGCTCCCCCCCTCCAGGAGGGTGAACTGGAGGTGGGACGGAGGAGGTGGGGTGAAGAGTTCAAGTTTGGATGAGAGGTGCTAAGCTCGCCGAGGGGCGGGGGGGGGGGGGGGGGGGGGGGGAGTAGAGGGACCGGAGCCAGTGGTACATTTCCTGATAGTCTGACCCAGAAAGACCTACCTTCCTGTATGCAGTGATCCGGGCGGTTCAGGCGGGTTAAGAAGGGCACGCCGGCGGCGGCGGTGGGGGGGGTGGGGGGGGGGGGGGGGGGGGGGGGGGGGGGAGAGGTGGGGAGAGCAGGAGGTCTTTGTTTACCACTTACCACATGTGGTATTATGGAGAGGCTGGTGTTACGAAACACCGCAACTGAAATCAGTGGGCTGCTTGACTGTTGGCTAACCCTCCTTGGGGTGAGCACACCTCTCGCCTTGTTCCTGGGCAACCCCTGCGCGTGATCGGACCCACATGCAGCGCCTCATTAGCATGCACCGTTGGCCGAGGATCACAGACGGGCTTTCCTTTACGAGCCAAACCATGTTTGCAGGGTTTTATGTTTTATTAAAAACTATTATCGCTGACCTGTGTTGCCCTCCTCCATATTGCGGGACTGGCGTCAGTGTAATCACACACACGCACGCGCGCACACACACACACACACACCGAAACACCCAGCGCGTTTCTACGTATGTGCCAGGGTGGTATTATTTTGGCGAGGGTTTTGACCATGTTTGACTCATTTCCGTCGCGGGCACGCCTTTTTAAGAGATAACATATGGCCGCGCACAATTTATGGGTGCAATTATATGCTGAAACTTAAAAAAAACACATTTTAGCATCCCACTCTCTCACACTCACCCACACCCCAGCACACACACACACACACACACACACACACACAGTGTGTCTCTCACATGTTGTGCCAGCCGGTCCCGGTGTATTGTATCACCGCCGTGCTCATTGCAGTTGACACTTAAATTGGGGGTGGGGAGGAGGAAGGCTGTTCTCCCCCCTTTGTATTACGACCGCTACTGTAAATCTTAATGTGTGTGGCGAGCGCAGCCAAAGACAACCGGCGTACCCTGCGGAAAGACCCGCTGAGTCAAAGCATAAAACAACGGCCGCTCAGAAACGGCAAAGCACATGCACATGAGTTTGGCCCGCTCCGAAATATTTTATGATTTTTTTACAACCAGACAAATATTCCCCTGAACAGGGTTCTGCTCTCTCTCACCCCCTCTCTCTCCCAGGAGTCTTTATTGGGGTGACGGCAGAGACTCCCACAGCTTTGCATCATGCGGCAGGACAAGTAGCTATTGTGTGCGTGGAGGCTGCTGAGAGGCCTCGCCCTGGGCCCCGGCTATGTTATGTCTGTAATGTGTGTGTGTGTGTGTGTGTGTGTGTGTGTGTGCGCGGAGGGGGGAGTGAAGAGGAGGTGGTACAAGGTTCAAGGTTCATGTGTTTATTATTGGTTCCCTGTTGGAGAGCGCCATGGACTGACACTGGGGAGGGGAGATGGTCCGACTGGGAACGTCACCCTGCCGTGCGTGTAGATGGGCAGCGCAGAAAAGCCACCCATCTCACTGCTCGCCTCCAGCCAGTGGTGACCTGTGACCTGACTGATGATTCCATTACTCTATAAGAGACACGCTCTCCCTAATTAAATGCCTCTCCAGGGGGAGGAGAATCCATAATCTGTACGACTTGTGCGCGTGTGCGTGTGTGTGTGTGTGCGTGTGTTACACAACAGCATCGGTCAACGGTTCTTGGCCCCTCCTAACACAATTACCAGCGGTGGATATTTATGTCTCACGCAGGACTAGAGGACCAGAATGCATAGCAGCAGCAGCAGCAGCAGCACCGTGCGAGCCCAGTGGTGCTCGGAGGTGAGCAGCTGGTTCTAATCTGGGGCCTATCTCACAGCAGGCCTTTAAAGCCTTCAGACAGTGCCAGACAACACATCACCGCGAAGCCCCGAACGCGGGGAGACGTCCACGCGTATCAGAGAGAGAGAGAGAGGGGTGCAGGGCCTGGGCGAGGCCGCCGCCGCCGCCGCCGCCGCTGCTACTGCTGCTTGCAGGCGCACCTCTCCTCCGCCTCCTCCACCACCACCACCACCACCACCACCGGCACGAAACGCTGCATGGTATAATGGAAATTTGGGAGCGCGTCCGACCGTCCCATCTGTGCGTACGTGGTGTAGTCCCTCGCAACCGCACACAACACGCCCACCCCCCCCCACCCCCACACCCCCGCTCCCCTTCACAAAACATCACTACACACACACACACACAGGCTTCCAAACAGCTTGAAGTTAGAGGGGTCCTGAGTCGACCGCGAGAGACGCGCATAACTTACTCCGCGCAGAAACAGTGACACATTTGGATCGCCGCGGTGCAACTTTTTGTGCACATCTCCGTGACGCAAGCCATGCAGGTCCGGGGCCAACGCACGCGTCCCTGCCAGTAAACACACACGACCGCATGTATCGTGCGGATGTTGGACGCGGGGGCTGTTGTTGTTGGCGCTGGGTGGGTCTCTCCGATCCAGGCCATCTATCACTGTACCAGGACCACTGTATGTATCGTGGCGAAGGAGGGACGACCCCATGCTGGGCTAGGCTGGATTAGAGTGGGCGGTAATCTGGGATCCAGCAGTACAGCAGGGCTAGTGGCTACATTATAGCACAACTTCTGGGGGCGCAGGGGCCCCAGGCCGGAAACCAGGAACTGCAAGGGGGCGGAGCTACGCCCTGTTTCCCGTTTCGTTCGCACGAGTGGATTAGGCTTTCAGAAGTGGATTTCATTTTAATAACTGTAGTTCGACAGTGGCCAGTCTACACAGAGATGATTTGAAAACTGGGCGGCGGTGGCTCAGGAGGTAGAGTGGTTCGATCAACCGGAAGGTTGCCGGTTCGATCCCCGGGCTCCGCCTAGCTAAGTGTCGAGATGTCCCTGAGCAAGACACCATCTAACCCTAACTGCTCCTGACGTGCTGGTTGTTACTACATGGTTGCATGGTTGACACCGCCATCGTTGTATGAATGTGTGTATGAGTGAATGTGGTGAATGTGAGGAAATGTAAAGCACTTGGATGAAATTGCGATATAAAAATGCAATCTATCCATTTCACAGACACATTTTTTTACAATTACGACTGCTGAGTTTGTGTGAGACAATTACATGCTGACAAATCCCTGCTTCCAGCAACATGATTGGTTGAAACAGATACGAAGCCAAGTGAAACGAAGTAAAACGCCCTGTTGAACCAGATTTGAGCTTGTCTGCCAGGAGACTTTAAGGTGAGTGAAATGGTGAACAAAGAGCTGCATGTATACCACTCCTGATTGGTCGATTGGATCAGCTGCTAGCCCATCTCCTCGGTATTATTATTATTATTATTATTATTATTATTATTATTGTACTCTCTCTCTAGGTGTAATGACCACCACCACTCACCACAGTCCTCCCCGTCCTCGCAGCCCTTGTAGCAGCGGTAGGAGCCGATGAGGTTCTCACAGCGCCAGTCTCCACACGCCGAGCGCCCAAACTCCTCGCACTCGTCCGTGTCTGGGGTCAGGGAGACACAGGGCGGACAAAGTGGGGACAGAGTGCGGACAGAGTGCGGACATAGAGGGGACACAGAGGGGGCACAGACAGGACACAGTGGGGACAGAGTGGGGACAGAGTACGGACAGAGTGCGGACAGAGTGCGGACATAGAGGGGACACAGAGGGGGCACAGAGGGGACACAGTGGGGACAGAGTGGGGACAGAGTTGGGACACAGTGGGGACAGAGTTGGGACACAGTGGGGACAGAGTGGGGACACAGTGAGGACAGAGAGGGGAGAGAGAGGGGACACAGTGGGAACAGAGTGGTGACACAGTGGGGACAGAGTGGGGACAGAGAGGGGACACAGTGGGGACAGAGTGGTGACAGAGAGGGGACACAGTGGGGACACAGGTTTTTGTTTTAAAATCAAGCCACAAAGTACAAGGATGACCATGAGTGGGATCACTCTCTCTCTCTCACACACACACACACACACACACACACACACACACACACACACACACACACACACACACACACACACACACACACACACACACACACACACACACCGAGACAGAAACAGAGACATGTGCATCGCTTCTGCTCCTCTGCGTCCAGGATCAGGGGGCTGGGGTGGGGGTGGGGGTGGGGGGGGTGGGAAGGAGTCAGCCAGGATGCTTGCGGTGTAGCTGTCCTCAGCAGAGAGCAGCAGGCCACCGGCTCCGGCCAACAACAATATTATCACAGCAACTGAAGCACTTGTGAGGGAGCTACAGGGGAGACGTTCCAGAGGGAGAAACACCTCCTCTCTCACAATGGGGTCATTCATGTTCCCCCAGGGCAGGAGGAAGGAACGGGCGCAGGGCCCCACAGGACCACCGCCACCCTGGAGGGGAAAAGCCCGGACGCCTGGTGCTCTGGAGAGGCTTGCTGTAACCGGCGGCGGCTTTCGACAGGGTCCCGAGCCGCGCGGCGCGAGTGCTAGCGCGAGCGATATACACAATCAATCATGTCCAGCGCTACGCTATGGCGAGGCACATTCGCGTGCAAATGTAGCGTGGCGATGAAACGACTCGTGAGTACATAGTTAGTTTCCTCTGATTTCACTGTGTCGGGGCGTACGCCAGCGCGGGCTTAGCCAAAAAAAAAAGCTAGACGTCGCCAAAAAAAAAGAAAAATGAAAATAATTCAAGAATCCAGCATTACATATTCAAAAGAGCGCAAGCGGAGGGGGCTCTACGTTGCAGCCTAGATTGGGCCTTACCCTCGCAGTCGGCGATGACGGGGTTGAACCTGAAGCCGGCCTCACACAGGCAGAGGTAGGAGCCGTCCGTGTTGAAACACCGGCCTCTGGCGCAGACGCTGTCCAGGCTGCACTCGTCCACGTCTAGCGGACACAACACAAAGGGCCAAAAAGACATAGAGAGACAGAGAGAGAGAGGGAGAACAGAGGGAGACAGAGAGAGAACAGAGAGACAGAGAGAAACAGAGGGAGGGGGGGATTAAGGAAAGCAATGGTTTAGATTTGTTGCATATTGATTCCCTCTCATTATCCTCATCTACCTCATTTGTATGCTGCGAGTCACCAGGGAATATTACACGTTCTCGCAAGCATCGCACTGAGAGCGCATTTGTAATCAAGCGCTTGTCTGAACACAAGATGCATTGCCCATTTGGACCTCTGAGCGGTATACTGGCAAAACAGGAAACGGGGAATAAAAAAGCAAAAGGAAACAGAACCACATACCTCGGGATTTCAAGCTCAAGACATTCCCTCAGCCTTGTAAAATTAATAACAAAGGCTATGAGGCTGATTAACTGTAGATTGGGGAATAATTGTAGCATGACAGCATATCGCGAAACCTATCTGGACATGGAGTAACAGACGGGGGGCGGGCGGGGGGGGGCGGGTGTAAAAGCGGGAAAGTAGGACAACTCCAACACAAGGGAATAGCCTGCTCTCCCTTTCCCTGCATGTGATAATGAGACAAATATTTCGGAAGGGCAGACGTGAACGCATGTTTGCGAAAGCAGACAAAGCGAAACAGGTTACAGACCGATGGTAAGCACGGAAAAATGTGACCAAAAAAAATAACAAAATACAATACAGTATATATCTTCTAAATCAAAAAAAATGGACCATTTGGATTGTGATTTCTGAATCCCAACTCAGACTTGGTCAATTGGGCTTAACTCAATTATACATACTTTTTTGGCCGGGATTTTTCTTATTCAGCTTCATCTGCGTTCAGCACAGTATTGCTCGGCCACACCTGCCAAGAAGTCTTTTTACGACGACCTGTCTACCTAGGATCCCAGGGGTTGCTCTAAGCTTTATAGGCATCTGCCTCTCCACACATTGTTGCAATGTGTGTGTGTGTGTGTGTGTATGTGTGTGTGTGTATGTGTATGTGTGTGTATGTGTATGTGTGTGTATGTGTATGTGTGTGTATGTGTGTATGTGTGTGTGTGTGTACCGGCTCTGCACACACAACAAACGCAGGGTTCGAGACAGGAAGGCAGTCAGCAGATGGAGCGGTCCACAGGCCGTTGGTCCCCCCCCGCCGGCGGTCTGGCCAAGACCCTCCGCACAGAGCGGCTGTACATCATGACCAGGCCAGCTTGCTTTGGACCTGCCACTTGCGATCACCTCCTTTCCCTCCTCCTCTTCCTCTTCCTCCTTCTCCCCCTCCTCCTCCTCCTCCTCCTCCTCCTCCTCCTCACGAGACCACACCAGTAACAACACTCATTCCAATTATGGCATTCTAGCCCGAGTCATTTCATCTAATTAAACATCTCTGACAGCAAACGCTTCAGCCTGTTCTGCAGGGGAGGGGTGGGGTGGGGGGGGGGGGGGAAATGTCCTCTCCTCCGGCCAATAATAAGCCTCGGTTTTGTTTCCCTTCACGGTGACCGGGGGTCATTGGGTGCGGTTGGAATAACATCAAACTGATGTCCGAGCTGAAGGCGGGGCAGTGAGACGGTTGATGTCAGGCCATGGCCCATTACGCACAATGGCCGGTTCAGCAGCCCGTGCCAAGGGGGTCCCGGGTCCCAGACGGGCCCCTCTCACAGGGTCCGGTCATGGGTTCCAGAGGCAGAGGGATACATCCTACTCACGCCCGCCAACCCGCCTTACATTACCAAGAGCAGCTAGCAGGCCAGCTCTGAAACAGACTGTATGTAATCCATGTAAACACGAATAGCACGCAGGGAGCGCGATAGCGGCTAAGGTACTGGATTTGACCTCATACAGTCATGTGATGCCTTACCTTGGCAGCCCGTCGCCCCGGTGGCTGTGGTGTATCCGTCGGAGCAGACGCACACGTAGGATCCCTCGGTGTTCAGACACTCCCCGTCTCCGCAGAGCCCGGCGACGCTCAGACACTCGTTCACATCTGTTGTTGCAAACACACACATACACACACGCACACAGACGCATTTCAATTCCAACTTTGATTACATGTCACATGTTTGCGCAGGTCTCTTTCAATGCCAAGGATATGCGGCCCACGCATGCGTGCAGACGAACACACACACACACACACACACACACACACACACACACACATGCACGCATGTGTGTGTGTGTGTGAGCGAGCGGATACACAAGACCACACACATCCCACCACACCACAGCACACCACCAGCGCATGGACAAAAAAAGCCACCAACACACATGCAGCAAAAACAGACACTCATACACACACACACACACAGACGCAAACGTCATTGAATGACACATTCACACCAGCTGTGAGTCTTTGGAGTTTATCGTCTAAAGAGCTCACAGATTACAGGGGAACGTGTCAAAAATGTCATGCCTCAGTGAGCGATGACTCATTCTGGGTCCCAGCATGGGAATACATGAGCGCCGCATGAGAAAAAGGGGACCGTTTTGCCATCACACAAAAAAGTGACAACAGATGACTAATGGGTCATTGGATTTCAGCGTTGCGGCAGTGAGCGCATGCTCGGCGTGTGCGTGCCGGCACCTTCGCAGGCCCCGCCGTTGGGTGTGAAGCCGGGGTCACAGGTCATGCAGGAGAAGGAGCCGTGCGTGTTGGCGCACACGCCCCTGGGACAGGCCCCCGGTGTCTGGCACTCGTCCACGTCTGTCGGCAGATAACACCAGAGAAGAAGAAGAAGAAGAAAAAGAAGAAGACAAATATTATAATGATGCCGTGGCGATGATGGAGGAGAATCAGAGAGAAGAAAAAACCAAGAAAAAAGGGGAAAACACAAAATATGATAAGGCAGACGATTTGTGGAGAGAAGAATTCTCAGGGCCAAAGGTCATCAACATAGATGCCAGGAATTTTACTTTTTTTCTATGTTTAGTAGTTACGATTGGTCTAGCTAGCCAAACCAACTACGAACCATACAGTAAGAAAAGCCCTCTTTATTAGTTTGCACTGACAGTGGCTTATTAAAAACGGTGGAAAGATAAGTATGTGGGACGGGCATCCATTCCAAAACAGCAAGCTATTACAGGCAGCGTATGATTACTGTATCTACAAACAGTCCTGCTCTCACCGTTATGTGATCATTGGAAATTCCTCCACCCCCTGGGCACAGATTCTATTTCTTATAGGGAAAATAGTGGCAGCCATTGTTAAGTGATGGCGATGGCCCTCCTGTCCTGCCTCGGGATTTCACGGAATGAGTTCAACGGGTCACGCTTTGCGACGTGAAAGGCGAGGGGAGTGGCTGTGTTTCCCCGAGTAAGCCCCTTTTTAATATTTTCCATGGCATCAGAGGCATCCATTAAAATCCTATCAAGAGGAAAGCTTGGATATCTTCTTTGGGGCTGGATGAAACATTATTTTATTGTATTTAATTTTTTTTCTCGCAGAGCAATAGGCTTCATATCGCAGGACACGCCCGCCCCTCGCTCAAAGCTTGGGCCGCGCTCTCAATCAATAACATGTTGCACATGACTGACTCAGTGTCTGAACACTTTTAAAACACTTTTCCCCTTCGCTTCTCCTCCTCCCATGACGTCGTCACCATCGTAATTCTTCCCGGATTCACAAAAGCAGCCATTTCACAGCGTGCGTCTAATACAGCATGTCAGGACCAGTGAGTGATGCGATCCGGTTTATTATTCATGGATCTACATTACAATACAACCCATGTTTGGACTGTAATCCAAACCCATCTGCTCGACGGCGTTCTCAGATCGCTTCCCAGACGGACGGGGTGGTCGAGGTGGTCTTACCCTCGCAGGTGACGCCGTCCTGGGACAGTCGCAGGCCCGCTCCGCAGTCCCTGCAGGCGTAGGAGCCCAGGAAGTTCACGCACATCTGGCCGGGGCACACATTCGCTACCAAGCACTCGTCCACATCTGGAGACACAGCAGACACAACGCGGCACGACAAGAGACACGTCATGGTCCACATTACCAACTGTGTCTTTGAACAAATAAAGACTCGCCGTTGCCCAATCAGCTCGAGCGTTGGCTCAGACATCCAGCAGACCTCATCGCGGTTCGGTCTATTTGGGGGCTGACGTCTCATTGTTTCTGAGTAAAGAATAAGGCAGAACACTGCCAGATACCAGGGGGATCCAGCGATGATGTGATGTCTCGGACAAGTATTTTGGGATCATGTGCTCAGAAGAAACAAAAAAAGGCGAAAAATAAAGCTACACAGGTCTTCGCCGCTGCACCTGATGTTCTGTTCAAATCACCTGGAGGTGAACCTGCATTGCATCTTCTAACCTTAAAGAACCACTGGTGACAGCTGCTATTAAGACCTATTTTTAGGGACAGCATCGGCATGGTACACACACACACACACACACACACATAAACAAACACAGGTGTGAGGTAGGGTTGCTCGCCGGGATCCCGGCACCCCCGGGAAATCTTCAGTCCCTTTAGTACCGGGAATTACCAACGGGTCCCGTTTGTTTGGGGTTTTTTTTTGGAGGGGGTATTTGTTAACTTTTTATAACTATGTTGCATTAATAGTAGCCTAAACTAATAATACATACTCAATATATTGTGCAAATATTATTATTTTCTTGTTTAGATAGGCAGGCATACGAACCTGTAGAAGGTCTAAAAATAATCACTTGCGTGGATGTAATGAATTGTAGTGAACGTCACGGAGGAGCTGAAGAGACGAGACGCGGAGTGTAGTTGTATTGTTGCTCTGTGACACCACCCAGAGTCTACCTTTTATTGTGCTTTACCAAGGAGACTGATTGTTGTTTTGGACATTAATCCGTTAATTCGCGGTTCTGATGGGGGGGGGGGGGGGTGGATATCGCTGGATATTGGTGGGGACATGTCCCCAGCGTCCCCACTACATTCTACGCCCATGTGCTTTCCCATCATACATTTCCCATCCATAACATTCCTCATCATCCCTCCGGCCCCCCACGTCATCTGCGCGGCCATGTGGTGGCCCCGCCCCCCCCCCTGGCCGCTACAGAATAATGAAGATAGTTTAGTTTTTTTTCTTCATGAGAATTTCAACAGAATTGCTGCATGTTCTTCATAGAAATAAAACATTTGTATTCGATACAATAGCGTTGTTCTGTTGCATTTATTTATATAGGCCTAGCATTAAATTAGTATTAAAAGGCACTTCCGGTTTCTACGGGAATCCCGGGATTTCCCGGGAAGGGGCTCTATAATCCCGGGATTTAAAAAGGGTCAGATGTGAGTATATGTAATGATGTTGCATGTATGCATATACGATGTTGTGAGAGAGAGGAGTGAGTATGACATATGGCCTAAAATGGCATCCCATACTCCACACACACACACACACACACACACACACACACACACACACACACACACACACACACACACACACACACACACACACACACACAGTGTGCAGATGAAAGCAGCCTGACCTTCACACTGGTGTCCGTCCTCAGTGACTCTGAATCCCGGGCGGCAGGTGAGGCACGTGTAGGAACCCTCTGTGTTGAGGCAGGTTCCCCTGGGGCACGTGCTGGGCAGCGCACACTCATCAATGTCTTTGCGGTGAAAATAATAACACAATACAGAATGTTAGTATGTTAGTATTGTTACAGTAATAATTATATGTTGAGAGGGTATGATGTCATGTTGATGTGCATAATAATAATAATGCAGTCTCAACCAACAACTGGCGAGTGTTTGTGTGTATGTGTGTGTGTGTGTGTGTGTGTGTGTGTGTGTGTGTGTGTGTGCACGTGTTTTGATCCTGAATGGAGCATTTGTGCAGTGTTATGCGGTTGTGTGAGTGTCATGTGACAGAAGACCCACCTTCGCAGAGCTCTCCGTCCCGCGATACGGCGTAGCCCGGGGGACAGCTCTTGCAGGTGTACGAGCCCTCCGAGTTCAGACAGATGCCATTGGCACAGGCAGACAGGGACTGGCATTCATCGATATCTAAAGACACACACAGACACACACAGACACACACAGACACACACACACACACACACACACACACACGCACCATCAGCACACACCGGCATAGGCATGAAAGAAATACAATGCGTGGCAGATTAAAGAATAGGAGCATTGGACACTGCTGTACTGGACTGTAATGTACTGGTGAACAGTGGAAAACTACTGCAACATATCTGTGTGTCTTGAATTGGGCCCTTGGGTGTTGTGCTACGCCAACAGGGAGAGCACAGCAGAACAGGACTGTACTTACCTTCACACCTCTGCTGGTCTTGGGACACCTGATAGCCTGTCCTACAGTCGGTACAGGCGTAGGACCCCTCTATGTTGCGACACACGCCTCCCAGACACAAGTCACCCTGGGCACACTCGTTCACATCTGAAAAGCAAAAAATGTATGCATACAAAAAGCGAAGAAGAATGAATCATATCGGGTTGTTCATCCTTTAAAAGGGGCTAGCGTGGGCCGGCATTGGTTCTTCTTACCCTCGCATCTCAGCCCGTCGGCAGAAGGACTAAACCCAGGCTCGCAGCTCTGGGCACGTGTAAGACCCTCTTGTGTTTGACGCAGATTCCCGCCGGACACATATCGGGAGCGGCGCACTCGTTGACATCTAACAGAAATGAGATGAAGACGAAGATGATTAAGATGACGTCGAAAGAAGCTAAGACATAACGCTATTTGGGAGAGCTTCAACAGGCGGAGCTGAACAAGCCAGGCGGCGGGCAGGTTGAATTCATACTAATACTCCTACAGGACCTTGTGGGAGGCTTTGGCCGCGGCGGTGGCCTGATAGCCGCGGCCGCAGACGCACTCGTGTGTTCCCTCCCGGTTGACACAGCGGCCGTGCAGGCAGACCCCGGGGAGAACACACTCGTCCACATCTGGAGTGGAAGTGGAACAAAAACAAAGCAAAAAAATCTAAAAGGCGGGTCTTGTAAAACACAGTTTACTGCGCGCAGCACCCCTCACCACCTCTTCCCTCTCAACCACCAAAAGAAACAACCAACCACCGACCTGGGTGGCGGGTTGGCGGTGTGATTGGCATCCCCTACCTTGGCAGAGGTTCTCCAGTGAGAGTTTGTATCCGTGGAAACAGTTGCAACTGTAGGAGCCCTCGGCGTTGACGCATCTGCCACTGCCGCACACCGATTGGTTGAGACATTCGTTTATATCTGCGGGGGGCGGGCAGGAAAAGGTTAACGGGACGTTTAATGTGGTGAATGGACGAGGATGGAATGATCACATTACTGAACGCCAGCTATTAATACTTTAAGTGCATAAGTCAAAACACATGTACCTGATATTAAAAAAAGAAAACAATTCCAACATGTATAAAAACATTGTTCGGTAGCAAATTCGATAAGTGGGTTAGTGAAAGGTAGCTACCAAACACAACACATTTTCTTCCAACATGTGATATGTTTGAATTGTTACGGCAAGAAATAATTAATCCGGTCTGCTTGAAAAACCCTAATCTAGCTCTGACCACCGTAAATATCACAGACCCGTTTCAAAGCTTCCCTTCATCGCCAAGCCTTCACAGAAGCTGTTTGGCTGCCCTGACTGCAAATACGCCGTTTGAAATATTCCAGTCCTGCTTCCGATCTCTCTACAGTAGCAAGCTTCTGGGAAGCTGGGAATTCTGTCGGGATGACCGCTTTCACAGATCTTTCTGCTGCTTTTATCAGGCAGGCTGGAGCGGTGGGTGGGAACCTCTGAAGACGGCGATTTGGTTTCGGTTCCCTTTTGACAAATCATGTTTTTGTGTGCTCGTGGCTGACAGTTCGATCCGCCCTACCCTCCCCTCTGACCGTGGTGTCCCCTCATTGGTAATAGTACAATGTTTGTGTTGCTACGCAGTTAACACACAACAGTATGATCCGATTGTTGTGTGTATGTGAACAGGCTCTGTGACTCTGTGGTTTTATATTTGATTGGACTCCCGCGTGACACATGAGTGAATGAATCACTCTGCCAAATAAGCTAACCGGCATAATTGTAGTGTACTTCACGTATGACCAGTGGTTAGGTGTCTTAAGTGGAATCCTTTATCTCACCGTTATCTACAGCTACAGTTAGTAAAAGTGGGACCCTATTAGCCCTATTTGGCCTCTTTACGGTGGGTGCCTGTCTGTGTAAGGAGGACTGATTTAAACAGTTCTGTAAACACTTGTCAGGCCAGACACATGGGGCTTGCTCACATGGTGCGGAGGACCAGTTGAGGAATGAAGAGTGATAAGCATGGTCACGTGTGTGTGTGTGTGTGTGTGTGTGTGTGTGTGGCAGCAAGAAACTAGGAGACCCAGAGAGCGAGAGAGCGCGAGAGAGAGGGAGAGAGAGAGAGAGAGAGACAGAGAGCGAGAGCAAGAGAGCGAGAGAGCAAGAGAGAGAGAGAGAGAGAGAGAGTGAGAGAGAGAGAGAGAGAGGGATGAGTGAGGTGATGAGAGGATGCTACAAACAAGTGAAGGGCAGTTGGAAACCAGAGAGAGAGAGAGAGAGAGAGAGAGAGAGAGAGAGAGAGAGAGAGAGAGAGAGAGAGAGAGAGAGAGAGAGAGAGAGAGAGAGAGAGAGAGAGAGACAGAGACTGAGAAAAAGAGACAGAGGCAGAGGCAAGGTTGTGTTTTGGCCCCGGCTCCCGGGGACTGCCAGACATCAGCCAACGGGGGGCCCAACACTCCTGTTCTCGTGGTCTCCTGGCATCTAGTAGGGCCCTTACGCCTGTACGGAGGGGCTGGTGGTGGTGGAGCTGGTGGTGGTGGTGGTGGTGGTGGTGGTGGTGGTGGGCTGTTTTCTCTATCATACCAAGCAATTAGGCTTATCCAGGACGTGGCCAATTGGGTCCAAACTACTGTTCTACAGGCCTGCAAGCCCGCGCTGCCGTCGTCCCGTTTCCATATGACTCGCTCACCCCGAGGCGTACGCTGTTAGCCTGTTAGCAAATGGCTGAGTGGGTGTTCTCAATGAAAATATTTACCACTGGCGTTGACCCCCCCCCCCCCCTCACTTACAGCGAGCTGTACAGTCGCCATTTATATGACCGCGCTGTTAAATGCAATTATTCAGAACAAGTGGATAAACATGTCTTTTGCAACCAACAAAAACAAACACAAAGAATGGCCTTAATTAAGTGCGTTTTGTAATCACGACACACACCGAGCGTTTGCAGTGATCAATAGCTCCAAATCGAGACATGCTGATAGACGAGACAGTTTGAGGACAATCCCAAATTATAAACAACTTGCACGCTCTCTCGTTTTACGGCCCCATTTTTCCATCAGATTTCCCATGCTGTCTCTCAGAGCAGATCTGGAATATTCCCTGCATGAGCTCGAGTTTCCAAACAAATGAGTGTGTGGGGGGGGGGAGGCAAGGTCAAAGAGAAGTGGGGGGAGTGTGGCAGCGCCAGCCGGGAGTCTGGGCTCTTACATAACACAGCCACCTCCGGGTGAAGAGGGCTGCGAGGGAGCGGTACTAAAAAGCCTTTTACTGCACGAGCAGAACCTTCTCTGAGCACGGGCACAGTCTCTCAGCGGTCCACTGCTGTTCACCATCTCTTAAAACACTGCGTCTGTGTTTAGCATGGGTCATTGTGGACACCACGCTGCGAACATAGAGGAATCAGCCCTGTATGCTGTGTATATGCCACGGGATAATCAGGGGAGATCATTTAGACCGACAGTCAGAGGCGTTGGTCGATCAGGACCGAAGCTCGGTACCAATTTTCTGGTCGTGAGTGCTGTTCAATCTGACACCTTCCGAGCTACTGGGACATGATCTGACGCGGATCAGAATCTAAATGTCAAACCCATAAAATGCATACATCCAATGTCACTCAGAATGGCCAACGCTGTAATATTTGTTGTCTGTTATACTCTTAAAATCCAATCTGATCAGATCTCTAGTAATGTTTCTCTTTTCCGGGTGAACGAGTCTCCGTCAATCCAAGAGGGTTGGCAACCCAACATTTATTTATCTTTGGAAATTAAATCAGTGAGAGGTCATGTTTTTGGCAATCATACGGTAAACATGGATGTATCGATTTAAACCATCAATGTGATTCGAACCACCGAACGTCATCTGTCGTGTTTGTTTACATCCACGGTTTACGCTCCAGTCACCAGTCTCCAGTTTGATCGACACCGAGAGTTGAGCCAGAGTTTCGGTTTTGAGGGTCTGGAATCAGGCTTGTTCATGAATGGAGTCGGCTCGTGTGTGCGTGTGTGGTACGCGCTGTTTTGATTCCGCGCTCAGAATCGTTGCACTCCAGCAACAAATTTGTTCAGATGTATCATTACATGCGTGTGTGGTCTCCCCACGATTTTGAAATCATATGCGGAAAACCGTGTAAAATCATGCTCGTCCGTCCCCGGCATTAGCCTCTCTCGCACATGTCTTCTTCTGACTCCTCCAGACTCCTCTCGCGCTCTCCTTCTCTCTCTCCAGAGGTAATGGAACCTCGCTCGCCCCACACAGCACAGTGGCCAGAGGCCTCCAACAATAACAGTTTGTTTAAGGCGGCAGCCAAGAGGCGGGTCGGGTGGGGTGGTGTGATGGGTGTTTGGGGGGGGGGGATATTCGGGCACTCCCAAAATTGACGGATTCAGGAAAACAATCTTTTCCCCCAGCGGCGGAGAGATATGACGAGGAGCAGAAATAACAGCCACGGGTAGGGGGGCGGGTGGCTCCATCGCCTCCAGATTTATCACACGTTGGATGACTGAATGGCAAACGGAGGGTGGAGAGCCTGGCGGTGCCCACACCACCTCCACCCGCCGTCACGCTATTTGGTCCGCTGCTTGTGGTTGCGGGCTGCCCAAGTCACACGCTGCACATAAAACGGCCAATATTAACTCACACGGAGCCTGAGATATATATATATATATATATACTGTATATATCTATATATATACTATACATGTAATGTATGCGGTTGCAGTTCCCATGCAGATACACCATCACTTCTTCCCTATTAGACGGAGGCGAGGTGAGGGAGGGAAAAACCACAAACACCAAGATGTAATTCCGCTCTGGCTGCCGGGGAGAACTGCTCTGCATCACCGCCGGCTGTCAGCGGGGCCCTTCGCGGCGGCGGCGGCTGTTGCCGTGACGCCCTGTTGCCGTGACGACCCCCGGTTTATTCCTGGTGCCGGTGGCGGCCCACCATGAGCGTGTTCGCCGGCGTAACGACGTAGGGAACCGCTAGAGGGGGTTAGCCTCATTGCCTGGCAACAACGGGTCAGACCGGCGCAAGGGTCAGGATGAGGTGGTGGTCTTACCCACACATCTCCCGGCAGAGGAGCGGAACCCGGGGCCACAGAGGCGGCAGTGGAAGGAGCCGGGGGTGTTGGTGCACACGCCGCCGGGACAGGACTCCGCCTCTCTGCACTCGTCGATGTCTGGGGTGGGAATAGTAAGGTTAACGTTAATAACGATAATAACGTTAATTTGGATGATTATTAGGAACAAGCCGTTTTGTGCAAACAAGTGAAATGTGTTTTCTATGGCCATGCCCAGCGGACCCATGCAAGCACAGTCACTAACACACCACTATACAAAAGGTGTTATGAATGCACGTACACACACACACACACACACACACACACACACACACACACACACATACTCATACGCCTTGGTTATTAACTAAACACATTTTTTCCTGGCATAGCATCGGGGGAAAATACAACATTGTTTTGTTAAACTGTGACTGGGCTCACTCAAGGCAGCTAACAAATTGTGCTGGCCAGCCACTTGGCTTATTGTGTAAACTATATGTTATGAGTTTGTGTATATGATTTGGTGTGTGTGTGTGTGTGTGTGTGTGTGCATGTGTGTGTGTGAGAGAGAGAGAGAGAGAGAGAGAGTATGTGTGTGTGTGTGCCTGGGAGTGTACATGTGTTTGTGAGAGTGCGTGTGTGCATGTGCGTGCGTGCGTGTGTGCATGTGTGTGTGTGCGTGCGTGCGTGTGCGTGCGTGCATGTGTGTGTGTGCATGTGTATGTGAGAGTGTGTGCGTGCATGCATGTGTGTGTGTGCATGTGTATGTGAGAGTGTGTGCGTGCGTGCATGTGTGTGTGTGCATGTGTATGTGAGAGTGTGTGCGTGCGTGCATGTGTGTGTGTGTGTGTGTGTGTGTGCGTGTGTGTGTGTGTGTGTGTGTGTGTGTGTGTGTGTGCGACTGTGGGTGCTAGGCTAGTGGCAGGATGGTGTGTGCGCGCGTCACCTTCACACCGCCCTCTCCAAGACATGGCGTAACCACTCTTGCATTCACAGGTGTAGGACCCCTCGGTGTTGACACAGTCTCCATCCTGGCACTTGTTGGGCATGCTGCACTCATTAATGTCTGGTTGGAGCGCACAGCACACAGGGACCATCAATCATAACCACCATTCATACACCACAACTTTTAGCTTTTAGCTTTTGTGAATGAAGGAAGGAACTCCACGTTGCCTGCAGAAATGGCTGATGGGCAACTTTTCTATCTGTCCCTCACACACACACACACACACACACACACACACACACACACACACTCAGATACATGAGTGATTTAGATATGTGTGAGGAAACACACACGCGCCCACATACACCTAGCTCTCTCTCTCTCTCTCTCTCTCTCATTATATGTCACCCTCTCTCTCTCACCCTTTTACCACTCTCCCTCTCTCTCTCTCTCTCTCTCTCTCTCTCTCTCTCTCTCTCTCTCTCTCTCTCTCTCGCTCTCCCTCTCACCTTGGCAGAACTTCCTGTTCTGGGTGATGACCTGGCTGTAGCCGGTGTGGCAGTGGCAGGTGTAGGACCCGAAGGTGTTCACACAGTGGCCACTGCTCTCACACGGGTTCTGCTCACACTCGTTCACGTCTGAGAGAGAGCGGGAGGGGGTCGGGTCACAGACAGAGAGGGAGAAAGAAAAAATGAAAAAAGAGCAATACAGACAGAAAGAAAAATAGCCACGAAAAATAACGAGAAAACAAAGAAAGAAAAACAGCAACGAAAAAAAAAGAGAAAAGGAGTGGAGGACAAGAGAAAGACAAGGGAAAGCTGTTATGTGAAACAGTGCAGTGCAGTCCCGGCACCACCAGAGACGACGGGCTCCCCGAGGCCTCGCCTGCGGAGCGCTGCACATCTCCGGGCCCTCCACCCTCTCCCTCCACCCTCTCCACCCTCTCCACCCTCTCCCACTCCCCCCCCCCCCCCCCTTCCCCCCGCCTCTAGCAGTCAGTTAGGTAAGAGAGCCCGGCACCGTGGCAGCTGTTTGGACGTCGCGCCGCGCTCTCTTGTCAGGCATCACGCAGCAAGTCAACATAAACAAATGGATTCCTTTCTTTTTGGCCCACAGGAATTCCTTCAAGGCCGCCGCTGCAGCGTGAAAGACGCTCGTGTTGGGATGATGATGTGATGTGCTGAGAGGAGCCCCCCCCCCCCCCCCCCACCCGCACGCCCGCCCCCTCCCTCCACCCTGAGGCCTGTGAGCATGTGTGTGTGTGTGTGTGTGTGTGTGTGTGTGTGTGTGTGTGTGTCTATGAGCGCAACTGCGGTCTTGTGTTTCTGTGCATTGGTCCTCGAGTGACTGTCAACCCGGTTTATTTTGCAATGGCGGCCTGCCTATGCTCCTTCTGACTGATGATCTGTCGGTCTGTCAGTCTGTCTGTTTGTCCACCTGCCTGTCTCTCTCTCTCTCTCTCTCTCTCTCTCTCTGGCTTACCGATGCAGTTGGTCTGCAGGGCGCTCAGCTTGTACCCGGGGTCGCAGGAGCACGTGTAGCCCGTCTGCACCGACACACACTTGCCGTGGCCGCAGATGTTGGGGGCGAGGGCGCACTTGTCTACCGCTGAGACACAGACAGACAGGGGGAAGCGATTAGAGAGACATACAGTGGATGCAGAGACATGAGACATGTTGCAGTGTGCGTGCATGTCTCCCACAACATCACCCGTGTGCAACCACAACATCACTCAACCCTTTTTAAAAGAGAGACAAAAGCTGCACACACAGCATGAAGCGCATTAAACTAATCAGTTCGGCTCGAGGGAGAGTTGTTATCAGAAACTTGTCAAAGCTCAAACGCGACTATTATTTTGACCTCTAGTTGCACGTTCCAATCACATCGCTTTTCAACACCAGAACCACTATGGTTCCGGAGGGGGGCAGCTGTGTATAAAGGGCGAAAGCCACGAATGTTATTGTAATAAAGCCCAGATTGTGTGCGTTGTACCACTGCACTTAACAAGCGTCGAATATAAAAAAAAAACGTGATCTCCGATGCCTGGAACACTCAGTAAACAGGCCCCGCCTGGCGCCGCCAAGTTTCCCCCCAATTTCTGGCAGTGATCGACCGCTGCGGATACGCTTTAGCCGGCGCGGGGGGAAAAAAGTGTGTTATCCCCTGAGCTCGGGTCCTCGTCATGT
Source organism: Coryphaenoides rupestris (assembly GCA_002895965.2). NCBI lineage: Eukaryota > Metazoa > Chordata > Actinopteri > Gadiformes > Macrouridae > Coryphaenoides > Coryphaenoides rupestris. Next base: position 1,067,022 of record PIJE02000024.1, read on the forward strand.
GAAAGAAAAAAAAAAAAAGAGTAAAAGAGGAAGGTGCATTCCGCGTACACATGTTGCTCTCTATAGGAACCATCTTGCTTGTTTTTATAGTCAGCAGGGTCCTGGATTGAGTGGCTCGTACTGCTGTGCTGTGTCCTAACATTTGTTACGGGGTTGTGGTTACAGAGGGGATTGCGAAAGGTCCTTTGTTCATGTGATCTCGTTAATTTGCGATGTGGTGTACTTGGCTCCGTTGGGTCTTTTTTGTTTCGTGTAAGACTGTGATATCGAACTATGGCCTTCATGTGGCCCGCATGTGATTCCTCTTTGTGTGATTATCAAATCTCTGACTTTCTGTTCCCCTCTGTTCTCTCTCTGTCTGCCTGTCTTCTGTCTCACCATTTGCACACGCGCACAATGAAGTCGCGTCGTCGACCCTCTGTGACGCACACGGCAGCAGTGTGCAGCGAGCCAATAAAGCTTCGATAAATGGGGTCGACTAAACTCTGGCTGAACCGGGAGAGCAACGTTGGTGGAGGAGAGGTGCTGGCAATAACACATCATTAAAACAAGAATGCTGCTCCGACAGCCACGTTTTCCCCACTGTGGCGCGAAGCCCAAAACCAACCCTACAGGGTTACGCGACGTAGCTGTGATTCGGAACCATCGTCGGGGCTTTATTCGACATAGCCACCCTCGTCTCGTCTGCCTCCGAGCCGGGGGGGGGGGGGGGGGGGGGGGGGGGGGGTGTTCCAGGTGTGAGGCTCACCTGGGTGGGGCTTGGTGGGTGAGTCCACCGGGAATGTGTCCTTAGAGTCGGGCTGGGGCTCTGGGGTGCTCTCTGGCAAAAAGGGGGTTGGGGGATTTGGGGGATGTTAGTAAGCGGAGAGTGTTAATATATTTCCACAGAATCATCATAATAAAGTATGTTTGTTATTGCACAGGGGGTCATTTCTCCTCCCTCAGGGTCCCAAATGACATACTACCTGTTTTTACAGGACTTCTGTATAATCGAGGTTACAGAAAGGGCCCTCATGTATTAGCATGACGGCTGGATAGAAAAACGATTTATGTCATTCCTCTGACTAAAACCAACAAAACAACACGTTTAAATCAACTGGACTCTCGGCAGGGCTTCGGTTCTCAAGTCTGCGCTTGTGTTTTCGTCTGGACAGAGGGCAGAGGCGGCCATTGCTGCTAAAAATAAGCCATTTATAAACGTGGATTGTGAGTCCGTCTCTTACTAAACGTACAAGGAATATGAATGTATTTTTGGCTCTGGCATCAAACCTCCATGGGTAAAGGAAAACACTGTAAGGATTAATAGGGAATACATACCTGGATGTGTCTCTGGGGCGTCTGTTACAACTGTTGGCTAGAAGAGCATTCCAACAACATGGTTATTAAGGGGTCATTCCTATGGTTATTATACCAAAACATACATGAGAGCATTTGATGTATTGCACGTGCATTGTTAAAAAAGCAGCCTTTCATTGTATTTGAATGAGCCATTCAAATATATTGTATATTGGTTCTGGACAAATATTACAATACATATTTTAATACATACTATTAATATACATAATACAACATATTTCACACACACACACACACACACAAACAAGCAGGTGAGCTAGCCATGACATTCACAACAATATTATAATAATACTTATGTCTGCTCTGCCACCGCCGTGTTGTTTTTTCTAAATGTGTTTTGGATCGGTTATGTCATCACAGGCCTCTAAAGATGAGTCTCTCCTTCTTAGACAAACATTTCCAAAGCATGAGGTGAGGACATGTCTGTGTGTGTTTATGTGTGTGTGCGTGCGTGTGTGTGTGTGTGTGTGTGTGTGCGTGCATTGGTGGGTGGGTGGGTGGGTGTGGGGGGACTTACCAGGCTCAGTGTTTCCACATCTGTTAGCGAGAGAGAGAGAGAGAGAGAGAGAGAGAGAGATAGAGAGAGAGGGAAGACAGAGATGGATTTATCAATAGTGAAGTGAACTTTGCGTTCTGTTCCCTTTCAGCAGGGCTGTCAGCACAACACCAGCGGCCCTTGTTCTCGTTCAGGGCACTTGACCTCAGGGCTTCTGGGGTCCTCATGTCCCGTAAAACAAACATTACACAGAGTGTATGCTGACATAGAAGAAGTCACACGTCTTTGTCTGCCTTCCAGAAAAATAATATTGAATCGGGACTACAATAATAGACCAGTGGTAGAGAGAGACACAGACAGCTCGAATAATGCATACAGATGTTACTAAATATTTAGGGGATCTTCTCCTTGTATATAAATCCACCATCGGATGCTACTGGCGGACGTGTCCGTCCCATAGGAGTAAAACAGGAGGAAGACGATCTAGATCCGAAGACGATCCAGAGGCTACAGCTGTTTGACCGCTGACCTAGAGATTACTCGCTGCGATAAAATCCGACATACGAGACGTAAGGACATCACAACATCCTGTTGATGTCTTAGGCGAGCGTACGGCGTTAATACCCCCGCATCCATCCACTGAATATTCCCTACATTGCGTATTCAGACACGGCTACCAGACACGGGGGACCACGCTAACAATACCAAGGGTGGTCAAGATATTATGACCATGTTTGGAGACCTTTCCTGGTTGCGGCCCACACCATCACAAGAAATCCTGTCTTTCGGCGGGAGCTACAAGGGATTTAGCAACCTTAAAGTCAACACGGAGTACATAAACCGTGTTTATGCTCACCCTCGGGCTGTCTGGGTGTCCCCCAGCCGGGCTGCGGCGTTTCTGCGGAGGGCTCCAGTGGTCGCTCTGGTGGCCGCGGCGGTGGTGTTTGCTGGGGCGTCTGGGGTTGGAGCTGGGGTACCTGCGGCGTCTCTGGGTACACAGGGAACTGGGGTACGTGGTGCCGGTGGTCGGGGTACGAGGGCTGCTCCGGCAGGTAGGGTGGCTGCTCGGGGTACGAGGGGCTGGGGTCTTCCCAGGTGACGCCGGCGTGGCTCAGGTCGCCCGCCTCTATTTGCATCATGTTGAACTGCAGGTCGGCGCGGGCGTAGGTGTAGCCATGGCCCGCCGGGCAGATCTCCTTGAAGTGGTCTGGCGGGGGCAAGCGGGGCAAACAGGCAGCAGAACATGAAGCATAGGACAACAACAACAACAACAACAACAACAACAACAACAACAATTTGCCTTTCCATTTTTCCTGTCTTTCCTGCCATTTTTTCTCTTGGACTAATGCGGACGCTTGCCAGAGTATTATAGCGGCTCACATTTCTGCACGGTGTTTGAAACAATCCCATTAGCCAAGCGTGTAATACTGTTATGTTTAGCATGTGGCGTTCCCCAGCGCACACACTGTGCAGCGGGGTGGATACGGTTTCCTCTACGGCCGTGGACACACGGAAAACGAGGAGGAGGAGGAGCTGGCGGGCGGATGGCAGCTGTCATAGAGGTCTACCAGAAAAGGGATTTGGAAGGATTTAGGTGTATCTGTCACACACAAACACAGACACACATTAATGCACACACGCCTGCACGCGCACGCACACACACACACACACACACACACACACACACACACACACACACACACACACACACACACACACACACAGCCATGCCCCTGAGGGAAACAGAGGATCGTGTAATAGACAATGAACTCTGAACTGACCGCTGCAGAGGCATGTGAGAGGCTAATATGGGATTGGCTGACTGGATAAAAGAGAGGGGCGGTGTACATTGACCGTCTTTGTAGCGATGCCCAACAACCCTCAGCGGTGCAGGGAATCCATTACAAGGGAGAACGGTGTGCTGTGCGTCCCCCGCCTGACCCTGCCGCAAGCAGCAGCAACCCTACGCCACCACCGGAAGCCCAGCGGTCTGCAGAGCACCAGCGGGATCGCAGCAATGACTGATATGTCGCTCACTGGTAATTCATGTGTAAATGCAGGAGGTGGCTGCATGATGGGCTACAGATGGATGGATACTAAATGTGTGTGTGTGTGTGTGTGTGTGTTGGGGGGTTGAGTGTGGAAGCTGCATGTGACTGCAGGAACCACATCAGTGCAGCTGCAACCCAGGCTGGAATGTGAGTCAATGGGGGCTACTGTTACCAAAGCCACAATGATCGCTCTCACCGCTCGCTGCCGCTGCTGCTGCCGAACACGGCTCTAACAGCTTGTCAGGCTGTACAAAAGCCAGGGTCTAAGTAATCAGACAATGTGTGTGTGCGTGTGTGTGCGTGTGTGTGTGCATGTGTGCGTGCGTGTGCGTGTGTGCGTGTGTGTGTGGGTGAGTGTGAGCAGAGAGAGAGAGGCATCGTGGGGGTTTGTCTCTCTGATATGTGATCTATGACAACGCACTTGGCCAGGAGTGAGTCCGGCCAGTGGATGAAGCGCACACTTTCCCCTCCAACACTTTGAAGTCCGATAAAGGATGACAACGTCCCGTGCTTCACGCCGCCCCGCTTCTATTTATTCTCCGGTGAATCACAGCCACACCATTGGTCGGGTCGAGTGTAAGCACAAGCGTGACTAACATGGAGGCTTTAGAAATGTCGTTATTATTTGCTTCTTTGGTCTACGTCCACATCAAACACTTTCGGTGATCCAATACAAACCTGGCACCAGGCACAATGATGACAGAGGCCTGTTTTTTAGTTTTGTTTCAGCGCCTGTGTTTTTACTGCCACCGTCGACCAATAAAACCGGGTCATAAATTGAATTTAAAGACTTCATGCGGTCAAATCACAGTCACAGAACATTTCATTCGGTGGGTTCTCGGGTTAAGCGCTGCACAAGACAGACAGACAGACAGACAGACAGACAGAACAATAGAGAGCAACCACACAAGTTACCAGTGTGTTGCCCCGTGAGTAGCGGCATGGGAGGCGGTACCTGAGTTGGGCAGGGGGCAGCGTTCACAGCTGGGCCCCCAGGACTTGCCCACACGGCTGCAGCAGCAGATCTGCTTGGTGATGGTCTGGGGCAGCGGGAACGCGCAGGTGCCCGGCGAGGACGAGCGGTAACACAGCTCCTTCTGCACGGACACGGCCTTGTCCGCTGCACGGGTGGTGGAGGTGGAGGAAGAGGAGGAGGAGGAGGAGGAGGCGGAGGCGGAGGAGGAAAGAGGGTTACAGAGCACATGCTGCACACAGAATATCACCTTGGTGCCTGAAGCATGATTCAAGAGAATATAGCCGACAGTGTCTGCGGTGATGTCACAGCATCTGTTCGGACTAGCTAGTTAGCTATGAATACTTTGCTTGTATTCTGTTAACAATAAAACACTATACTAGGTAGCATGCAATGAGCTGGCCGTGCCCCCGTTGCATATTTGAGGCACTGGGTCATGCTGCCACACTGGGGCACACTGCTACATTGGTTTTTTCTTCCTGGAAGTAGGAAATATGGACTCACAGACACAGTGGCTCCTGGCGGGGTCCAGCAAGAAGCCCATCTTACAGGTGCACCTGTAGCTACCTTTGGTGTTGAGGCATTCAGCGTTTTTACAGATGCCTGTCATCGTGCACTCGTTGATGTCTGTGGAAAAGAACGCGTGAGTGTTAAGCCAGGCGAGTGTTGACCCCCTAGCTAGCTCTGCACTAACGGCTCCTATTAATGTTTGCCAGGAAGACGAGAAAAAACTCCCGGCAAACTGCAGATTGAGATCCACAAGGTGCTATTTAACATCACGTCTTGGCATCTGTGTAATGTTTTTCATCTTCCCTTTTTTTAATAAATCTTCCTCTTGACATTGTCTACACATTGCATCATCATCAACAGAGTTGACACATGACCAAAATATTTAGGAATCCTCATATGTCATGGGGTGACAAGGAGTTAAACAAAGGCATGTAAAGCAAAATGCCACGGCCCCCCCCCTGGCCCAGCAGCGGTTGTTAAGATATGGAATTTCATTGGGGCCGCACAATATATAAAATTACCGTACTCGGTCGATGACATATGACAAAGACAGGCAACAGAACACACAGCATCGATTGTCAAAACACTGCAGTGATTCAGGCGTACGCGGAGGAATACGGAAGATGTTTTAGATTAGGATCTTTTTCATTTTTTTCTTCTTCATTTTTTTTTTGAGGGGCTTCATTCTTAATGCGGCCAATATCACGGTGTCTTCGGGTTACGTCAAGGAACGGAGACCCCAAAGTCTTTTTCCCTCTCTTTTAGTGAGAACCATGTGGCAGGGGAGAGGCACGGCGCTGACTGGTGTTTGGCTCACTCTGCATGGTCCCCTCCGAATGGCGATGCCGGGGCCTCTGAGAGGCGCTACGCTAGGTAGCATGCCACCAGCGTGCCGTGCCACACTGCATACTTTGGCTTATTCATCATGCCGTCCACACACACACACACTGCCTCCCCGTTAAATCATTTGTTTTTCTACCGCGTTTAACAGACAGTGTAAATCATTAGGAGCTGTTCCTATTACTCTGACGACTGGAACCGGACAGCCTGCCACCACAGATTTTCCCAATTCCAATTAATCTGGTCTTGTTTTGTTGTTTTGCTTCCTGCTGGAAAAACTGAGACTATACAGGGATGGGAATGTGCCTGATAAATACTGAAGCAATACTTCTTTCTCCCTTTCTTCTCTGTCCCTATTATCCTCTTTTTCCTTCTTTCTGTTTGTCTTTGTGTGTGTGTGTATGTGTATGTGTGTGTGTGTGTGTGTGTGTGTGTGTGTGTGTGTGTGTGTGTCTGTGTGTATGTGTGTGGTGTGTGTGTGTGTCTGTGTGTATGTGTGTGTGTGTGTGTGTGTGTGTGTGTGTGTGTGTGTGTGTGTGTGTGTGTGTGTGTGTGTGTGTGTGTGTGTGTGTGTGTCTGTGTGTATGTGTATGTGTGTGTGTGTGTGTGTGTGCGTTTGTCTGTCTGCATGCATATACGGTTGTGGTCAAAAGTGTACATATACTTGTAAAGAACATGTATAGAATAGAATAGAATAGAATAGAACTTTATTTATCCCGAAGGAAATTCTTGTGCCAGGTTACAGAGCGATACAGTACAACAGAATGATAAAAAACAGAATGATAAAAAATAAGATAAATAAATAAATACAAAATACAAATACAAAATAAAATGTAAAAAAATGTCATGTCATGTCAGTCCAGAGTTTCCAATAATTTCTACAACTCTTATTCTTCTGTGATAGAGTGATTGGAGGACATACTTCTTTGTCACAAAAAACATTCATGAAGTTTGGTTCTTTTATGAATGTATGATGGGTCTACTGAAAATGTGACCAAATCTGCTGGGTCAAAAATATACATTCAGCAACATGAATGATCAATTTAGGTGATTGGTCAAATTATCTTTGTGGCCTCTTAACTTCTTGTGAGTGATTATGATTGACTACAGCTGGTGTCTTCTCTGAGCTCATTTAAATATGACTCATTTGATGCAATCATTAGACTCAGACACAAACACTACAATGGGAAAGTCAAAGGAGCTCAGCACGGATCTGAAAAAGCGGATCATTGACTTGAACAAGTCAGGAAAGTCACTTGGAGCAATTTCAAAGCAGCTACAGGTCCCGAGATCAACTGTGCAAACAATTGTTTGCAAGTATAAAGTGCATGGAACAGTTGTGTCACTGCCACGATCAGGAAGAAAACGCAAGCTATCACCTGCTGCTGAGAGAACATTGGTCAGGATGGTCAAGAGTCAACCGAGAACCACCAAAAAGCAGGTCTGCAATGAATTAGAAGCTGCTGGAACACAGGTGTCAGTGTCCACAGTCAAGCGTGTTTTACATCTCCATGGGCTGAGAGGCTGCCGTGCAAGAAGGAAGCCCTTGCTCCAGAAGCGGCACCTTAAGGCTCGACCCCAAGAACCCCAAGAACACCATGCCTACCGCCAAGCATGGTGGTGGTAGTATTATGCTCTGGGCCTGTTTTGCTGCCAATGGAACTGGTGCTTTACAGAAAGTAAATGGAATAATTTTTAAGGAAGATTACCTCCAAATTCTTCAGGAGAACCTAAAATCATCAGCCAGAAGGTTGGGTCTTGGGCACAGTTGGGTGTTCCAACAGGACAATGACCCCAAACACACATCAAAAGTGGTAAAGGAATGGCTAAATCAGGCTAGAATTAAGGTTTTAGAATGGCCTTCCCAAAGTCCTGACTTAAACCACATTGAGAACATGTGGACAGTGCTGAAGAAACAAGTCCATGTCAGAAAGCCAACAAATTTAGCTGAACTGCACCGATTCTGTCAAGAGGAGTGGTCAAAGATTCAACCAGAAGCTTGCCAGAAGCTTGTGGATGGCTACCAAAAGCGCCTAATTGAGGTGAAAATGGCCAAGGGACATGTAACCAAATATTAGCATTGCTGTATGTATATTTTTGACCCAGCAGATTTGGTCACATTTTCAGTAGACCCATAATGAATTCATAAAAGAACCAAACTTCATGAATGTTCAAGAAGTATGTGCTCCAATCACTCTATCACAGAAAAATAAGAGTTATAGAAATTATTGGAATGCCATGGACTGCCATGACATACATGTTCTTGTATGTAAACTTTTGACCACAACTGTATGTATGTATGGGTGTAGTCGTAATACATGTATGTGTGTACATCAGCTGTGTATGTGTAAGATTGTGTGTGTGCGTGTGTGTGTGTATTTGTGTGTGTGTCTATGTGTGTGTGACAGTGAGAGAGAGAGAGTGGGAGAGACAGAGCAATGTGCACACACTGTATACATTTCCAAGATTTAAATTGTTAGGGTTAGCATTAGCATGGGTTTAGAAGGTTACAGATGGCCATCTGATGACCCAGCCACTTGCCGTATTGTTAGGGACGCTATAAACACTCTCTGCTTCCCCTTACCAGAAACAAATATGTCACATCTGTCTGTTCTCTGCATACATAACTCTGATACACAGCAACAACCACACGGCATGTCGACATGGCAACCCACAATCCAGCGTTTTTTTCACGTTTTTGTTTTATGCGGGCGATGACGAAAACAACGCAACATTTGTGAGCCAGGGTTGAACTTGAACTTGGTCTTCCTCGGGGGCAGCTGTTTGTTTGGAGTTAAGGTCAGAGTTTCTCTCGGTCTTCATCACATGGGGTCCCTAATCTGTGGGTCCTCCTCCAGTCCCAGATTAGTGCTATTGTTACAGTCTGCTGGCGGCCTTGAAGGGATTGGAACTGACTTCCATGACGACCCGTCACGACCAGCACTAATCTCAACACCTACTTCTGCGTTCCGCCTGGTCGCTCTCTCTCAGACACACAGCCTGTTGTTGCAGGGCAAGGATGGAAAGACGTCTACATGGGGCCCTTTTCAACAGTATTTTCATGGTGGTGTGTTGTATATGTTGAGCGGTCACTTCACTGCATTCGTGGGGTCTATTACGTCTTGCCTTAATGGGACAATTTGTCTGCTCTGTCCTGAGATGACCCTGTTCTATTGTTCACTTCTGCATTGCAAGTAATCAGCAGTAATTTTTCAGGAGAATAGCAGATCTTTTGCTTTCTGACAAAGTGCTACAACAGGGCACATCAGTGAGTGAACTTCAAAGTCTTAATACTCTCATCAGTATTATAAATCATGATGAAAATTAATATCACGATGGGATTTGCGCATTGTAACTGATCCCAATCGATTCTGGCCAAAGCCACAATTAATGGGAGGAAGCCTGTCTCTCGCTGACCAAGACTTATAACTTGAACTTTACTTATTATATCTGGCAAACCACATGGTGCAGAAACCAGAAAGAGCTTGACCCCGGACCTGCCGCTCTACACAGTATTTAACATGATTAATATCACTCCGGATAAATGTCCTCTGGCATCTTTTCACAGGTGACCCTGAGCACCAGATGATCAGTGTTGATCAAGTTGTTCTGTTCTTCAGAGTTGTGCGTCGATAGCCCGCCGTGTTTTCTGCAGACCTACATTTTACAACCACAACGCCCAGCTGAAGGCCAGAAGCCATGTGCACCTCAATTGGTAAAGCATGGCGTTAACATGGCCGGGGGTCAGGGGTTCGATTCCCCGACTAAGAGACCACCCGTGCTAAGAATGTGTGTGCTCACACAACCTTTGACAAAAGCCTCTGCCAAATGGCGCACACACTGTATATACAGCATGCGTCCCTTCATTTAAGAAGCACTCAACACATAATGGCTTTGCTTTGTTCGTTCGCTATCTGTCGAGCGTTCTTTAGATCTGTTTTCCAGCTCTGGAATCCGAACGCATGTGGACCCTGAGAGGGGACATCTTATCTCGTTTAGGACTTCAGAGACTAACGATGGCCAGAATTGGAAGCAACACAAGTGTGAATCATGTCTATTCCTAGAGTCAAACACGGCAACCAGGATATGAGACAAGTCCTAGTCTGTTCCAGTAAACGCTGTACAAGCAGCGAAGGGCTAGGAGCCACACAACATCAATGACGGAATCCCTGAAGAACCTCAGGTTTTCTCCCTCCTTGGCAGTCCTTCTGAGGGGTGAAATTAAAAATATTTCTCGGGGAGATCGGAGAGGCAGCAGAACGAGCAGGGGAAGACTTTGATGCAGGCCAGTAAACATTGTGGGTAACTGTCAGCTTTGCTTTGGGGATTTTCACGAAACAAGCAACTGAAAGGAAGGAACATCTTGAAGCCATCACAAAATACGAGTTTGAATAAAAGAAAAATAAATTACTGGGCTTGTTGGCAAGTCGTTCTTGACACCATTGTGGAAAATGGTTAATGTGTTCTTGGGCAGACCTGTTTTTCCTTATATATATATACATTATATACAGTATATAGAAAAAAAACGTAAGACTGGTACTGTACATACCAGTAAGACCCATCGCAAGACCGCCCTTCAAATAGAGAGGGGGTCCTAAATGTTCATCAAAGTGTTGTTCAGTATGTTGTCATTTATTTGGATAAAAACATCTGTGGACCAATAATAAGCTGCACATCTTCCTTATCATTTATGATTCTGTACATATATTAATGTGCTAGCATAACTGCTGTTGAGCCCCGCTAGATGAGGCGTTTAATTTTTGTAATCTAGGCTTGCCTGTGTTAGATGGGAAATACACTTGTTGTTTGACCATATTGGTTCTGTAACACCATGGTTGGAAAAAACGTGAACAAAACCACAAAAGAGGGCTGTAGATCATCAGGGACTTGGGCCATTCCCCCCATGTAACCTGGTAAACCCATTATAACAGCAACCCCAGGGGCTTATAGGAGGCTGATCTTTGACCTTTGACAGACTGGGGAGGTTGGACCCTTGGCCTTGTTCCCATAGGCCTCGTAGTCATACAGTGAGGAACAGTTTGGCTGAAGAACCAAAGGTTTAGAGATGTGTTTTTGTGCCAGCGGGTTGTGCTGCTCATGAGCCTGTGATTGGATCTTGTTGAGCCACAGTGTTTTGGTGGTGTTTTATTTGAAACAGTCCACAGCTTACCTTGACAATGCGTCAGGTTCATCCGCTTGTATCCTTTCGGACATTCAACCTGCCCGTTGGCGATCACTGCGTACGCTGCGAAAGAAAAGAAAAGAAAGGGAAAACGCATGAAGACATTTTCAGATCTAACAATTGTGTTTTATGTTTTATTTCTCTTCAATGGGAGAGCACTGTGTTCATACTGGAGAGGCAGGAGCGGCTCCAGGAGAGACCCTATCACTGACAGATGTGAGGGGGACCCACAGCTGGACCCCAGAGTGAGTGGATGTAAATCGATCTCCATCAGCCACATTTTAGAGGACAGAATGTAACAATAACAGTGCCGTGTCGTTTATAATCACATTACCGATATGTCCCACAAACCCCAGGGGAGGCGCAGCGAAAAAAGGTACCGTAAATATCTCTCAGGAAGCACATGACCCCTCGCTAGCCCTCGTTGCCTGAACCCACACCTCGACTTACCGTACGGAGACTAGTATAACAGCTCAGACAGGGGCGATCAGGAGCGGTGCTTCACGTAAGGTGAGGCAGAGTGTAGTTTTAGAAGAAAAAGCTCCTCTGGAAATAGTCTACCGAAAGGGAAAAGAAACCGGATCGGACGTGTCCTTGGGGGGTCCTTCTAAATGTCTGCCTAACCTGCCGCCGTAAATAACAACACTCGGGCGACCCCACTCGTCCAAAGAGACAAGATGTGAAGGACGTGGCATTATTAATCAGTTGACACCCTGCTGCGTACTGGTGGTCAACCTGACTATCATGGGGGGGGGGGGGGCAGTGGGAACTGTATTCTTGTGTGCGTCTGTGTGGTGCGTGTGATTTGGGCTGCAGTCTGAAATGAATATTAAAAAACTCATAAAAAAGGGTGATAATAACCACAGATCAAACTCGTTAAAAAGCTGAAGACTCGCCAGCGTCGTATCAAACCTAACCTGCATTTTTATTACGAGGCTTTGCTTTACGATCACTCTGAGATTCATCTCGGTCCATCGTAACACTTCCCCTCATACAGTACATCCATTCATTTCATTCAGATCCAAACAGCGGACACGTTTTGAACTCCTCGCCAGAACCAACACCGAAGTTGCAGTGACCATATCAAAGAAACACGTTTTATGGTTTTTTTTTTTTTAAAGCTGTTATAGCATTCCCAGCAAGGATAATGTACCTCTTCCTCTGGCAGAGTGGTCTACACTCTGCTGTGGTGTTTCCCACCACAAGTGATCGACAGGGAGTTAGGTCTCGACTGGGCGGGCGAGGACCAGCGGTGCATCTGAGAGCGGTTTAAAAAAAGGGGGTCACTCCACCTTAAGACACCACCGCGAAAACAATGGAAACCCTGCCTGACACGTCTTCGCCCAATCTGTCATCAGACCCCAAGCAGTGATTTGTGCATGCAGGGCACAAAGACCTTTCCAGTGCTCTGAGGTGTGTTTGAAGACCCTTTGTTGTCCTTCTCCCCTTTCCAACACACTGAGGAACGGAGGGCCATGACGATGTGGGGATCGGGGGGGGTTTACCATGGTAGCTGCTTAATAAGGATCTTGGAAGTCCCTCGTTCATCAACCAGCAATGTAGTTCCTCTTTAGGCGTCAATGTCAATGCTTGACAATATGGGCAGCACCACGTCGATCACTATTGATTCAACTGATTATTGATTATAACCGATTATCTCACACCCCCCCCCCCCCACCCCCAAATGAGCTTTGGCCTCATGGTGTACTGGAGTACTGAAGATATTATGGTGGTTGCCCCCCAAGCCACCCGAATAACGTGTAACAAAAAACATAATAGAGTGATGTAGTAATCTAAATCGAGTGATGTAATTAATCCAATTAAGGAAAGTTCCAATCTTATTTGTACTGACTGTTACTGTTTCCTAAACTTTAACAACCAATACCAAGTTCCAAAATACTTTCCAGGAACAGCCAACATTGAAGACATTATGCGGGGGTGGCAGAAGTATTAAAATATAATCAATTTTCTACAAATATTTAACATGCCTCTTATTGTGAAGAAAGAAGACAAGGCCCACATTTTGGTCTCAGGGAAATCGTCCAATTCCATACTTCCAGTACCCTCACTCTCTCTCACACACACACACACACACACACACACACACACACACACACACACACACACACACACACACACACACACTGGTTGTCTCATCCTGTGAATAAAACACAGTGTCCTGAGTTATATTTTGGTCCCGCTGTGACCCAGTGGACCAGTGAAGGTACCCAAAGCTCCACAGAGCAAAACTGGGTCAGATGAAGAGGGATGGGCGGGGGGGCTCAGGGCTCAGGGAGGATGGTCGGAAAAGTTAGGGAAAAGTGTGTACGTGTGTACGTGTGTGTGTGTGTGTGTTTGGAAGGCAGTGTTGGAGGTGACAGGGTGGGAATGTCGTTTCGGGGGGGGCTGGATAATCGTGTCAAAGTGACGCCCCTCCCGGTCCCCAACTCCCAGCTTTTCTGCCTCCCCTGCCTACCCTCTCTAATCCCCTGGCAAGGTTCCCTGGTAATGAGCTGTTGTGGTGGGGTGGGGTCCACGCCCTCCCACGGCGAGCGGATCAGGGAAACGCTGGCCTGCGGGACTGCAGGGTGCACATGCCACGGGATGCCTAGCGGGAGAGCACACGCGTGGGGGGGGGGGGGGGGGTGGGGAGTGCCAGGAACTGCAGGAGAGAGATGGAGCTGGTGTCTGAGGAGATAGGGGGCTTGTCAGTGACGCTTGGATGAATTGGTTCAGCAAACAGCACTTAATAGTAGTGTTAACACAGAGAGGCATTGTCCTTCATGCAGATGTTACATTTCACGTTCATCAAAACTGACATTTCTTCTTTGGGAATGATGCCTTTGGTAGATATTTGTGCAAAATCCAAAGACGGCGTTCCGACAACATCGCAAGGCAAGAGTGGCCTCAGCGAAGCATTAGCGGTCCCTTTGGCAACATAGGAACACAGCATGGCTGCTATACGCACACAGCGCAGACTGCATTCACTGGCCATACTTTTCACAAACCCTTCCCCCACTCATTTATTGTCTTTCATAAGCCAGTGGTATTGTGCAAGCTGCTGGCCACTGTTAAATAATATTAGCTCAGACCTCCTCAGTCGAAAATGCACACAATCCACATTTCCTGGAACTCCACGGTTGACAGCACAGTCCCTATTTGAAAACTGAATCAAGATCCATTCATTCCTTTTCTGATACCATAGTCAACGCTGCTCTGAGGCATTGCTGGGGGGTAGTGGACTGAAAAGGGAGCTTATGCAAATGGAGGGAAAAACGAAAGAGAGCAGGACAAGGCCCGGGAGATTGGTACATTTAGTCAATTGGGTTACGCTACTTTCATTTGCGATTTAATACAATTATTCTTCTCAGGCCACACAGCCTGGAGCTTTCCCTCCAAAGCCTGTTAAGAGGTCTTGGCGGGCCTATCAATCACAGACTGATCACACCACTGGGGATCCCATGGGATCTATAGGAGCCAGCCTTAGTCCTGGACGTACCTCTCTTCAAATGTCTGGAGAACCTGAGAAAGTCCACACGATGGGAAATTCAAGAATCTCCACCATTGTCCCATTGGATACCACTCAACAAAAGCTAATCATTATTTTCTCAACTTTGTTCTTGACAAAAGTGGCACCCAGAAATGGCTGCAGGGCAAACTGGTGCAGTCAAAAGGAAATCCAAGTCCAATTATTTTAATCAACACAGATCTTTTAGATTGATATCTCTCAGAGATGGCAAATCCATCACTTCCATCCCTAGGCCAATAGGTGATTGTATCAAACAATCCAAGTTATTTCAGATCAACTGATCAACTGATTGGCTTTTAAGGTTGAATGTCTGCATGCATCACATTTACCATGGGTCATTTCTCATGGCATGTAAATACTTTGGCCATGCCAACCAACCGATAATTGACCAGATGGGAAAAACACATGGTCTAATATCAACGTTCTGCCAATGACACAAATATAAACAACATCATACATGCGCTCATACCACGCCACGCACAAGTCCCATTCATCGGTGCCAAACCCCTGCAGGGGTTGCCAAAAGATTGATGAACCATCAATCTTGTTTTTTGCCGGTTGTCATGGCGCTTGACCTTATCCATACCAGTGAGTGGAGGTAGGAAGGGAGGAACGTTTAAAAACGAAAGGAAACAAAAGGCCAATGGGAAAGTAAAATTGACTGGAAAATACCTTTTGACAAATTAGTATTTTTGTTTTGCTGCAGCTTGTAACTTCAGCAAGCTGTTGATGGCAATCTAAACAGGGTTAAGGACACATTCAAAACAGATCCACATTCTTCGATAAACCATTTTCCCTCAAATAGTCATCACAACAGCTTGCGCCAAAAGGAGGACAAGCCATCTTCCAGACCACATAAAAATGCTATAAGTATGTATCTTATTAGTCAACACAAATTTCTAATATATTAGCATCCAACAAGCTGGCAAAATGCCTTGGATAATCGGTCAGAGGACTAGGATTTATTCCCTAAAACAGTTCGGTCCACTATGGCTTGATTAGCAACTCTGTTGTCCACCTAATAAATTCCATCTTTTGGTTTTGGTGGGATAAGTGCAGTCAACATTGATGAATCAAAACGCTGTTCAACTGGTGTGTTAAAATGGTGTACAGTTCCTATCTAATCAACGTGAGTTGCTACAGGATGGAAATGTTGGCAGGGTCCGGCGCATCTGCTCCTACTCTGTTCTCTCTGAGACAAGGTTGCTGCATCCCTGGTTTTATCTGTTTTTTAAACGACTTTATGAATGCTTGATTACACGAATAAAAAGTAATATCCACCGGCATCGCCCTCTCAACGAAGGTCAACACCAACTTTTCTGGGATGGTTGGGAGATCTGAGCACAATGGAAGCTCTCATGTGTATGATAAATAGCATCTTCACGGCACACCAAGCCTAACTAAAGCGATAAAGTGAGACACGCCGAGACAAAGAGAGAATGATAGTCGGAAGAAGGGAGTAGTCGGGATGGTCTGTGTGTGTGTGTGTGTGTGTGTGTGTGTGTGTGTGCGTGTGTGCGTGCGTGCGTGTGTGGTAGATCACCGCATGCGGACAGCCTATAGGGAAGTGACATCACCATGACCTCGCCGGGCCCTGGGAGATGGTGGAGAAGGAGGAGGAGGCCTTGGAGGCTCCTGTGGGCGGGGGGGGGTGATTTATTGAATCCCCGGGGATGTCTGACTCTGGCACCCCGGGACGCATCCCGGCATCACAAGGGTGGGATAGTCACAGGCAGGGGAGGCTACACACAGCGGTGACAGATAAGGAGACGGATGGCCCGTGGAATTCCACTGGTGTTGAAACTCGCGCAGGGGGCTGCTAGCTAAAAAGGGGCTATTCAAAAGGGGGATCATTCAACATCGGGGGGATCAGTTTGAGATCGGGATCAAAATCACTGAACATTTCACACATTTGGAGGGCGAGACAATTCAAGTCTTATATACTAAGATATATATACTAAGAATACTTTGAGTTAAAAGTATTCACACTGTTTGGCAAAAAAATTCTATATTCTATTTAATTATAATTGGGGAAGAGTGGAGGGGGAGGGATTCAAGGCCATCTCAACATGGGGGGGGGGGCATGTCCCCCTGTCCTCGCCCAAATCTAAGCCCATGGCAGAGTCCTCCGTCGACAGTTCAGTTGTACCAACACACTGGGGGAAGGGTCAGCCTGGGGACATGGCCAAGAAGTCCCCGTCTTGGCTTTGCAGGAAAGAAGTTTCTGTCTTGGGTTTGGGCTTCCAAGTAAGCACCAGATCGTTTTACTGATGGAGATTTCCTCGGAATGTCAGGCCAGGCTAGAACGATCATTCACAGTGCATGGCGAGGCTAGAGAAACAGCGCGCCTCCAATACGTTGCATCACTGAGGGAGAGACGCACTGTAGGTTCAGTCTTCTCGCTCCATACTTCATGCGGGACTTGCGGTAAACCGACTCGCCTTCGACCAGGGCTTGCACTTCCCCTCGCCTCAAACAATCAGTGTTTATCTCTGATAGGCGAAGACAGGTTTAACTGCCCCCTCGCGTCTGCTCCTATCACAAAACACAGATCGGGATCTAATAACTTCTGAGACCAAACAAGGTCCAATGATTTTATTCCCCCCTCCCTCCCTCCCTCCCTCCCTCCCTCCCTCCCCGCCGCCACCCCCCCCACCCGTCTCTCCCTCACCAGAACCGGCAAGGCAAAGGGATTTGACTACAGTTATTGTGTTTGATCTGGTTCTCATTATGGGGCTGGAATGTGCAGCATGCGGGTGTTAAGGGCTTTTCCACTGTGGAAGGACGCGATGCTTCTTGCTGTCCAAGCCTTCATTAAAGTGAGCTCACGTCCACTTGGAATAGACACACACCTATACGTACGTACACACACACACATACACAAGCCCTTGCGTGCATGCACACACTTTTATAGACACATAAACAAACAAACAAACAAACAAACAAATTCAGGTTTAGAAGTTGCGCCGACTGCAGTCTTTCTCCAACTTGCATCCAGTAGTGGCACAGCGCCGCCACTGGATTATAAGCGTCACTGCGGTCGGCCATGCAAAACAAATATTCTGTTGTTGGCTGCCCCAATGATATATATATATATATACAGTATATTTATATATATTTTTTTTACATATATCATAGGTGACCACGACTGCACCTTCCCCCAATATTATGGGAAAAAATTGCAAAATAGTGTTCTGCAAGTAACAGACAACAACAAGTAACTTAATAATAGAAAGTAGCCTACATATTCAATTGTGTAGAACAGAAGCAACAGTATTAGGAAACCCCACACTGGTATATGTGGGGTTCTGGTTTTTTCCTTTGGTTACGCTATATTGCTGTATACCATTGTATGAGACCATTTCTGTGTGAATGCACCAGAGTGACTGGAACATCTCTGCACCGTGCACACGGACACACATCAGCACCGGCGTGCACGTGTGCGGTGGCGTGTGGAGGAAGTTCATCACAAGTACGCTTCGTCTTTCGCGGTCTGAACCCAAATTCTGAGCGGGACACGCGGCTCTCCTGGGGCTCGCAGCGGCTGTCCGAGAGAACAGGATCGTAGAACCGTGGAATTGTGGTCACACTGGCACATTCCTCTCAAATGCAATAAAAGTGTTTGCCAAATGCCTCCTGAAGCACTAATGCGTGTTCCCAGTTAACACTGCGTTTTGCAACCAGCCATAAACTGACCGATGTACGCGTTCCCGTCCAAGTAAGCACACGCTCTCCTTTCAGGACATCATTATCACATGCTCAGTGAGAGCCGCGGCGGCAGCCTCTTACAACAACGAGCGTGACCTTGCTTCCCACATGGAAAATATGAATGGGCTGGGGGAACGAAATGAACAGAGCGATTGTTACGCTGCTTTTATGTTGCGCCGTTGGTTGCAGCGCAGGCCCGTGCAAACGCGAAAGCCAGCGTATAAAAAGTAAAGACCGCCGTCAAGGAGGTCCGGTCAGCGTCCTTAGATTACGCAACAGGAAATAACACGAGAGGAATGAGGAATCAAAAGATGTTCCTCGTGGAACCTTGTGGCGAGCTCGAGGAAGAAACACATGTGACCACTCTCATTTGCCTCTTAGTTTTTTTTGGTGCAGATTTTTCACTCCATGTTTTTTTGTTATCTTCAATTCCCCCCATCTTCTTTCCTGGGACATCCGTTGTGTCGATCTGAAACCTGGGCCAAATCAACCCCAAAACAACTAAAAGAGATTAATCTCCCCCCCCCCCCTCTCTCTGTCTACTTCCTTCCTGCAATTTCAAAGGCGTGAGGCGGAGGAAACCAGCTGGGAATCAAAAGAGGGACAGAGGAGGAGCAGCGAGAGTCTGGCATACGGAGGGGGGAGAGAAAAACTTAAAAAAAAAAAAGGAAAAAGTAAGAGGAGAGAAAATAATGGATTGACGTCTGCGATAGATAAAGGAGACGCAGGGAAAGGTGATGTCTGCTTCTTGTTAAGTTCTGGTCGAACATTTGACAAGGGGGATGGATGAGGAATGGCAGGACCGTGACAGCCAATTGACATCCAGCACTGCCAGGCATGCGCCTAATAGGATTAAAAGAGCGGTGGGAGAGCGATGTACTGCCTCACAGCCTCACGCGCAACGGTGGCTCCCGACGGTGGCCTCCTCCACAATAAAAGTCCCGGGTACGCGACGACAAGCTTTATGAAGAGAAAACAATGGGAACATCACAACAACACAACAGGGGATTGTCTTACATGCAGCGCGTCCACGGAAAAGGCCCAGCAACACCCAGCGAAGCCAGTGGGTGCACACACACACACACACACACACACACACACACACACAGTGTGCACATCCCAGACCACAAGCATCCCTCCCCTCCTTCCTGCCTTCTTTCAAGGCTACAGCGCCCTGTCTGCACGGCGCTCCCTGGGAGGGTTGAATCTTCATACTAAAAAAACCTCTGACTCTGTTTTGTTTTCCCACCACATTTGTTGTGTTTTGCAGCTTTGGCGAAAACAGACTAAGTAAACCTGGGCGGGGAAGGAACAGGAATAGAAAAATGTAACTGATGGTGATGGGAATGGGAAAGAGAGTAGGGTCCGAGAGGTACGATCCAGTGAGATTACGAGGGCTTACCTGGTGTTTTGGGGCACTTTTGGCACTTGTGTAGACCCCAGGAGGCTCCAACACTTCCACAGCAATCGTCCTGTTTGGTTAGGCCTGGCAGAGGCTTCCCACACTGTAACAACAATGCAATACAAAGCACATCTGTGTTAAATCTGGGAATCACATTCTGAGAGGCTTCTCCGAATATGTTTTGCTAGCATGCACGAGGTTGCCTCTGTGCATGTGTGCATGTCCATCTGTGTGTGTGTGTGTGTGTGTGTGTGTGTGTGTGTGTGTGTGTGTGGCACAGGCTTGCGTGAGTCCACCCATTTGTGCTTTGGCAGAGCAGAGCGCTTGTGAGGGTGCTTTTGTCAGTGTGCGTGTGTACCTATCTGCAAGGACACAGTGAACCACCAGACACATCTGAAACCAGTTATTGCGAGGAGGACAGAAACACTCAGCCTGAGGAATAACTTGGCAAGTGTCATTAAGCAGCTTAGATAATTGCGGCGATATGCGCCGATGATACATTTGGGGCGGCTGCATCTTTTCCGATTCGGGCTAAATCTACGATGTGGCTGAACCAGAACAACCACAGCAAACTGACCTCCGGCGTCAGCCCCGTCTCTGTAAGAAACACAAACAGGGAAAATTGATGCGTTTGAGCACGGACAAACTTGTTATCGCTGGCTGAGCTATCTCTCCACAGGCTCACTAAGCCGTTAACCTCGTTCCCAGACGTTCTCATCTGACAAACGGAACGCCTGGAATGATTATTGGCCAGAGAGAGGGCGAGACTTTGTAGGGAGCGATACCCTTTTCAGTTATAGGGGGTTTAGCGGCGAGAGGAGACGGTGAGAGGGTGGGGGGCGGGGGGGGGCTTCTGGTCAACACATTCTTCATTTCTTTGTCTTTCCCGCTGTTCTTCTTGTCATGTTGGTATTCTCCTCTCACCGGGGACTGTTAACCGGCATAAACAGCTCACAGGACGTAAGAGAACGGAAATCGTGTTGCGGTAGACCAGGATGGCGCTACAATCCATGGCCCTCTCTCTCTCTCGCTCAGTCAACAAAGCTACGGAGCCCAGAGGGACATTTCAACTCACACACATCTCCTTGCATCGCCATGCCAATGCCCATGCCGGTACATGACACCTCAAACACAGTGAAATTTACTCAGTGCAACTAAAGGCCTCGATGCACCCGCCCACTTTTTCTTCCTTCTCGAACAGGTACGATTCTGCATGTACATGACCACACTTAGGTAAGATCTGTCCCGATCACATGGTGGTTCAACAAACTACAGAAGGACCATGCATCACAGGGAGCCCTGTGTGAACACATTGCCGTGGGACGGGGCCGTGGGGTCGATTTCAAGCCGAACCTTCCCCACTCAACAACCCCCCCCCCCCCAAGACTCATGCTGACTCTCAGCGTGGCTGGAAGACGACAGGAGACAAAGGGCCGCGAGATGACTATGGTCTATTGGGGGATAGTAAATCTGATGGGGGGAGGGAATAAATCAGAATCCCGGGCCCGCGGTTCCCGAAGTGTCATCAGTTATTAAGGAGGAAGAGGATGATGACATTTGCCGCGAGTAATGCACCTCTGGCCTCTCTGGGTTTCAACTCCACACTGGAACCGGATAGGCCAGGTGGTGGAGATCTCCTGGTGTTGAGCGTGGTGTGTGTTTAAGGGCCAATCAGTTGCATTGTTAGATACATTTGGACTCTTGACTTTGAATCCAGTGGGGGTCAGTGTGGGGTTTCAGCCAGGGGTTCTTCGTTTTGTCATGACAGGACAACCAAGCAGGGTGGTCTTCGTGGTCGTTCATGCCACCGTTGGGAGCGTGCGTAGGATCCTGTATTTTCTATGGGGCGTTATCCAAACAAGGCCGAGCCCGCTGTAACCGGATTGCTTACAATATGGATACGACTGGATTGCTTTGCAATGAACAGAGATTAGAAAGTGTCTTGTGGTGTTTTGTACGGGCAACGCCACAGGAATATGTTTGTGAATACATTTGGTGCACACCACCTTCATATACTGATGGAGGGCCTTAGCCAAACTGAAATATATATACAATAGACTTTGCTTTGTGCCATACCTGCCCATCAACAGTTTCCTGGAAGCACCTTCCAACATATCCGTTCTGTCGGGTTTGTGGTCTATTGGCGTTCCCAACGGTGGGTAGAGCTCCATGGGCGTTATCATTGGTGGGTTTGTGCGGATGCCCATTGCTGTTTCCATGTCCCTTGCCATCCCCGTTCCCGTTCCCGGGCTGGGATCGCTGCTGGACCGAGTGTGCCCCCTCAGGGGTGACGGGTCTCTGGCCAGGCTTGACCCTGGCTACCTGGTGGACCTGCACCTCCGCCTCCGGAGGGTGCTGGATGTGGACGTTCACCAGGGACGGATGCAGGGAAACTGGAGGTGGAGGATGAGGAGGAGAACACACACACACACACACACACACACACACACACACACACACACACACACACACACACACACACACACACACACACACACACACACACACACACACACACACACACACATGCAGTTAATTTGAAGCAGTGGTTTTGAAAGTGTGGGTCGCGACCCATACGTGGGTCACAGCAGGACAGGAGGAATGAGAAAAATTAAGAATTTATATTTGACTGAATATACATAGAACCTTTTTTATTATCTCATGTTTTGGACACGGGCGTGAGAGTGTATTGCTTATTTTAGTGGACAAAATATGTGTGTACGACAACATCACGGCATGAAACGGCTTGGGAACCCCTGGTTTGCAGCACGTCGTTTCGCGCTAACCATTTTTAATACATTGTTTACCCTGACATCACTTGAAGTATTCAACACAAACCCGACCCAGAGAACCGCAATTTCCTCGCTGTGTTTCGCGAATGTAAACGGGGAATTCCAAAAAGGCGGGCGCAAGCATACAGCAAAACAAAACCTGGTTGTTGTTTTTTTTTTCCAATCCTCTGGTCTGAATCAATTTCAAGACGGAAAACTGAGTCGTCGGGGGAGTCGGGGAAATGCGGAGAACAAACCCCATGGTGTGACCTTAACCATCCTGGGGGCGCTCCAGGACTCCTCACAGAATCCTGACTCACTGGCAAACCACCCCCACCCCCCCCACCCCCACCCCCCTTTTCCTTAAATCACCAACCTGAGAAGATGAAGATGCAGGCGGAAGATGCGTGTTATGAGTTACGACCGGAAAAATAGGGGACCCCGAGAAACATCAAAGACACGCGGCCCTGCCATGTCCTTGACTCCAGCACACACACGATATACACAGAGCCTCAGAGGGCCGAGGGGGTCGAGGGTCTGCATTGTGACTTAGCAATCTAAGTCGCATTCGGAACTGGAACCGCCATTACAATTTCTGCTTCTACTTTACGGTTTACGCAAATAGCCAACAGAGAGACGGATACAAGCAGATTAACGAAAGTAAAAGAGGGTCATGTCCTCGCCCCCCCTTTCTGTTGCTTTGTGGCATTGCTCAGGGCCATTGTCTGTCTTTCATAAGAGCCACGTTAAAGGGCAGGTTCTTAGTGAACGATGCAACGCCTTTCCAGTAAGTCATCCATGACACAGTCGGACCAAAATAGATCCGGGTCTCCACAGATGGTCGACACACACCAGAGTCCAGGCACTGCACAGTAACTAGATTGTTGCACGTCAAGGAATTCACGTGGGTGCGCTTAAAAACAAACGAAAGGGAAAAAAAGAAACAGAGACACAGACATATAAATAATGAAGTGATATTTAAAAGCGCTGAGATCACCACCGGGGAGGTAGTCAACGTCCAGTGTGTTTGTCAGGCTCGGTAAACGGACCACATGGATGGGCCGCGTTGCTCACCACACCACTACTAAATCACTTAAGTCACAAACACATATTTATACACTGACTACATTGTCATGTGTTGCACAAGGATGTTTTTGTAACAGACACAGAATCAAACACAGAATCAGCCTGCAGTCACCACGCAGTACGCTCTGTCCCTCCTCTCATACTCCTACTGGCGTCCTGTAAGCACGGAGTAAGGAGTAAACCCGCGACTGGCTGGCCCCTTATTGGAAAACAATTACGACGGGACTGGCGATGAAGACGAGGTTGTCGCCACCTTTTTTAAATATTATTAGTTACTTTCATCTCTAATCTTATTGGGTTTTTTATGGAGTTAATAAAAATACTTTGAGCTTTGCGCAAATGTGTTTCTGCGTTGTCACACAAACATCTGGTTGACAGTTTTATCAGACCGCTGTTGTTAATGTTGTGTAATGATTCATAGCGTATTGATTTTTAACTGTTAAAAGGCAGGAGTGTCCTGTTCCTAAAAACATCCTTAAAGGTTATTGACCAATCAGAACCAGGTGTTCAACAACGCTGTGACACAAACGTATGTAAGCACCTTGCTGATTGGACAGGGGCAAGGTGTACATGGTGTGGGCGTGGGCTCCTGGTTGGTGGGCCTCCTCGCGGCCTCCTTGGTGTCTTGCGGGGGGCGGAGACGGCAGGTGGCAGAACTTCCCGGTGGAGTTGGACGGGCACCAACAATGGTCCCTGCCGATGCACCGGCCCCCGTTCAGACAGGGGATCTGGCAGAAGACTGCAGAGAGGCCAGAGAGACAGATAGAGAGAGAGAGAGAGAGAGAGAGAGAGAGAGAGAGAGAGAGAGAGAGAGAGAGAGAGAGAGAGAGAGAGAGAGAGAGCGAGAAGGGGTGGGTGGGCAGAGAGGGACAGGGGAATTGTTAGTGTACATGGCCGCCACTTTTAATTGTGCTGATTGATGCGTCGTCATACACACAGGAATTCATTTGGGTAATTAGCAGCAGGAGGGGCCCGACTAACGAGCAGAGCGTGCACAGAGGCCGCAAGCATTTGGCCGTACTCACTGTGTGGGTGTGCCGCGCGCGTGTGTGTGTGTGTGTGTGTGCTGTAACCACTTCCTTGCTTTCTAACCCGGTACCACACGACCACCAGACGCCTGGTTCTGTGTTCTTCTGAGTATCGACTTTGCCCCTCAGGACAAAAGCTGTGGTACTGGCTCTCACCTCCCCTGTTTCCCTCGACACGGTTTTGCCCTAAATCTCGCACGCCTTTAAATCTCTTAAGGTCTTTCATTAAAGCGTGCGCCGCTCCCTAAACCCAGCCGGCTTAATGACACGGTGCGATGACTCACCCGGTCGTTGATTGTAAATAACCAGAATGGAGTGTGTGTCCCCCCCCCCCACACACACACACACACACACACACACACACACACGCCTGCAACACCTGCTTCAGTGAGAGAGAGAGAGAGCAAGTGAGAGAGGAAAAAGAGAAAATCTGACGTACTGCCGAAAAGATCACACGAGAAATATCAAAGGAGAAACAACTGTCTCTGAAACAGATAAGAACATTGATTTACACTGTGCAGGGGAGACAGCGGGAGAGAGCGAGAGACAGTGAGAGGGAGAGAGAGAGAGAGAGACGGAGAGAGAGAGCATGTGGACGAGGTAGCATTGGCCAGATGTTACATATACACCCAAATTTTGCCCTTATCTCTTGTTGACAGGGGTGGGGTGCGCATGTGTGTATGTCTGTGTTTTGTTGACTGGGAGATGGTGGGGCGGGGTGTGGGTGGGGGGGTGCGGGGGGGGGGGGGGGTGCGGGGGTGGGGGGGTGGGGCGGGTGCCAACACAGCAGCCCGTTACAAACCTGGCCCTCCGCCCGCCCACCAGATCCATCTGACCCGACCTCACCTAACTCAAAACTTCAAAGCGAGGCAAATGAAAAATTGATAGAAGCGTGTCCAGTGAAACGTGACTCGTGTGCGTGCGTGTGTGTGTGTGTGTGTGTGTGTGTGTGTGTGTGTGTGTGTGTGTGTGTTTGTGTCGGAAGAGAGAGGCACGTTTTTCATATTTTTTGTTTTTCTTTTCGTTTTTGTTTTTCTTTCTCTTCTTTTTTGCTCGTCATGGGAGCCGCCCCGCCCCTAATATGAGCAGCACATGGCCTGACCTTGGGAGAGATTGATCGCCCACATACTGCACGGAGATGAAAGGAATGTCCAGTGATGCTGCTGCTGGTGGTGGTGATGGTGGTGGGGCTGGTGGTGGTGATGGTGGAAAGATACATAAATAAACAGGATGATTTGGATGATGGTGTGTGGGGAACAGAGCGTTAGCATTAGCAACACCAAGTGTGAAGGAAATCGGAGAGGAGAGGAGAGGAGAGGAGGAGGGAGAGGGAGATAGAAAGCTGTTGGAGGAGAGAGAATCTGCATCGGAGTGGTGGATGGTAAAGTTGTAGTATAGAGAAAAGAAAAACGAGAAATAAGAGAAGTAGACGAGAAAAAGCAAAAAAAGTCAACGAAAAAAGTCCAGACAGGAAAAGGAGACAGAGAGAGCGAGAGAGAGATCGAGAGAGAACAAAGGAAGACAGAGGAGGGAGGGAGAGCGAGAGATTAGAGCAGGAGACAAATGGAGCAAGGTGGGCCATAGAGTGAGAGAGGGGGGTGGAGAGTGTGGGAGAGTTTGGGAGGGGGGAGTGAGGGAGCAGGAGACAGATAACGTGTCTGGGAGCCAGTGGTGGTCCAGACACTGTCCAGACACACAGGAAGACCGCCCGGGAGGAGAGAGGCTGCCGGAAGCACGAGCTCAGGAGTCCCGTTAATCCCTCCCTGTGTGGGACTCCGTGTGCACAGTGT